>OY292405.1:19532983-19852172 GCA_958496205.1 Idaea biselata | reverse complement strand
ACACAGCGCCATCTAGCCCTAAACTAAGCAACTAGCCTTGTACTATAGGTACTAGACAACGGATATGCTACATATTTTACTTTTTTTTGTAAATACATTCATATGATACATAGAAAACACCCAGACCAGAAACATTTTTTTTTAAGCATAAATACTTGTACCCGACGGAATCCGACCTGCAACCTTCTGCATGGCAGGCGGGTGTTCGGCCCACACTCCACTGAGGTCGTCAACGTATCATATTATAAGTAAGTAATAAACCGACCTGTCTTCCCTCGGCGGCGGCCTCTCATCTCTAGCCGGAGCGCGTTCCGGCGCGGTTCCTTCGCGGGCTCGAGCTGTAACAATTTACATTTACTTCAAATATTTGCACATGAAACGCATTCACCTGCACCTGCACAAACACCTGATCATTATGGGGATCATTTATGTTTTTTTATACAGAATTAAACTTCATGTCATTCAAATTGAAGTTCCACTGTAGTTGAAAACAATCTCGTAAATCAACGGTTAAAAACTTTGTGGGAGTTTTTCAACCATTTAACTTCTTTTGAACCTGGACTGTACAACAGCCAATTATGTAGACATGTATGTGTGTATAATATGCTTATTCCACGCTCGGCGCTCGGTTCAAACGAATTTTTCTTCTTACTGGATAGCCACTTTTGCCCTCTTTTGTACAATGGCTTAAATCAACTGACTGATGGAAGCGACAATAGGGTGATGGGAAGCGACAATAGGGTCGAAACTAAAGATTGTAGTTTTTGTGAACAAATAATGCGATCATAGATTACCTGGTCTCCAAGGTTCTTTCTTCTCCGGTTCCTTGGCATCCTTAGACCTCCAGCCGTCGTCCCGCTCTCTCTCCCTCTCCGCGGGTCTCTCCCTCTCTCTCTCCTTGTCCCGGCCTTGGCCGGCGGGTCCCCTCGTCGCCAACTCGAGCTGACTGCGGCCTTCTGCTCCTCAAGCTTGCGTTGGACTTCCGCCTCTTTGGCGCGGGCTTTTGCTTCTACTCGGGCTAACATTTCTTGGTGTTCTCTGAAGAAATAATATTTATATGTGAATTTTACAGAGTGTTCTTGGACTGAAATAATTTATTATCGGGCCGTGAAATGCAGCAATATAGTAGCCAATAAGCATGGTATTTGAAAATACTCCCAGAAGCCCTCAGCAGTATTAGCAGATTGTTAGCTTCATGGCGTTTCGAAACACCACTAAAATCATAGTCATAAGTGGGACATGTCAAAATGAATAATTGAACTTGATTTTGATGGAACAGTCTTGGATGGTTGGAGTAAAGTTTTTAGATGATCTATAAATGGGTTAAGCAACGCTTGGCATGGTCATTACTTAAATGGCAAAAATCGCTTTCTCGAGTTCCTCCTTGCTTCGGAAGGCACGTAAAGTAGTTGGTCCCGGTTGTTATCTCTGATAGCAGTCGTTAGGTCAAGTTAGAGGCCTAAGGGTGACCTGACAACTCTAACACTAGGTGAGCCACACTACTATACGTAAAGAAGAGGATCTAAACTCACGTAAAGCCTCATTACGAGGTTAAGGTCGAAAAAAGCCTAGTTAACTTACCTATAAACAGAGTTTATAAACCAACTTACTTTTCTTTCTTCTCCCGTATAGCGGCTTGTTCCTCTTGTATCTTCTTCTCTTTCTCTTCCCTCTCTCGTTTCTCTTCTTCTTCCTTCTGTTTCCGCGCTTCTTCCGCGGCGCGTTCTTCCGCGTGACGCTTCTCGGCTATCATTTGGAGGTACTGTTGGGAAATAAATGTAGTCAATATTACGAGACCAATGAAAAAATGCTAACTACCAAGTAGTTTTGCTCCGGTGAAAGTATATTGGATAATTGACTAAGCGAGCAAAGTGTCTCTGCTTCAAGCACTGAAATGAAACTATACAAGTACGCTGGAATTGGTATACCATACAAAATTTACAAAATGACATTAGATCTTTGTGCCGATTTGATACTAGTTCCATGGACGGCCACCATCACTTTCAGTAGAAAATGCGCGACAACAGCTCAACATGGCGCAGATCAAATCGACACAAAATTCAGTGCGCTATGACCTGTCCAGCGACTTGTACCATGGAGGTCAGTGGCTTCAAGTCTGGCAAAATTTTTTTTTTTCTGTCAGTATATTGCTTCTCCTCTACAGGTCGTATTTCTTAACCGATTTTCATGAAATTTAGTATTTAGATAGGGTAAGGTACTTTTAATTTTTAGTTTATTTTTGTTAATGTTAT
Organism: Idaea biselata; assembly: GCA_958496205.1. Lineage (NCBI taxonomy): Eukaryota > Metazoa > Arthropoda > Insecta > Lepidoptera > Geometridae > Idaea > Idaea biselata. Next base: position 19,849,920 of record OY292405.1, on the reverse strand, counting down.
ATCTGTCTATAGTACCTCTTGTTTCCTCTGCTCCCGTCGCTGCGTCGTCCTCTCTGCCCGCCGCTTCTCCCGCTCCGCCGCTAGCTTGTCGTTGAAGGCGGCGAGGCGCTGCTCGTGCGCATGCCCGCGCTCGGTGCGCAGCCGCTGCAGGAACACTCCGCGCTCGGCCGTCATGCGGACCAGACGTGCGGACGTCGCCACGTCGCGGGTGCGGGCCTCTGTACGTAAATAACACTAGGTTATGCACTGAGATACTAAAGCCCTCGAGGGCGTCATATTGAATCCAGAGCGTAACTAAGGACTCTAGAGTTAACTCCGGAGCGTAGCGAGGGTTTTAAAAGTTTAACTCCAGAACGAAACGAGGGTTAACCATTATTATTGATTAACCAGCGCTAAAACTCACCGATAAGTTGTTGAATACGTTCCTTCTCCTGTGTTTCCCAGAAAGCCTTGTCTGCCACTTGTTTCTCTTCCAGGCTCTTCTGTAACAGCGGGATCTCTTCCAAACGCTTAGCTCTTTCAAAGTAATCCACCTGAGGAACGATTTCACTTATTTTAGTTTTTTTAGATTGTTTGTCGCGACCACGGTCGGTGTAACCCGTTGTCGGACGTTGAGGTAATTTCAATCTAAAATTATCTACAACGCGATCTTTATTCTTACACCATAAGAACTTCTCAATTTTCGTATGGATAACATTAGTGAGATATAAAACCCTTAGTAGTTTTACTGTCAATTATTGAACAATTTGCCAATCAGAAATGCGCCGTCAATAGTCTTTACCAATACAATAGTTATGATTCCCAATCAAGTAGGCAGAAAGAGGTGCACCTACTCGTATTTCTGTGTATTGTTACCTTCTTTTCCTGCGACTTGAGTCTGGCCTGCAGCTCGCGTCGTTCCTTCATCAGCTCCTCGGCCTCGCGTTGGGCGATCGCTTCCGCGTCCATCTTCTTCAGATCCTACAACACAACATGACCGAAGTAAGTTTTATAGTCGTACTATGGTGCTGCTAGACTATGGTGATCACCCAAACTCGGCCTAAGGGCAGCTTCCTAAGACTGAAGTTACTAATTACCCTGCATAGATATAGGTCTGTGACAGTCTGTCTTACCACGCTGTATCCTACCTCTCTCAAGTGAGTGTTTGGCTACTTCATCAGATATTGGATGCATATGCTCCATCAGAAGTGGGTAATACATAGTGCAGCTAAAAAAGAATAGGTCTACCCGTGAGCAAAAAGTCTGGAAAACCTCGAAACATCGGGCGTTGAAAAATGCTTAATATAATAAGAGTAACGCGTAAAAAACTAAAAAATAGTATAATTTCATAGCAACATAGCGAAAAATCTAAGAAGTCAGGACCTAAGCCCTTCAAGTCCTTACCTCCTCGTCAAGTTTCTGCAGCATCTTCTGTCCATGGGCTGTCTGGGAAATATGCGCCATTCTTTCGCGCAAATGTCGTTCGCGCATGGCTGCCAATTCGGACTCGGCTCGTCTCTTCTCTTGCAGCTCGCGCTCCGCCTCCAGCCGCCGCGCTTCCGCTGCGGCCGCCTGGCGGACTAGCTCTTCTTGGCGTCTGGATAGAGGAGAGATAAAGTCAGGCTACTGTACTTGTTTCAACTAATTAGCGTTTGGGGACACGATCTGTCTATAACTCATCCCGGATCCCTGATCCCTGGGTTACTCCTGGGAGTGGCGTGACGGTACAGCGGACCCCGCCTGGACGCCTAAAGGTCGGCTGTCATTAGGGACGCTATAACATATTTCGTTAGATTACTTGTTTCAGAGGTTGTACTTGTTTCAAGGGTTTAGCAGTGGAAGCGTTTGGCATAGGTATCGAAAAAGGAAAGGTTTTCTGATAGAACGGGTTTGGACAAGGGTCCTCAGGAGAAATGGTTTGAGCAAATATCTTTCAGAGTAAAGGTTTAGATAGGGTTTTGCTTTAGTTAGGATGTCACTGTGACTTTCAGAATCGGAAAAGTTGGGATTTTGCTCATCAATTGATGAAGAAACTGGGGATTCTAGCGCCTGTCGCGGTCAGTCAGCACGGTCAGTACTTCAATAGCGGGCCACCGCTTAAGTGTGGAATTTTGTACAGTAGAGTTACGCGAGCCGTTTATCTATACTAATATTATAAACAGGTAAAGTTTGGATATATGGATGGACGTCTGCTAAAGTGTTCCATTCTCGACAATATTCACCTCAACCCCTCTTCCCAAACAATCCCCAACAATACTGACCTCAACTCCTCCTCCTCGCGGACAGTGTTCAGCCTCTCGATGTACTCCTTCCTCTCCTCGATGATCTTCTGTCTCTGCAGCACGCGGTGGTGCTCGGCGTGCTTGTTCTCGTGGTAGTGTTGCACCATGGCGAGGCGCGCGCGCTCGCGCTCCGCCTTGCGTCGCAACGGGAACAGCGTGCTCACTGCGTGGGAGAGCACCTCGGCCGCGCGGACCAGTTGCTCGCGGACCTGCGGACGCGGGTGGAACGCAGATTTGTAATAAATAATATTTTAAAGAAACAATACTTCTTGCAAAAACACAATGCACGATAGACGCAGGGCTGGATTCGAACCCCCATCATACTCAATCCGGGAGCACGACTTGACCAATTAAGGTCATAGCACACTTACACGACTCCGCTCCCACCCGGCAAAAATAATATAATTCAAATATGGGCTTTAAATATTGATCTTTAGATATATTTTACATTGGCATCATAAATTAGCAGACAGCTTGCTTACAGCGAGCTTACCGCCGTCAGACTGCTCGGGAGTCGACGCCTCGCTGGCCGCACGTTGTAGACGAGCGGTCTGCTAGCAGTAGCCGCGCGCGCCGTCGCGGAGTGTTGGCAACCGTACGATTTAAATCGTATTCGCAAAAAGCGAGAGCGGTAGGCGGGTGGACAGCTGGCCGTCTGCTAGCTGTCGCCGCGTAGACTGCGAGCAGTCGTCTTAGTTTTGGGCAGTGTTGGGTGGGAGCGGTGTTGGAGCAGAGTCGTTTAAATTTAAACGACTCTGCTTCAACACCGCTCCCACCACATATAAAATAATAATAAATAATGTTTTCGCTTATTATTTTTTTTCAACGTGCGGCCAGCGAGGCGTCGACTCCCGAGCAGTCTGACGGCGGTAAGCTCGCTGTAAGCGAGCTGTCTGCTAATTTATGATGCCAATGTAAAATATATCTAAAGATATATATATTTTAAGCCCATATTTGAATTATATTATTTTGGCCGGGTGGGAGCGGAGTCTTGTAAGTGTGCTATGACCTTTAGTCTACCGGCGTCGGTGACTCACACGCTGTATTTTCGAAAGTATTGCTTCATACATTACAGCTTAGGCAACTTAGGCACTGAACAGCAGCTTAATACTTCTATTATAAAATCGGTAGGTTCTTCATTAGCGGGCCACCGCTTTAGTGTGGAATTTTGTACAGCAGAGGTAATGTGAAAACGTGATGTTACGCATGCTGCTTATATATGGATCTGAAGTGATGGTAAGGCAGATTTGCAATGTCTGAAAGGAAGTTTAGAATACACCTTATTGAATTTTTATTTATAGCTAATGGTAAAATAACAAATTATGTTTTATTGATGATTTTGGCGCTCACCCGTACACGGGACGGGATAATAATGCCAAATGTAAATATATACGAACCTGTTCAGCGGGTGTGGGCTGTAAGATGGCACCACCGCAAGCCTCGTCAGCAGCAGAGCACCATTCACCGCCGCCCGCTTCCACACCGAAATGCACGGATCTGAAACGAATTATTTATATTTTAGTCTTTAACATTTTAATTTTAAAACTATTTAAAGTTTATACATACAACTAGTCATTTAAAGTAGATATATTTTGGCTTTAATCCTTATTGCCTATCTATACTTTAATTTTAAAACTGATCACTTAGGCTATCCAGAACTTCCAGGTGAAACATTCCAGGTCACCTAGTACACATAATGGACCAGTAGAGAATGTATTGTTTATTTATCTACCTGTTGGCATGGTCGACGCGTATCTGCATGTCATTGTGCCTGACACAGTCAACGAGCAGCCGTTCCAGATGGAACAGGTCATCAGTGGCTGCCAGCTCCAGCAGACGAGAGAACTGGACGCACGCGTAGCACTGCGCCACTTGACGGATGAGCCGGACTAGCGCCACGTCTGTTACGGCGGTAGTGTATTGGGCCAGTGGGGAATCTGGGAAGGAAATAAATATTATAGAACCCGAATTTGCATTTTTCAAAATAAATGAATCTTCCAGGATTGTGTATTTCATTGGTTGGAAGAGATCGCCCACAGGCGATAACGCAGCTTATTGGGCCGTATTAGTTAAGTTATTCTTTGTTTAATTTGAATTAGGTACGTGTAAACTTTTTTTAACACAATTTGTTAACATAGTTAGTGGTGGCGAGGGGACCATTGTAACATGGTTGAAACGTCGAGGTAAGAAAATAAGTACTCGATAAAGACCCGGGAAAATGTAACTTTGAATTACGTGTTTTTGGTACAATAAAGCACCAACTAAGCTAAGAATACTACACCTCCGTGAGTTTTAACAGTAGTGTGGTGGTTTAGTTAAATACTTACTAGGTTCCTCCTGTAGAGCAGTGACCACTCCCTTGACATTGTGGCAGATGGTGAGAGGATCAAACTCCACCTCCAGCCAAGAGTACAGTTGCTGGAGCTGCGGCGAGGCCAAGTTTACCACGTTTAGGCGAACCACATCTGTTGGGAAATAAAGAAAACAGTCATTATATGGTGTCCACTCTAATATCCCAAGACGATTGCTTTCTAGGTATTTGGGTGTCAGGATTTGAGGGGGAAATTCCAAGAGCCTCAAGAAGATTGCTTTCTAGGCATTTGGGGGGTCAGGATCCCAGGAAGATTGAACAGTGGGGTCTAATAAAGACAATTAGGGTCATCATCTCAGCTTTGAACCATCCACTGATGAACATAGGCTTCCCCCATACGACACCACAAATAGCGATCGCAAACCGCCTCCATCCAACGAGTCCCTGCGATCGCTACAATGTCGTCGGTCCACCGAGTAGATGGTCTTCCAACACTCCATTTCGCTCATGGTTGCCACTTGAGGACTTTTACTCCACAGCAGTTATCAGTTCTTCGAAAAAGAAGCTATTACCATTGTTATTTTACATTATTAGGGGTAAACAATAATATTCATATCTCCAACCAGTTCAGTACTTTTTTTACATAGGATAGGCTAGCGTTTGACCTAATCTCACCCTTGTGAAGCCACAATGAGGTCAACAGTGTAACATGCTTGCTTAGAAGAAACCCATGCACTGTTTACTTGAAGACTTGATTGTTTAAAAGGGTAATACAGAAAAAACATCTCTTACCCTTCAACAGGCTAGTTCTAGTTGGTGGTTGAGCTAGACCAAGCAACACGGCCAATCGTTGAGCCTTCTCGACGGGACTCTTGTCGGTTTCAACAAATCTGTCGAACTCGGGGTGCAGTGAGGGAAGTGGCACCGATAGCACTGCTACCAGGACTCGGCAGGCCATCCTGGAAAGGGGAAACATTTAACCACAATACATATGGCGGACATTTTAATAGGGTTTGAGTTTATTTGCAGCATGTTACACATAGAAAGACCTCAGTAACCTTCACGCTGCTTTCACAAATGGGCTACTTTTTAGGGTTGCGTATGAAACGGGTAAAAACGGGACCCTATTACTAAGACTCAACTGTTGGTCTGTCTATCTGTCTCTAGGCTATATCTATGCATGAACCGTGATAGCAAGACAATTAAAAATTTCACAGATGATGTTTCTGTTGCCGCCATAACATCAAACACAAATATCAATATTTAAGCGACACTCCCATACAATTAACGTGATTTTTTGTTGTGATAACGATACGGCAACCTTTGTGCGCAAATCCGACTAGCACTCGGCCGGTTTTCTGCAACGAGAATCTTCAAATAAAGCCACTTACTTCTGCAACTCCTCCTGCGTAATATTCTTCTTCATCTCCCTCGACAGCTGGAACAGCTTCAACAGCGCAGCGGCGTGGAACAAGCAGTGCCCGGCCTTCCAGAATACCAGAGCCAGTTTACCGTAGTAGTTGGCCATGGTCTTGGCTACGGGAGTCTTTTTGGACATGTTCATCAAGTTGTGGATGTCTTCTATGGCTTTGTAGGCTTCCTGCGAGGAAAGATAATGGTGTAAGTAGTACATTGATTTAATTTCAGTCGAGACTTGTTAGCAAAAGATTTACACAAGCAAGTAAGATTCTTCTTCTGTTTTCGCGATGTTGTATTGAAATTAAAGACATTTTTCGGTTTGAATCGCGTGGTTTTTATTACTTGTAGCATTGTTACAACGCTCAACGTTTCGAGACCTTTCCAGGTCTCTTCTTCAGGATAGACTATCCAGTCTATTCAGTCTATCCTGAAGAAGAGACCTGGAAAGACTATCCAGTCTATTCAGTCTATCCTGAAAAAGAGACCTGGAAAGGTCTCGAAACCTTGAGCGTTGTAACAATGCGAAAAGTAATAAAAACCACGCGATTCAAACCGAAAAATGTGTTTAATTACAAGCAAGTAATTTGTGCAGTCATATAATTAACACAGAAAGCGCAATGCACGCTTCCTGTCGCGTCTAGACTACAATATGATTTACCTCCGAGGCCTACCATTCATAACTATTCGAGTACAAAAATGGGATTATTTCGGAGGCCATATAGATAGATATAGCCTTAGATTAAAATAAAAAGCTAAAGATACGGTACGTAGTCTCGGAAAATGAGACGATAAAACTGCGTCTAGCTGACGCACTAGCCTCAGTCGTATATCGAACCGTTGCCGCGTGAGCACGTGCTGTCACGCTGCGATTGTCTTTTTGACATTCATAATAATTTATGTTTATACTTATTTGCAAAGCCTGAATCATTCTTAAAGACAAATGTTTTTAAATCCAATAATTTTATGAAAAAGCATGAAGGTGATTCTGGCCCATATTTTCGAATACGCAATGTTAGAATATACCGTATCTATAATTTTATTTTTATCTAAGGATATAGCTAGTTTAGACACACACACACTAGTTTAACATACCTGCCATAATTCCATTTGTATAGCGCTGTCGAGTTGGAAAAGCCTCGTCTCCAAATTGAGCTGCTGAGTCTCCGGCTTTGAGATGCTCACGTTACCAGTTTGGACCTAAAACATTACATTTGTGGTGTTTACTTTCTGTGTGAACTAGTTATCTGGTTTGGTCTAAAATGTAGCATGATAACCTAGAATGTCCTAGAAGATAGATAGAAAGTGAAACATGTTCCTTTACTCTTTGACTGCTGTTTGCGATTTTGATTGGGCAATTTGCGCTTTTTTTGGATTTGTGTTTAATTCTGCGATTTGCGATATTAACTTCAGCATGTAAACATTATTAATCCCGCTGGGTACTAAAGTTTTTGAAAACATTTTTTCAAAAAGCATTAACTTCAGCAGTCAAAGATATTGGAATTAAGTATTTTCTCAACCACTTTTGGGCTTTAAATAAATAAATATTGTACGACGCGCACACAGCGCAATCTAGCCCCATGGGTGGGCTAGATTACGGATATACATGTATATCCGTTGTCTAGTACCACCCATAGTACAAGCCTAGTGCTTAGTTTGGGGCTAGATTGCGCTGTGTGTAACGTCGTGCAAGATTTATTTATTATATCGAACTTTGCCTTACAAGTACCAAGTCCGATATTATCCTTAGTGGTGGGAAGTATTTGTATTAGTTTCTATAAAAGTTGCCAATAGACTATTATTGGAACTTTTTGCACAAAACTAAATTGCTTTACCTCTCGGGTAGTCCATATAACAGCATAGTGCTTGTCACTGGAGATAGTAAGAGGATATTATAGTTATTTATGACTAGCTGCGTCCCGCGGTTTCACCCGCGTAAGTCCCGATCCCGTGGGAATATCGGGATCAAAAGTAGCCTATGTTACTCAGGGTGAATGTAGCTTTCTAATGGTGAAAGAGTTTTTGAAATCGGTCTTGTAGTTTTTGAGTTTATTCATAACTAACATACAGACACACATACACACAAAACTACAAATCTTTCCTCTTTATAATATTAGTGTAGATATAGGTTTTAAGGCATAAACATAGTTTCTGTAATGTCTTTATCCAGGGAGGAAACAGTTGACTATATTTTATTAAGGTTGTACAAGGAAAAGAGTAAGTATTCTTTCCCCTAAGCAGGGTTTTGTCAGGTTCATCGAAAATTGTTGATTATTTCATGACGGAATTTTGTTAAACTTTTGTTTGTGTATGGATTGTAACCGACATTGTTTCCGACATTTAAGTGTAGTTTCCAGACAAATATGTCGAAACGTTTTGAAGCCTATCGACATTTTAGCCAAAACAGACATTTTTTGTCTAAAATTTGGATAGGCTTTGCATCAATAGGAGGTTTTTGTCTTAAAACTACACCAAAATGTAGGAAACAATGTCACCTACAATCCATACACAAAAAAAAGTTCTACGATATTTCGTTATGAAATAATCAACAATTTTCGATGAGCCCGACAGGGATTTTGAGTTTAGCGTGTATAAGGCTCTTAAGAAATTAGTGGCATGCAAAATCTTGTTTTATACTTACAGTAGGTTTGCAAATGTCTTCCAAATGCTTTCGGAGCTTATCGCAAAGCTTCCTGAACTCTGTCTTACGGGAGTACTTCAGACAGAACTGGAACGCCATACGAGCGATGTCATGGTACAGGGTCTCGACGTGTGCGTTGGTACGGAGGAGCTCTAGGCATTGGCAGTACGATTCCCAGAGGAATTTCACCTGTCGAAGAGGTAAGATAAGTTACATTTTTGAAAACCAATTAGTACAGGGAGGGTTTAAGATAAGTTGCTAGGTTAATAAAAAAAAGGTCAAGTGAGAGCACAGAGAACAACATACTTAAACTTATTGGGTAGGTACTATACACTTACACCAGCCACTTTCACCACTTACACCCTATAATTATTTAGTTCTTTTTTAATCGGGTCTGTAGTAGATGACCAGTTATCAAAGACCCTGCTATTGTATGGGCGCTCATTTAACACAGAGGCTTACTTACACTGGTTTATTAAGTTTTGTATGCAGTCACCATTTCATTATTAAGTTTTAATATTTTGAATTTTAAGAAAGTGATAATTTTTTATTTATCCAAAAAGTTTACAATTTTATAGTTAGTGACTAAAATTCCTAATATTTTTCTTTTATAAAAAATATGTTTTTTTTTGCAAATTCAACTTCAACAATTACTTTTTTTTATAGCAAAAACTAACAACATGAAAATTCCACATTTGGATGAATTCAAAGTAAAAAATTCACCTGTCTACGCCTGAAGAAAACAGTAGTGTATTAGTTTTTAAAAAAGTTGTCAAATATGTATTATTGCAACTTGTTGCGTAAAACTAAATTGTTATTCCTCTAAGGTTTGCCATATAACAGCATAGTGCTCGTCAATGGGGTTTTTAGAGGGTATCATACATAACCAAAGTGCTTTTTTCGACCACCATCTGATGGTAATGGATGCTATGGTCTAACTAATAGCACGCCCATCTAGAAGATAGGAAGACGGCATTGGATCAAGATCCGACTCGTTCCTTAGTGACTGTACTGGTCTCCGTTTCGGAACACGGACAAGTACGCCTGATGGATGACTTAGGACTTAGGTGAGTGGTAATAAGCGGCGCCATAAGCCTCCCAAGAAACCCCTTTTGTCGCGATTTACAACAGGGCCATTACAATAACGTAAACAATACCATAGCCATTTTTTTTAACTTCTAGGGGTCAACTACATAATCCCCATTTGGGTACAATGTCTAATAGTAAAGTATTTCTGAAACTTGAATTTTCTGTTTTTTTTCCTAAACCGAATCCGTCAATCTTCCTCCTGCGTCGCAGCTGGAAGATTGCCCAATGCGCTACGTAAGTGGTCAACGAAAAGTGCAAGTTTCTTACCCAGGGCGTAAGTATAGTTCTATCAGAACGATCTTGTGCATCTTCCCCCGAAACTGCACTCAGCAGGATGCTCTCAGGAGTAGCCAAGTTGTCCAGATCATCAGTGTCGATGACAGCTTGGGTTGATTGAGCTCGCGCTGATTCCGTGCGCTCTTCTGCCATTCGGAGGTAGCCTCTGTGGAAAAAAGAATCATTTTATCGAAGCCATCACGTGTTGGTCTAGTGTGGTAGATACAGCTACTTTAATTCTGAGAGTCGTGTTTTCGAATCCAGGCCAACCGCAAACCAACGTCTTTGTATTTAAGGAAAATGTGCACCTGGGAAACTATTGATTTGACTTAGCCCTATATTCTGTAACTCAGTGTAAGAAACAGTTATCTAGTATGCTTTTAAGATGTTCTACAATTAAAACCATTTCAGATAACTGTTAAGAAACCTGTTATACATACCTGACAACTGTTTCTTACACTGAGTTACAGAATATAGAGCTAAGTCATTAATTTGAGTAAGCCCTATATTCTGTTTCCCAAGTCAACCATGTTGATTGCTTTGCAGTGATTTTGGCGATTTGCGATGACTTGCGATATCAACTTCAGCAGTCAAAGATACAAGTGCCAAGTCTGATATTATGCTTGGTGGTGGAAAGTATTTGTATTAGTTTCTAAAAAAGTTGTCAATAGAGTAATATTGCAACTTGTTGCGTAAAACTAAACTGCTTTTCCTCTAAGTTTTACCATATAACAGCATGGTGCTTGTCAATGGGGTATCCTTGAGGTATTTATAGTTATTAACATCATTAAAAACATAACCTTGTCCTTGCAGTCATCTATAAGAAACAACCAGAAACAAATATTTATAGTCAGCATAGATACTAGTCCCTGGCGGGAATCAAACCCATAACCTTCTGCGTCTCAGCCAGGGGTCCAGTGCTGTGTTGGTCCATTGGTAGATACCGTGACTTACATCCAAGAGTCGTGGTTTTAAATTCAGGCCAACCGCAAACCAATGTCTTTTCTTTAAGGAAAAATTATGTGCCCCTGGGAAACTACTCATTTGTTTGTGCCCCATATTCAGTAACTCTATCTATCACTGTATTTGGAGTTTAGCTTACCCTGGGATGCAACCAGGATCATCGCTCACATCTAACATATTGTAATAATCTTTCAAGGCCCATAATTTTCTTATCTGACATGAATTTACCTTATAACTTGCTCCAAAGAGCCCACATTGACAGATTGGAACATGTTCCTATACTGGAAGAGGCCCTCTTTAGCAATGTGGCTCTTGCGTAGATCCACACAAAGCTCCAAGTACTTGAACATGATCGGTTCGAGTACTGACTCGGACCAGTTGTATGCCCATTTCTTGTTTCGGAACACTTCTTGCAAGGTGTCCAAGGCTCGGGCTGGTTTTTCGAGGTCCATAAACTCTGTAAAAGATGGTTGTGGTTACTTAGATTTGCAAAAGTGATGTGGTTTACCCAGATACAAGGGTGTGTATTTCAATACAATATTGCACACAGTGCCATTTAGCCTCATACTACACATAAATATTAAGTCCCCCCCCCTCCATCAAACAGATTGTTAGATGGGGACTACTTAAACCTTTTATTTGAAAACTAGCTGCGCCCCGCGGTTTCACCCGCGTAAGTCCCGATCCCGCGGGAATTACGGGATAAAAAGTAGCCTATGTGTTATTCTAGGTGTCCAGCTATCTATATTCCAAGTTTCATTGCAATCGGTTCAGTAGTTTTTGCGTGAAAGAGTAACAAACATCCAAACATCCATACAAACTTTCACATTTATAATATTAGTAGGATAGGATAGTAGGATATTTATGTTATTATTTTTAATTTAAACATTTTAATAATAGTGTTAAATATAGGATGCTGAATTTGTGTAACTTATGCTACACAACAATGTTTGTGTTGTAACTTTATAAAGAAGTCCTAAAATAATAGTGGGTCTTCCATCAATTGACAGGGTAGGTATATAGCTAGTTTCATAATAATGAATATGGAGTAGACAAAGCAGGAGCCTTGGAAATAAACATGACAAAGTCAGAGGAACTCCTAAATATTGTAAAGCCAATCTACTTATATTGTAAAGTGAAAGTTTGTGTGTTTGTTGCTCCTAAGAAAAAGCTGCTGAACCAATTGCAATGAAACTCGGTATGTAGATAGCTGGAGATTTGGATTAGCATATTATAGGCAGGTTTTTATTCCGATATTCCTACAGGATAGGGACTTACATCGGTAAAACCACTGGGCGTTGTTAGTATTTACATAGGTAGGTGTTTGTGCTACAAAACTCCCTCAATTGAGTTATATACCTATTGTACTACTAGTCTGGTAAGTATCTTTCTTTATCTAATATATAAAATTTCCATGTCACAATGTTAGTTACAGTACTCCTCCGAAACGGCTTCACCGATCTCCACCAAACTCCACATGCGCATTCAGTAGGTCTGAGAATCGGCTACTATCTATAATTTATAAGGCAAAACAACGTTTGCCGGGTCACCTAGTGTAACACTAAAATTATTGTTTTGAAAAATCAAGATTATAATGTAATCGATGTTGTTGAGGATATTTACTTTGCAGCATTTTCTTGCAGTTGATTTGTTGGCAGAGTTCCAAGGGGCCGTAGTTTTTGCGTAAGTAGGTATTCTCAAAATGGATGGAATACTCCAAGATCATCAACGTTGTAGAAATTATTTATGATTCTACATTGCATGATTAGGTACTATAAGATACAAGCTGCCGTATGGAAACAAAAGAAGTGGTAAGACATGAAAAGTTTTGTTGGTTATGTACCAGTCTGCAGAAGTATTTTACTAGGTAATTTATAGATGAAAATTTACTCCGCCTCTGGAGTGGGTACATGGGTCACACACTAGCAGACACTCCCAGATTACGCTATGAAAGGTCATCCTGTAATCAATCATGCAACGTGGTAAGCGACACAGATAACCGCTTTTTACTCACCATTTGCTCGTTTGAGAGCATTCTCCGGTCTTTGACCGTATCTCGCCATATTGTTAACAGCACTTTTCACTTCATTCACACAAATTTAGGCATCCAAAATGCGAGTAGAAGGAGAAAATTGTAAAAAATATTCCCGCACCGGCTTGCCTACGAAAGCCGAAATCAAAATGGCGGCGAATGACGACTGATGACGGCAACGGAGTCGCCATCAGATTGACGTTTATCTAGCTGTGTTGCCATAACATGCAGAAAAGTTCTGTAAAAAAAGTATCTCATCAAAATCGTACGGTATCATGAAAATAAACAAAATCAAAGTCAGCTTTTGAATTATGAAAATGAGGAGGAACACTAACTTTTTATCCCGGCAGAGGGCGCGAGTCAATTAATCTTAGGTTTGAATTAAGAACTGTCAAACAGGTGTTTCTTACAACTCTCGGCGCCAAATTGGCCTTAATATCGGTCTCAGACCGTAAGAAAAAAAAAACTCGGCGTTTTCATTTGTGGAGGACCATCATCCATCATCAAAAAAAAAAGATCATCCGACGCCAGCGCCAACTGGTTACAGCTTTGCGTGTGGCACCCCATTATTCCTGTATAATATTGTTCTGTAAAAACCTTTTACCTTAGTAGAAAGAAGCAATAGCACGCAATAGTCTGCTGCAGACTTACCTGTTTTAGGTCACGATTCCGTGGCAATATCGGGAGAAAAAGCAGTACAAAGTTTCATCACAATCGGTTAAGCAGTTTTTGCGTTTAAGAAGTAACAGTTACTAGTACAGACAGATACAAGTACTAAGCACAGGTAACTTGGTAAGGAAGGTTATTTAGACGGTTATTGGTAGTGATGATATTATGGTCTAACCCTTTTATACATGCGCGTGGTATATCTTAGACTTTAGACTCTAAAGTCTAAGATGTACCACGCGCATGTATAAAAGGGTTCCATTAAAATCGGTTATGTATGAAACTACATATTTGCGATGTAGCTCCGGCACTGAAAAGGTTAAACCTTCATTTCGAAGGTCGTGGTTTCGAATCCTGACCGACCGGCGACCGCGAATTAATGTCTTGTTCTTTAAAAAAAAATGTTTGTGCACTATAATTATTAACATCGCTCTTACGGTGAAGGAAAACATCGTGAGAAAACCTACGGCACGCAAAAAGGCCCAGTTATAGGACTAGTTGCGAAAACACACAGTACCTACCTAAAAACTAACTAACTATGTAATATCCTAATATCTGATTAGTATATTATACCTACATTATACAATATCGGAGATTAGGTATATAGATACATAAGTACCTATTATACCTAATTTATTATACCTAATCTCCAAACTGACTCAAAAGTTGTTAATAAGGAAGTAGGTAGGTACCTATCTACATACTTTTGAATGTGATAAAAAAGCCTTGACTTAGGTTACATTATACCTACTTTATAGGCCAGGACACCGAGCCGGTCTTGCAAATTTGCATTCCCCCTCTATGGCACCATGAGCGAAGGGAAAACAGGTCAAGCGAGAACTGCGAGAATCACCGCGTACTACAGGGGTTCCGTAGAAAAGGTTACGTAGCGTCAAAATTGGGCCCATGTTTGCCATAATTTGACGGCCTCTGTGGCACGGGTTCGATTCCCGCCTTGGACAAATATATAAACTGACCAAATATTTATTTCTTGTTCTGCGGCTGTTTTCACTTTTCCATGGTAATATTATGTATGCAGAAAAGTATTTTTTTTTGAAGTATTCTTTTTTGAAGTGGGTTAAAAATAACCCACTTCAAAAAAAAGGAAGAGGTTATCAATTCGGCTTAGGATGTCTAAGCTAAGCGGTCGGATACCCCGATCTACTATATAAAAATAAGTCGGGTTTTCCTTCCTGACGCTATAACTCCAGAACGCACGAACCGATTTCCACGGTTTTGCATTCGTTGGAAAGGTCTCGGGCTCCGTGAGGTTTATAGCAAAGAAAATTCAGGAAAAATTTAATTATCTATAATTTATAAGGCAAAACAACGTTTGCCGGGTCAGCTAGTGCACCTATATAAACTTTGGTGATTCAAAGATTCAAATCTAATATGTATTTATTTATTTAGAACGAAGTATAAATTACATACGTACGTTTTGCAATGTCGAGTTTTTACTGTGGTTTCGGAACGCGCCCTCCGATGAGAAGAAACCACAAGAAACTCATGGGGTTTTTTTTTATTTTTATCATGTGTTATATTACAATCGTCATACATAATGCATAATAATGATAAGAGAATAAGAGAAAAGAGTAGGTAGAGTTACCTCTTACTATTAAGTAAACTGTGCCCTAAGTAGGTAAGTAATTCCCAAATCGAAGGCGCGTTGAAGTGCGATGAGGTTTTCGTTGTGCGGAATCCTAAATTAATTTGAATATAGGTACTACGCACTCACCGACGCTACCTACCTATCTCTATACCTAAATTTGACTATTATTGACAAAGATGTAAAATATTTTACATTCGCAAAGTATTGTAGGACTTAGCCGATTGTTTCATGCGGGGAAAAAAGAAATTATGTTTCAATATAAATATTTTTTATTTCTCGTAGTAGGAGCGGTTGCTAGAGAATTTAAATGTAAGTTTTTAATTTTTTATGGTAAAAATTAAACGACAAAACGGTAAAAATGTGCTTTTTTTCTCCAAAATGAACAGTTTTTACTGTTTCTCTTGGACTGTGTAGCCAGCCTGGCTATAGTTACCTACTAGAATATACCTTACCTACCTACAGGCTGGAATTTTTGAACAAATTTTGAAGCGAAGCGCTATTGTTTATTTGCTTGGTCCCAAGTGTTAGTGTAGTACATACCGGCCGTAACAATAATAACCTGCATTTTCAACACAATATGAATGCATCAATATGATTTCATTCAACGTAAACATTCCAGTTATTCCCATTGGTCCCCGTTACATTCGTCCCCACTAGGGACCAGTGGGATTTTCTTTAGTCCCGTCCGCTGAGTGATATGATAGCTGAGGGGTTAAAACGCAGAACCGATACCGGGAGTTTTCCGAACCGGAAGCGTTTGTAATATTGGTTTTACGTGATGTTTTTCAGAACCCATATAGAATGCGCAAACGTCTTGGTAGAACTATTTACTTAATTAAGTGTTTGAAAAATAATTTAAAACGTATAATAGGTGAAGATTGCCTGGAAGAGATCGCTTTTAGCGATAAGACGACCATAGTACCTTTCTTATAATTAACTGTAAGTTTTTGTTGTGTTTTGTAAATTTTTGGTGCACTAAAGTTTTTATCTATCTAACTATCTATAGGACCTACTTTTATGATTTATGCAACAACTGCAGTCAATTTCGGAAGAGCTTTTCAAAATTTTGAATTTTGAAGTCACCTCCGTGGTCTCTTAACGATGCACTAATATTTATAGTTATCTCAAATAGTCTTGCTTCATTCCAGCTGAAGATTTCCACCGTCTCCCCCAGCTGTATGACCTGGACAACTACGAGAGATGTCTGTCAAGACGCGATGGACTCTACTGCGTTGGGACTTTCGTGCTGACTCCTATAACGGAACCTCATCCCATCTACGAGCTCATGAAGGTAAGTGTCTAGTACCCAAAAACAAGCTTAGTGCATAGTTTGGGGCTAGATTGAGCTGTGTATTGTGTAACGTCCTGTAATACTTATTTATTATTATTTATTTTATCCTTATTATCCATCAATAGCAAAGCAACCTACTGAATATTAAATAGCGCTTTTCGAATTTTATTATGAACTGGTTATTTTACGACTAATGTGACGTATACAGTAGATACGTAGGAACGTAGGAACATTATTATCTCTATCTTATTCAAAAGAATTAGGTAATTTCAATTTGCATGAGTGAGATCATTTTGATATAGGTAGTACTTTAGGTACACATACTGACCTTTTTTTTCAAAATGAATCCCTTTTTTTTTTCAACGTAACTTTGGAGGAACAGCTAGGATTAGACCTCATTAGTTGTTAGTTTCCATTTACGTTACCAGTGGAAACTGGTGGAAATCGAAACGAATAACTAGGGATTCTTCCCATTTGTTCCCAGCAGAAACATTGCTTGTCGAGAACGACTAGGAATATGTGGTTCTCGAAAATTTGTAGGTTTAGGTGTTTGCGAACTACCACAATTTTTTTTTCTTACTCCTACGAAACATGTAGTGATATTAGGTAGATATTTAAAAGTATACTTGTTAATTCATTCTAGGTAGAATAAGCTACAAGTGATAAAATAAACTAATCCTCATGAAAATTTTATTACAGGAACGTACAAATCAACACCTTACTTTTAATCGAACTTTGATTCACCGTGGATACTGTGTTAGCGAGCGATGTAAGACTCCGTACCATCGGAACAGCACCCATCGCTTCGAAAAATGTGCATTGCTGCACGAAAACGAGAAAGGATTCAATGCTCGCCTACAGACTGCGCAATGTAAAACATACGAACAGCAAAAGCTTGAGTCAATCAAGCCTCGAGATCGTCATGAAACGATTTTCATGTATGTCGTTTACATTATTTTGATGCTAAACGTTATTGGTACGGCCTATGACTTAAAATCTGGAGACATTAAAAGTAAGTTGACCGATTTACACAACAAATGAATTAAAATGAACGTGGGTGAAACTGTGGGGAACAACGAGTAAAAATAATTTGTTAAACCATGAACATTCTTACAACTTTTATCTACCAGGGACCTACGTTAAGAACGCGGCGACTGTTACCATTTCCATACTTAATACCAAAATAAATTATGAAAAATTTAGTTTTCTACCTTAATATCGATATTATTCGGATTAAGATTTTACTTTTATAGGGTTTTCCCCACCACAAGGTTTTCCAAAATATTCATTCGAAATGAAATAAAACGGAGAAACATTTAATATTGAATATTTTGGAAAACCTTGTGGTTGTGTACCTACAAAAGTAAAATCTTAATCCGAATAATATCGATATTAAGGTAGAAAACTAAATTTTTTATAATTTATTTTGGTATTAAGTTTGTATGGAAATGGTAACAGTCGCCACGTTCTTAAGTTGTCTATTGAAATGGTTATTAAATGGATTAACATTTTTTAATTAAGTAGGTGTTAGGTATGTTAAGTAATAAGAAATATTTTTACAAGAAGAAATACATCATCAAAAATCCTCCCATGACAGGATTCGAACCCGCGCCCGGCAAACGAGGGGCACAGGCCCTTCGCTTCCCGGGCGCTTGTATTTCTCGTTGTAAAAATATTTCAAGTAAGTTAGTTAGGTTAAGAAGTAAACATCAGTTATTTGTATTTAGGAAAACATATTTTTGTTCATAATTCGTTTGTTTGTTGTTTCAGAAAATCGTCTTCTAATTGCGTGGTCTATGCGAGCTAATTGGTCAAAAATATTTGAAATAAGACAAGATGTTAGATCATTCGCAGTATTTAACGGTTTTAGGTAATTATAATAATTATAAATTTTACCTTTTAATTATCGGGTTGATTTTAATTACTCGTATACGTCAAGTAACCACAAAATACCTTACCTTTCTTGGTAAAGTTATTATATTAGAGTAAAATAATGTTTTTTTTCCTAGTAATCAGTTATTCCTAGTCGTCCCCATTAAGTAACGTTCCCGGTGACGAATGGGAAAAGCTCTAGTTGTTAACTAACAGTAATATTTATGAGATACCTAAGGCTTTTTGAAACTATACTGAATGATTTTATGAAAAACCAAAGATCCCAAAAAACAGAATGAACGAATTTATGATTGTATGTCTTAATATATGTTTTTTACAGAGCAATAATGCAATTGATCTTTGTGTATGCGCACAGTGGACTTATTGCTTTTACGTTGTATTCTTACAACCCTGAAGGTTTAGAAAATGTAAGTACCTAGGTGTAACATGTATGTATATGTATATTAGATAGATAGATAGATAGATAGATAGATAAAAACTTTATTGCACCAAAAATTTACAAAACACATTACAAAAACAAAAACTTACAGCTAATTTTAAAATAGGTACAATGGGCGGCCTTATCGCTAAAAGCGATCTCTTCCAGGCAACCTTTGGATGGACAAGAATTGTAGGAGGGGATGGGTGGGTATTCAACATAAACATCATACCAATTTGTTTCGGGGTCTTACTACTAAGACGATTGCGATGAAACTTGGTATGCACTGGAGATCTGGATTAACACATAAGCTTTTTATCCCGATATTCCCGCAGGACTTAAGCGGGTCCAAGGTCCTACTAGTTAAATATGTAGTCATATCGTGGAGAGGAAACTCTCGATCGCAACTATCTGTCTGTTTGTCTGGCTCTCAGATTACAAGCTTAATTAATTGCTTTGTTTAGCTTCTGCATACAGCACCATCTATAGTCATTTAATTTGATTACAGCTCTCGAAAACAGTATTTGGTAACCTTCTCAAGAACGGGTCTCCAACTGTGTTACTTTTCCTAGCAGTTTCGTCGTTCCTTACAGCCACTAGTTTACTGAACATTTCAAAAAGTTCAAATATTACTGCTGGACTGGTGCTCAGGATGTTTTTGAAGAGGGTGTTAAGGTACGAGTGTTTTTAATACCTACTTATAATTATATTATAGCATAAAACATGTAGGTACTTATCGAGATTTTGATGCATCGAGACTGTGAACTGTAAAGTTTATAATTTGTAGTTGTCCTGAAATGTTGAGCCAACTACACACATCAACAATGTCTAGGGATATTGTATTTTAGACTTCCTAGCTTATAAACTATTTACAGTATCGAAAGTTTGTAAATGAAAAATAAACTCCGCCGTCTCTTCTTTCGAAATTAAAAAAAAAAAACAACATTTTAAATACAAAAGAATACGCGGTAATTCGAATTTGGCTTTTTCACAGTTAGTTTTGGTTACCATTTAACCCAGCTGATTTTGTAAATAATAAGCTTTTGCACATTTTTTTTATTCAAATAGAGTGTGTGTATTGTTTATTGTTATGTCACGTAGACATTTAACAAGAGAAGAACAGATTAGAGCTGTAGGCATGTTGGAAGCTGGCGCTATTCAACGCGTAGTTGCTGACACTCTACGGACCCACCAAAATGTGATCTCTAGGTGTGGTCACGTTATCGTGTTACGGGTGATGTTGCGGAACGGCATTCTGGCAGAAGTCGTGTCACAACTCCTAGACAAGACCGTTTTCTACAAAATATCGCTAGGAGACAACCCACAGTTACGGCTATGCAAATGGTTCAAAGGCTTCAATCTGACCACCAATTGTTAGTAAGCGACCAAACTGTGAGAAGACGATTACATGAAGCCGGTCTTCATTCTCGCAGACCACTTCGAGTTCCAGCTTGACGGCGTGGCAATCGCGGGCGAAGACTTTTGTGGGCTCGAGAACATTTTGTATGGAGTAACGAGTAATGGTCGATGGTACTGTTTTCTGACGAGTCTCGGTTCGGATTTCATCCGGATTCGCGAAGACTACGAGTTTGGCGACTTCCAGGTCGACAGCGCCGTCTCCAACATGTGCAAGAAGTCCATTCCTATCAAGGCGGGACCATCATGGTATGGGCTGGAATTCAAATAGGTGCGCGAACCGATCTCATTTGGATCAGAGGGAACATGACTGCGTGGAAATATCGTAATGAGGTAGTGGAACCTGTAATTATCCCACATAGGGTGCAAATGGGCCCGGAGTTCCAACTTATGCACGATAATGCCCGCGCACATATGGCGCGTCTGGTATCAAATGAGCTTCGGGAACATGATGTCAGAGTTATGGACTGGCCTGCTCAGTCCCCCGACATGAATCCTATCGAACATGCATGGGACATGTTACAAAGAAGAGCTATGATTAATTTCTCTCCAGATTTGACGACAGAAGAGCAACTTTTTCATACACTTAAAACGGACCTGGGACCTTATTCCGCAGCCAGACTTGGACAACCTCATTTTAAGTATGAATAATCGATGCCGCACGCTTATAAATGCCAGAGGAGGAAATACCGATTATTAAATTTAATAAAATGCATATTTTTTTTTGTAATTAAAGACTTTTTTTGATATTCAATACTTTTATTCCATAATTAAGCGCGATT
The DNA here is from genome assembly GCA_958496205.1 of Idaea biselata. Classification (NCBI taxonomy): domain Eukaryota; kingdom Metazoa; phylum Arthropoda; class Insecta; order Lepidoptera; family Geometridae; genus Idaea; species Idaea biselata. Next base: position 19,828,856 of record OY292405.1, on the reverse strand, counting down.
CTGTGTTAAGTAAACATGAGAGGTTTTGGTTAATTAAAAAAAAACAGTAAAAATCTTTGCAGCAGCTCTATTTTTTTTTTAACACAGCATAACACATTAAAATAAACTTTTATTTCATATACAGGTGTCTTAAGAAATTATTTACTGATATTGTGAAAATTAAGAAAAACTATAATAATAATAATAATAAGCCCGCAGGGCACCTTGAGGCGAGGTGTCGGGGAGTAGCGACCCCGCGGCTTCCCGAGTGCTCCAGGGGGAAATCACCGTTTCTCACCTCCGGCTTGCCTTAGTTGGCTGGTCGGAGTGAACACTGACGAGGAAGCGGTCCCCCGCCTCTGGCTTGCCTTCACCGGCTGGTCGGAGTGGAGTCGCGAGAGCAGAAATGCTCGGAGGATGGACAACTCACGTCAGTGATGAGTTGGCCCGCTCCACAGGATTACCTAGGATGGTTTAAAATCCGGTGAGGTTGCTCCATCCTTCAGCCACTCACGCCCATGTTGCCCCCTGGCTGTAATTTGCTCGGCTTAATTAGGGTGGCCCAGTTTGTGAGTTGGCGAGTCTCCGCCTGCCATTTTTGTACATGTATTTTTACATTGTTACGGCAGGCGCCATAGTCCCCATAGTTCCCTCCAGTATCCAATCCACTACCAACCCATTGCCATAGCCCAAGTATTTTTCATCCGTAGTTTACACAATAGTACTATCCAAACCGGGGGTTGTCCTTGGCTGCATTTTATAGCGTAGACAGGGATAACCGCCGGTTTGGTGTCCATTCCATACTTTGCGATTAAAATTGTGACTGAAACGGGCCTCTACGTGTTGGCTTCGGCCCCACGCACGCCTTCCAAATGTCCGGGGCTCCATAGCCCCGTGAAACGGAGACGTTACAAACATAATAATAATAAATCATTTATTTCAGGCTACTAAGGCCCATAGATACATACCTTATAAACTAACATACATATTTTATAAAAAGAGAAATGTGTTATTAATAGTAGCTTAAAACTTTGTTAGTAGCACTTCCTTAATACTACACTATTTAGTCTTAGTGCACAGTTCTGGTATTTGTCCGCGGAAGCGACGGAACACCACGCCGTTCGGCCAGAAGTCTTCGGTCATGACGCGAGGCAGGTAGCATGTAGGAACTCGTACCACAAACGCCTTGAAATTGACGTTCCGATGCGACTCCAGCATATGCACCCTCAGCGTATAGCCCAACTTCTGGCGCACGTACTCAACGATGTTCTTCTCTCCGACGGTGTAGTGCAGGCGGGAGATGTACACCGGAGTGTTCGGCATCGCAGCACGAACTCCCAGAGTTGAATCTAGTGAAGCTGTACCGCTGCGGTTCTTGACAGGTCTTATTCGGTTCTTCCTCCTATTTACCGTAATAAAACCATCAGCATCCTGGTTTTGATCTTTAGGCTTCATTGTAGAAGCGACTGTGGAGCTCGCGGTGACGTTGGCGAAACTTAGTTTCACCGGGGCTGCAGGCACGTGCATAATATCCCTAGACATTGTTGATGTGTGTATTTCGAATAAATGTTATCGGCCCATACGGAATTCAGCGTAGGGAATCTACTTGTGAAGTGCACTTATTTGTACTTTTAATCCCCGAGAGAATAAAGAGGAGTGTTATAAGTTTGAGGTGTCTGTGTATCTGTCTGTGGCATCGTAGCTCCCACACGGATGAAGCGATTTTGATACAGTTGTTTGTTTGATAGGTATTTTTTAAATAATTTATTCAAATGAAGTAGATAGATAAGTTTGGTCGTTTTTTTTACTAACTCATAGGAATCAAAATTGTCGACCTTTTTTCCTTGTAGTTCGGATTATTAAGTGAGATAGGTAGGTATTCTAATTTCCCTAACTTGTTTTTTAAATCGTTTGTGACCACAATGTAAGAAGTTATGACAGTTTAAGGAACTTGGTTTATTGATATGTGTCTACTTTAAAACTTATTTTTATTATTAACAAATTTGAATATTTGCTAATTAAAAGCAATCAATCAATTATTATGAATTATTATTCAATCTCAATTAACTGATTCTCGCAATTGCGTACTTTTCCATGTTAAACCATTTAAACAATTTATTTTCCATAGACACATACAGATACCTACAATAACTGTTTGAAGTTTGAAGTTATCTATTTCTTTTCATCTCGAACAAACTCGCTTGTTGGAGTTCTTTTCCAATTTGACACTTCTTATGCCAGAACTTGATATTTTCCTTTCAGACTTTTACCGGTGATGTTGTTTACTGTTGGCTTCGCTGCAACGTGGTGGCGTTACACCGGTGATGGACCATTGTGGGCATCCACAGTGGGCAAAGAGAGCCAGTTATGCAAGGACAGTTTCTGGTTCTATGCATTCCTAGTTAATAATTTGCTTAGTTCCAAAGAGATGTGTTTATTCCCGACTTGGTAAGAAGTTAGAACCATTTGAATGTCCAATTTTAATATTAAATGTTGAACAAACTGTGACGTTTTATCATTTTTCAGGGCAATTGCAGCAGATACACAACTTGTTACAATATCTTTGCTGCTTACAGTTTTCTTAATGAAGACAAAAGTGAGAGCTACATTTGTTTTAAGTATATTGTTCGTAATGTCATGTGTGATAAATGTTTTTTTGGCTTATTACAATGAATGGAATCCAGTGGGTAAAATAACAACTGCAGAGTAAGTACCCGCAGTTACTGTTTGTTAGAAAATGTGAATACATCCAGATATCTGCGACAGAAACTTCATTCTCTGAAACTTATTTTATTTTAATGTACTGGAAAATATTTTCCCGATGGTACCCAATCGGAACATTGACTGGGAATACTTTTTATAATGACCATTTTAAACGACGACTTTAATTTAGAGTTTTTTTATTATGGGACTTTGTCGGCGTGATAAATTTGAATACTAATGCAAAGTTACAGCTTCGTAGTACTAAGCGTGTCTCGAGCTAAGCCGCGGACAGACGGATATAATAAGATATATTTTTTGTTGACTACGAAATCCAAAAACGTGGATATATCCAATTTACATATCTTGTTTTAGAAATCTTCGTACTAAATACGTCAATACTAAAGAATTAACACAACTTCACATGTCGCCATGGGGTACCCTACCCGGATGTATGCTAGGATTGTTATGTGCTCATCTGGTGTTCGAGAGGGAGAGGAAGAAGGAGAAAGATGATAGCAATGCAATTAAAGATTTGAAGAATAATCGTTTGATGAAATTTGTAAGTATATTGGCTACAACCATTGAGATACTATGTAATTTGATGTGTCAGACATATTCCATGTTCCATAATTTTAAAAAACCGCTGCAGCGCTGATAATGTTTTTACGTCTAACGTAAAAATTAAATGAGCGTTTCTGCGAGCGCTAAGATGCAGTCGTATTGAATGTCGATTAAAACGAAGATGGTTATAATTTAATTTATGGTAGATATTAGTTTTTTGCCTGGAAGAACCTTACATTTTCAAGAGTGATTTCCCAAATATTTCAAAGAATTATTTTCTTTTTCAGGTTAAAAACAATCTTCTTGTAATCTTAATAGTGTTCGGTCTATCTTGGGTGCAGCTGAACTCATTTATCGACACGGTACACTCCAAGCTGGTAGTGGCAATATTCGTGGGATCCGAGAGGCTAATTATGAGTTTGCTGTTCGGAATTGCCTTTATGAAAGTTTATTATATAGATGGTAAGTATTTGAGTAGGTACTTAAATAAAAAACTGTTAAAAAAATCCTATTCGTTACCAGTGGGGACGGTTGGGATATTTTCCCATTTGTCCCCAAAGCGAAAGGAGAGGGTGGGGACGATTGGGAATAAGTATTTGTTTGATATGTTTGGGAATTTGTTGTCCGTCTCTGTGGCACATTGCGTGGAAGAACAGCTCCGACGCAAAATGTTGCAGGTTCGCTTCTTGCCTAAGAGCATAGCTCACATAAACAAAAGTATAGTCTAACTAATCGGTTATCAATGTTACGCGATATTCCACGAACTCTGTGGCGCGGCTTGTCGGACGCAGAAGGAAGGGTTCGATTCCCGCCGGGAACGAGTATTTATGCTGACTTTAAATATTTGTTTTCGGTTCTGGATCTCTTTGTATGTTTTAGAAAAAGTTATATGTAGTTACTCCATCCTCTGGTCACCATAATACAAGCCTAGTTGCTTAGTTTGTGGCTAGCTTGATGATGCTGGGTGATATATCTCGCAAAATAAAATATGGTATATTATAACGTGTTTGAAGAATTTTAGTCTAAAAAACATCCACGTTAGTGTTTAATATACAGTTGTACATTTTGACACTCTTCCCATCTGGCTCCTAGCACATTATGACATCATGGCGTTTATTACCCGGAGTCAGATAAATTATGTCTTGCAATATTTACCTACCTATTATCCACTACGTTTGTAGTCTGCAAAATCTTGACCCGTGATTTATTGTAATGTATAATTTTAATATTTGCATGCCTTTTTTAAGGTAGAACATACTAGAACTTATTATTGTAGTCATCTTATATTATACCTACCTATGTTTATGGCAAATAAAGATACTGATTACTGAATGATACATTTTTGAACAGGGCAAATAAGAAAGTTCTTTTCATGGCGTGGCTGGGTTCCGATATCGCGTCTGTCGTATTCAGTGGCGATGGTGCACTGGTGTGTCAACTACTCAATCGCTGCTAGCAGGCCTGTGCTGGCGCCTTCGTCCTTTTATTACATAGTAAGTTACTATAGTTGCATTTCCCGTCCTTTTATTACATAGTAAGTTACTATAGTTGCATTTCCCGTCCTTTTATTACATAGTAAGTTACTATAGTTGCATTTCCCGTCCTTTTATTACATAGTAAGTTACTATAGTTGCATTTCCCGTCCTTTTATTACATAGTAAGTTACTATAGTTGCATTTTCCCGTCCTTTTATTACATAGTAAGTTACTATAGTTGCATTTCCCGTCCTTTTATTACATAGTAAGTTACTATAGTTGCATTTTCCCGTCCTTTTATTACATAGTAAGTTACTATAGTTGCATTTTCCCGGGTACCTAATAATCGTGTTAACAAATCGTGTGAATTTAAAAAGTTACTACGTTTTTAATTCTAGACTATGATCTGACGTTTGATTCTTTGAATTTGGCATATTTTCTTCAGGAAGATGTGTCAAATCTTAGTCTACAATTAAAAACGGACTATACCCACATATTTTTGTTTTAAATTGATAGGTATTCATTGTATTGAAAATATTTAAATAATATAGTCCTACTATTAGGTACTATAAAACTAGATGTGCCCCGCGGTTTCACCAGCTCAAGTCCCGACTCCTCGCTTTATGGGGATAAAAAGTAGTCTATGTGTTAATCCAGATCTCCAGCTATCTGCATACCAAGTTTTATCATAAAAGGTTCAGTAGTTTTTGTCTGAAGATAGCTAGACGCCTGGATTACATTTAGAATAATTGTTAAAATTATGCGTGTAGGTAGATATCCATAAATATAAAAGAAAGCCGTGTTAGTTACACCATTTATAATTTGAAAACGGCTGAACCGATTTGGCTAAAAATTGGAGGGGTGGTGGCTTATAACCCGGAGAAGGATATAGATCCCGTAAAACCGGGATCGGAACTTACGCGGGATCGGGCGCAGCTAGTAATACTTACCTAAAACTTTATTGCTTTTTTTTTCAGACTTTGGATTGGATATCGACCGTCGTGTTCTCGCATATAGTCGCGTTACCTGTCAGCTTAATGGTCGAAAACCCCGTCTTAAATCTATCAAACCTGATGTTCTGAAGGAAATAGACATTTTAAGATATCTGATAAGATAAGATTAAGATATGATATCTGGTTTAACTGTATCATTTTTGTTGTTATATTTAAATACCTATACTCTATTTCTGAATCTTAGATCAAAAATGTAAACAAAAAACTCATACATTTATTCGAAAGTGGCAGCTCTTTATTCCTTTGATATTGACAGTTCCCTGTTTACATTTTTGATCTAAGATTCTGAAATTGAGTATAGTGGACTTGTTTATTATAAGATTAGTTCATTATTATGAAGTATTATCACAGACTATACGGCTTACAGCCGAATACATAAACGTATTAAAATTTGAGGCGTACTTAAATAATTGAGCAGCTTCTAAATTTCTAAATAGTATGGGAATTATTGTATTTGAGAGGTGCTTAGTTGTTTAAGTAGAGATCCAGTGGGCAACTTAGAAGTTACAACAGGCGAGTTGCACAGGGCGGGTGGCTGGCTCAGCCTGACGTCGATTACTCGGGTTTTACATGTTGGATTTCGAAATAAGGTATACATAGAGTGGCCGGCAGATTAGTTGAAAAAGAAGGCAGATGCGAAAAAGTCGATTTTTCATAGAAGTCGCATGTAAAATGTACTCCGCGAACTTTCCCCTTCCACGTCAATTTTTTTTAACTTATTTGCCGGCCACTGAACCACGACCTTCCTTTAAAACAGAGCTATCTATTAGTGAAAAGCAAATATAAATCGGTTAAGTAGTTTAAATGAATTAGTAACCGACAGACGGACATTAACATAATATCCTATCCTAAGTGGCTAGTGACTCATTTTTTTAGGGTTACCCAAAGGGTAAAAACGAAACCCTATTACTGAGACTTCGCTGTCTGTCTGTCACCAGGCTGTATCTCATGAACCGTAATAGCTAGACGGTTGAAATTTTCGCAGAAGATGTATTTCGGTAGCCGCTACTTACAACAACAAATACTAAAAACAAAATAAAACAAATATTTAAGAGGGGCTCCCATACCACAAGCGTGTTTCAAAAAACTACCAGGAGTTTTATTCCAATGTGAGGTCGCTTCTGGTTGGTCAGGACAAATCGAGTTTTAGGTTTTCTTTGTCAAAGTTTATTTTTTAATTTTTTTTTTTGAGTGGTGTGGTCGTATGATCGGAGTAAAAATCGAAGCTAAATATTTGACATTTTCTTATTAAATTTAAAAATTGGTTGTTGTAAACCATTTTAGGGTTCCATACCCAAATGTGATAGTGGTACGTGACATCATCATCCGAGCGTTGTTCCCGGTTGCATCTCTCTCGAGAGCCCGGGGTCCGCTATTTGTAAAACACGGTAGCCCTCGTCCACTTACCACTGGAGTCAGGCGAAGCTCCTGCGCGCCGTTATGCGGCGGCGCCCTATCCCTGTGGCGATCTCTTCTATTAGTGCTTTCCATTTAGATTTGGCTGATTTTGACTTTTACGGGAGCGACTGCCGTCTGACCTCCCAACCCCGAAGGGAAAGTCTGCGCCAGAGCCTCGTCCGTTCATCAGCAGGTGCACTAAGCTAGCAGGTGAGGTTGGCTTGGGCCCAAAGATCTTAATGGACCCCATACACACCCTAATGGACCCCATACACACCCAATGGACCCCATACACACCCTAATGGACCCCATACACACCCCACACCCCACCCCAGTGGTACGGAACCCTTCGTGCGCGAGTTTCGCACTTGGCCGGGTTTTTTTAAATTTGCGTCCAATAACAGCCTTTTGCCTTCTCAAGTATTCTAAACCTTTATTATAAGTAGGTATAGAAAAAAATTAAATAAAAATAATAAATAAATAAATAACAATTTTATTTACAGCACCAACTTTTAACAATTGATTCCTATATGTATATTAATCTAAGGAAATTATCTAAGAAAAGTTATAGCAAAGCTTGTGGTTTTTAGTAGTTGGGAAATTCCCAATGGGAATTCATTTACTTTTTAGTGTTGCAAAATACAGAATAACATATATTTTACACCTCTTTATTTATGACTACCTAACGATACGTATCACGGGGCTATGGAGCCCCAGACCTTTAGAAGGCGTGCGTGGAGCCAACGCCAACATGTAGAGGCCCTTTTCGATAACAATTTTACTTCCAAACTATGAAGTGGACACCAAGCCGGCGATTATCCCTGTCTGCAGTATAAAATGCAGCCAAGGACAACCACCGGATTGGACAGAACTGTGAAATCTACGGAAGAAAACAACATGGGCTATAGTGATGTGATGGGTTGTTTGTCCCTGTTGCTTCCTTGCTGTAATTTGCTCAGCTGATTAGGGAAGCCCAGTTTGTGAGTTGGCGAGTCTCTGTCTGCCATTTTTACGTGTTTGTTGGACATTGTTACGGCGGCCTTTGACTGATTGACTACCTATTAATTATTACTATAGCTAACACCCGAAAATGACCATCTGCAGTCCAGTACTCCATTTACACTATTCCAGTCTAGTGATTTAATACCCACACTGGAATTATGCAAGCCGGCACTGGTCTTGATCCAGTGACTGATCGATCCAGTGCAATTCAATGGTAATTTTATTAAAACATTTGACAATATATATGCGTCAATGTAAATTACATGATTACTGCAAAAAATATACAAAAAAAGTTTCTTGTGTCTTCTTCTCATTGGAGGTCACGTTCCGAAGACACAGTAGATTAAATATAAAAACTGACATTTCAAAGAGATATCTTGCTAATATCCGAATGAATAAACATACTTTGATTTTGATGATGGTTTGCTGGACCAAAATAATATACACAGGGTATCACAAATTCATGGTGCAGTGCAGGTTTGTCTTGAAATAAATTTGCATATACAATTGTGGGTGTATGATTTAGTAATAATTAAAATCAATACTTACTTAGCGTTAGGTACTAGTCTCTTTAGTTAACATTCTCAAATACTTCAACTTAGCCCAGACACCTTGACACATTCTGTTTAGTCGTTTATCTTTCGTTTCGAGGGCGAATTGATTGATTTTCCTAACAATATGTCTTGAGGTCTTTAGTTTTCCTTTCTGGGCGCAGGATAGGGCTGCGTAGAGCTTGCTTCGAGCAGCTAGGCTATCGTCTCCGAGCAGGATTGACAGTTTGTATTGACGGAAGGATATTCGACCAGCTTCTTCGGCCTGAAATTTGATAAAGAAGTATTGTGTTAGTAAACTGAATATTAAGTGTGCCTGTGCCAATCCACTCAAACAATAATAATGTGGTATGTTTGCTTAATAAACATGTTCCACAATATTTGTTTCGCCTCCTGTGATAATAATTATGTACTAATTAGCAGTCATCAGTTAGTGCCATGGAGGTACCACAGGTAAGTAGCACTCTCATTCTCATTTATCTCACAATTACTAAGTAATGGTGAGATAATAATATAATATTATAAAGAGGTAACGTTGGTAACATGTATGTATGTATGTATGTATATTGGGGGTAATCTCTGAAACTACTGGACTGATTTCAAAAATTCTTTCACCATTAGAAAGCTACATTCACCCTGAGTAACATAGGCTACTTTTGATCCCGATATTCCCACGGGATCGGGACTTACGCGGGTGAAACCGCGGGAATCTGCTAGTGATGAGATAAAAACAGTATAATATGTAGTATATCCGTTGTCTAGTACCCGTAGTACAAGCCTAGTGCTTAGTTTGCGGCTAGATTGCGCTGTGTGTAACGTCATGCAATATTTATATTTATTTAATTAAATTACTGAAGGAAAATATCTTAAAATTGTATCACTTTAACTCAAACTATTTAATATTTTTCACCTTGATCTGTGTATACTGTATAATAGAGGTGTGATATTAATTTTATTTATAAATAACTGTACTTGCACGAATAAATAACATATGGATATTTTCATACTTAAATACCTACAATGAAATGTTTTGCAATCCAACTTACTTTCAACAATTCAATGTGTCTTTCTTTATACTAAGTTAAGTTAAAATCCATTGCAAATTGCTGAATCAAAATCACAAACACACTGGTGTTTCCAGTAGTTAACACCTAGTAAGATATAACTATGATCCATTCAGTACCAACAAATTGTGTGTATTTAAAAAGTTTATGTAGTGTAGGTACTATCATTTTAACTTACGCAATGTTCAAAATAGTCTCCCAAAGCAGAGTAAGCACCACCGAGCGTGGAGAGCCAGGCGAATGCATTCTCTATCTCTACTCTTGTCCATACTAGTCTCAATATTCTATCATTCCTGGAAACATGAGGAAATTTGTTAGTGTATTATAATGGGACTTGGTTTTTGATGTCAAAGTCAAATATATTTATTCATTAAGAACATGTATTAATTACATGATTATTTAGAAATGCACTATACATAGCGAGTCGATGTTTCAAATCTGCCAGGCATCCCATGACAGCTCACATTTTTTATTATAATGGATAAAGTTTGAGTGTAAGAATGTTCGTTTCTCCTTTATGCAAAAACTACCGCAATGAAACTTGGTATGCAGGTAGCTGGAGAACTAGATTAACATATAGGCTACCAATATTCCCGCAGGATCCAGACTGGGTGAAGCTGCAGGGTGCTGCTAGTTGATCATAAACATAAATAAACTGTAGGACTTTATAAATTTTTCTTTAGTATTTTCCTCAGCATAGCACAAGTCGGACTCACTTACTTGATTAACAGTTCAGTTATTTATTAGTTTCAGATGCTAAAATGCATAATTCTACCGAAAAAAGCTGCTTTTTCAATACAGTATTGTTTTGTGTGGAAAGGTAACAAACAAACACACATTTTTAACCAATACAATATTAGTTGAATAGGATTTTATTACAAGTTCCATTCTTACCAAGCATAATCAATTATCTCCTTGTCAGGAGGTTTCAGTTTTAATTTCAAGACGGGCCCGCTAGCAGGAGAGCCACTCCACTTCATCATATTCATTAAAAAGTTCCTTCTAAAGTCGTCAGATAGTAAACTTTTCATCAGAGGCTGCAGAAACAATGCACTTGTAGTCAGAACTAAGTTGGGTTTTCTATGCACAATATGGATCTCATTGTCTATTTCTACACAGTCGCCTCTTTCGAAGCCTATCGACTTCAAACACTGTTCATTTGGAAGCATGAAGAACTGCTCCGTAACGTAGCAAACTGTGTAGGGCGATCCGAAAAGATTGATCCTTAGTATCAACATTTTTAGGCTATGTCCTTGCTAAAATTTTAACGCTAACGAGTTGAGTATGAGAAGAGTATATTTTTAAAAGCCTAGAACTTTACAGAAAAATGCCGCTTCTGAATTGTAGGTAAAATTACGAGTATTTTACTTGGAAATCAACAAAAACACACATTGATATTTCAAATAAAAATTGACAATCATTTGACATTTCGACATTTAAATGACAGTTTAACCGGAATTATTTTTGTCTCTGGGTTTTTTTTTCTTCAGATTATAGTCCCCACGACACTGCTCTCTGCCGTTCTGTCATTTTTCAAGTTGCTAATGTTGCCAGTATTTACCACAAAGTACATTATATAGTATAGGTAAGTATTTACGTTGATTTTGATGGTGTCTAGGCAATGGGTTTAAGGTGATTATGAATACTTTAAATATTCGAGGACAAGGACGTTTTGAGTTGGCCAAAGAATACTTTATTGAATGCTGCGTGCTATTTTGACTGCATCGCTACAGTAGCGATGCTTAAGTAACTTAGGTAACTTACTACCTTATTATATCTGCAGGTGAGAGCACCACTAGCAGATGGTAGTGGTAAGTAGTAGGATGCCGACGGCCGACGGACGAAGGACGACGACGAACAAGTTTGACTCGTAGTTGCTTATTGTGATGATATCTACCACACACAGACACACTTATGCCTTCATATAATCACGGAGCAAAGTCACGAATAGTGAGTTTGCAAATATAAGTTCATAAAACAACAGTTGAAGTACCTACTTTTCTAAACTAATGTGTATTACGAAATATTATCAAGTTCAATCTTTTATTTGCGTTAAACAAAGGTACAATACAGATGTCAAGAGATTAAAATAACGCACATGCTTGTTATTGCCCAGGCGTACAAATATTAAATAACATCTAAGGGTCAATTTATACTAACGCAGAGTCGAAGCGCATCAAACGAAGCGTCAAATTCTTCGCAGCTAAAGCGAAGCTGTACGAATGCGTGCGTATTCGCAACATTACAACAATACACACTGTTACAACGGCGCAGGCAATTTCCGGCTGAAGACGCGTAGGATGCTCCTAGTGGGAGCGTGGATTCGCGAGAATTCGCGCGAACCATACAGCGTTGGTCGCGCGAACGAGCGCGCGTCTTTTAATTATATGGACTATGGAGATAAGGTTGAATTTGTAGTGTTGAGTTAAGCACATAAGTTCCACGCACTCGAATGATATAAACCACTTATGTTCCTGTGAAAACCACTTGGAACAGCGACGGTTTCCGTTTCATTCAGCTCTACCTAAATGTGTTGTTATTAAAAACATTATGGTAATTAAAAAGGTTTAAGCATTTATGCAGTTATTGTACATTAATGATATAATTTACATCTGTGCCTGCTTATACATGACGCGAGCATAACATTTACAATGTACCTACTATATTATAATAGTTCTAAATACTTCCTTACGCATTTGCGTACGACAGACAAAGCCACTACGTGTGGACCTCATTGAAGCTCAGTCTAGCTAGACTCTAGAGTTATACCTAGCAAGACAATATTTTCAACTACCTTCTCGTTATTAATTTTTTAAGTTTTTTGCGACGAATTGAGAACCTCCACCTTTGATTTTTGGAAAGTCGTTTAAAATGAAATAGGATTTAATCAACATGTCTTAATGAGCTATTTACTGTTTTTCTCGTATTAAAGTTTATCAATGTTTTTGTCCTGCAGTTTAACCTGCTTTAGGGCGGATTCGACCAAGCTTAGATAAATCGTATTCAAAGAATAAATGGCTGTTTTTTTCCGAAATTATACATTTTTACACTTTCCACGATTAGCAAGCAACCCTATACGGAGAATAACCGCGAGATAGAATTCTACAGATATTTCAAAGGCGGACGAATGTCAAGCGTTAACACTAAAAATGATAGTGATGTGATAAGTAATAAATAAACTCGAAGAGATGAGGAGTTCACGTGTGGCCCAGTGGTAGCGCACTCGCCTGGCAAGCGAGGGGCACAAGTTCGAATCCTGTCATGGGAGTTTTTTTGATGGTACAAGTATATTTCTCCTTGTAAAATATTTCTAGTTAAATGCCTTGAGCAAAACATAAGAAATATTAAGTAACCTCAAGTTGAGTCCAACGTACCCTAATCGTTTTGGGTTAAATCCACTGACCTGAATTATATGGACAGGAGGTCTCGCACTGAATTTTGTGCCTATTTGATCTGCGCCACGTTTTCTATTGAAAGTGATGGTGATATGTAGTATATCCGTTGTCTAGTACCCATAGTACAAGCCTAGTGCTTAGTTTGGGGCTAGATTGCGCTGTGTGTAACGTCGTGCAATATTACTATTTACTATTTTACTATTTACTATTGGTGACCATCCATGGAACTAATAGTTCCGGAGACGGTCACCATCACTTCCAATAGAAAAAGCGTGACAACAGCGCAACATGGCGCTAATCAAATCGGCACAAAGATCTAAGAAATATCATTTTGTATGGCAATTCCAGCGTACTTGTATAGTTTCATTTTGGGTTAAACCCTTTGGCTGACGTCAGTCGATAATGAACCGATTTGTAATCTTAACATCGAATCTCTTTGCTATGGGCAAGAGGATATTGCTCTTTTTGTTTCAACGGAAACCGCACCTACCTACTGTGTTATTAGGGTAGACTGGGTACAGATGTGCCAATTTTCATTTGACCGACCATAATTCTGAAAATATGATACTTAGCTAAAAGAAGTAACGTTCATATATAAATATAAACATCTGGCTACATCTGAATACTAAATTTGTGTTCCTAAGTTCAACGGTAAACTCACAGGAGCCAGTTGAAAAAAAAAAAGAAAATGTCACAACCGCCCTGACCCCAAGGACATTTGTGACAGTGCCTGTGGATGATTGTGACAGGTACAAAAATACACCAAAATGATTACAAAGTGGTTTTAATGTAAGATACTCTGCCTTTAATCTCATTTCCCTAATATTCGTGCCAGCTTCATTGCATTTTCGGATGTACCTCGATAAGGACATTTGATTATTTTGGTGGCAGCACTGGGCCATGAAGTGCTGCTTTTTAAATATATGTATGTGTCCTAATGCTGGCTTATTATTAGGCTATTCGAGCACTGATAAGTTGTGGCGGAGGCGCGTCGTCGTAACGTCGCGAATTTCTTTGTGATTCACCTATTTTATTGTTATGTCGACGGAATTCGGGATGAGACGACAACATGCCTTCGCCACGACTGATAACTGCGAGTATAGCCTTAGCCTTGCCTTAATTGATTTTGCTCGTGAGCTTTCTGGTCACTAAAAAGAAAAAATAATAAGCTTACCTTTGGTCACAACCGTACCCAGCAACAATGGCACAACTATCCCCAAAATACTCTTTCGTAAAAAAACAATCGTCAAGAAAATACAAAACTATTTACATAGATAGCATAGACTGATATTTAGTCGCTAATGTTTAACTTATAAGTAGGTAAAACACTCATACTTGTACCTATTTTTATAAAGACACAATCACAAAAATAAGTCGAACAAAAAAAGTTGGTTTTGACTACCAAAAAATATATTGTCTCCTACACTCGTCAAAGTCGCACAATGGCTAACGCAATACTGTGACACGTAATCAAATGCTCTTACCGCTCCTCTATTCCCTTGCACCCCCCACGCTATCTCTTATAGTTTCGATAATATAGCGACTGTCACTTTCGTCCTGAGGCACAATCGTACCCAGTCTACCCTAATCTAAAAATAACTAATCGATGTATTTTAGACTAACTAGCTGTGTCCTGCGGCGTCACCTGCGTAAGTACTGATACCTGTACTTTACAAAGAACTTAGATAGATACCTATTTTTCTTGTCTCCATGACCAGGAGGGTTACTGCGGTTCGTTTCGACACGACAACGATACGATAATTCCAGCCGATACGATGATTCTACTGTCACACTGTGATAGTAGGGTGACAGTAGAATCATCGTATCGGCTGAAATTATCGTATCGTTGTCGTGTCGAAACGAACCGCAGTAAGTAACCCTCCAGGGAGTGGTTTAGGCTATGCGTTGATTTGATATTCCCTAGGTATTGAGCAGTATCTAATTCCACCAAGACAGAATTTCCTACCTGTAATATAGATTATAGATAGATAATCTATACATATAACATTTAAAGTCCTAACTGATTGACAGACTGACTAAACTTTATTATGTAGGTGTCCCACTAAGGGATGTTCCACAGGATCGGATGATCGAATATTAACGCAGCTGAAACCGCGGGACGTTGCTAGTATAGTTGTAAACCTTTGTTTGGATAATAAGGGTCGCCCAGTTTCAAAAACAAATTAATAACCGCCGGACTAAAATTAATTATAGTTAGGTATGATAATACCTTTATGAGCCCTCTGTGTGGTATTAGTCAACCATAAAATCTATTTTAAAACATTTAAAATTAATTAATTAACCTTACCTATGCCATGTACGTGGTACTAATGAAGGAAATAACAAGTTATTAACAGGGCTATTAATGAACGCGTACAAGGGTCGTATTAACTGGTTTATATTTTGTCTTTCACCGTGACAAGATCTCTAACAGTTAACAGAAATAAAAATAGAACCGCCCAAGTGTTAGTCAGACTCACGCACGAAGGGTTCCGTACTAGAGATGGGCCGACTAGGGGTTCTGCCGACTAGCAGACTAGCCGACTAGTCGGTTCCAAAATTGCCGACTAGTCGGCTGACTGGTCGGCAACGCAGATCATTATTTCGAGATATTTGGGTTAATCATGATCACTCGGCGATTGTTGGTATTTTTGGATAAATTTTCACTTCGAAAGCTGTTGCGAAACTTCCAAAAAATTATTAAAAAAATAAAAGTTGGAAAAAAAATCGAATGGAGCTGAGGCTAAGTAATAATAACATTTTAGATGTATGATGTTTAGATGATGTATGTAGGCTATGACGTTTTGTTAACGTTTTTCTGACTACCTACATTCTAACTGTACTACCTAATGCAATAAATATTGGTTTTGTTGCATAATTGTTAGTTGACGACTAGTCGGTTGAACTGCCGACTAGTCGGCGACTAGTCGGCCCATCTCTATCTCTCATCAAAAAATCACGTTTTTGTATGGGACCCCTATTTATATTTATTTTATTCTGTATGTATTAGAGAGATTAGAGATTGGAAATATTGACTACTTTTCATCTCGATATTCCCACGGGATCGGGACTTACGCGGGTGAAACTGCGTCACGCAGCTAGTTGATTATAACGCCCGTTGATGTCTTTCACTTATCTCTGATGATTCCAAATGAAAGACATCAACGGGATCAAAACAAATTCTTCTTTGAGTTGTTTGCATAGAACAGTCGTATTGATTGAATATTATGTGCATAGAACTGGACTGGTCTCTATTAGAGACTAGAAGGAGAAAGGTCGACTGATAGTGATCCATTTCAAACTCGTCTCTGACGGACGAGACGAGCCAGTTCCAAACGTCAAACTGTTCGGGTAATTACTCGCATATTTTTAAAAAGATGGATTAAAATTAGAACGTCGTTGTTAGAATACCCACCATCTAGCTTATCTTCTTCTTCTTCTAATATATAAAATTTCCATGTCACAATGTTAGTAACCGTACTCCTCCGAAACGGCTTCACCGATCTCCACCAAACTCCACATGCGCATTCAGTAGGTCTGAGAATCGGCTACTATCTATAATGTATAAGGCAAAACAACGTTTGCCGGGTCAGCTAGTTTAATATAAGATCATGTGGTTAGATCCATTCACCCTAGAACCTATATTGCAGGGTGTTAGGTATATTTACCTATGATAATATCATACAGTTACAAATACAGTTTTAGCGTGTACCTCCGGCATAAAATAAGTCTACCTCATAATATCTTCCCGTTCCCTTTTATCTATACTAATACTAACATAAGCCCTGCGGTTTCACTCGTGAAAGTCTCGATCCCATAAGAATATTGGGATGAAAAGTAGCCGATGTGTTAATCTAGATCTCTAGCTATCTGCATACTAAGCAATTTTCATCGAAATCGGTTCAGTAGTTTTTGCGTCATGGAACATATTCACACATTTAAATAATAATATCAGTGGGATGAAAAAAAGTAGGGCCATTTCATTCTGTAATAAAAACTTTATTCTATTAAAATATCTCATGAAATCTCCTTTCAATGATGTCAGACTAAAAGGAGTTTGTATAACTTCAGTAAAACTCACTGGCTGAATGAAGTGAGAAAATTTGCTACAAAATTAAAAAGAAATTGATTTCTTTTTAAATTTTCGTCTAGCTTTGGGGCCAGTCATTTCGTATTTCAAACTTTTTCATGATATCAGAGTGAAAGGAGTTTGTAATACTTTCAGTAAACCTTACTGGCTGAATAAAGTGAGAAAAATGACAGCAAAATTAAAAAGAAATTGATTTGGTTTTAATTTTTCTTATAGCTTCGCGGCAAGTCATTTTATAATGCAAACTTCTTTGTTAGTTACCGTACTCCTCCGAAACGGCTTTACCGATTTTTACCAAATTTTATTTGCGTATTCAGTAGGTCTGAGAATCGGCTACTATCTATAATTTATAAAGCAAAACAACGTTTGTCGGGTCAGCTAGTAACTTATAAATAAATAGTAGCTCATGATCGATCTATTTCTTCCAGAGTTTCATAATTAGCATGAGTTTGAGTCCTTTCAATAGGATGTTCAAAATCACGAGATTTAGCTACCTAGTAATCTTTATTGTAAAATCTATTGTTATGTAGGACCACCGAGATAGATACAATTGTTTCTTTTTTTTACAATAAAATGTAATCTACTTACTTACTTATTAGTTAGAAGACCATTGATGTGTGTGTCTGTGAATCTGTGTCTGTAGCATCGTAGATAACGAACAGATGAAATATTTTTGATATAGGTACCTACTTGTCTAGTTATTTTGTTAATAAAATAGATGACTTATGCGCGAGTGTTCTTAGCTATATCTGATCGAAATCGGCTTAGCAATTCAAAAGATTACTTCTTGTGGTCAAACTCGGAAATGAAAACCGAATGTTTTCAAATAGGCTTGCCCGTGTAGGAATCAAATGAAAGAGCATAAGTTTTGTTGTTTTAATCTAAGTTTTTTAGTTTAAAATATTCACAACAGCATCGTGAAAGCCAAGCATATTTATCATAATATTATGTTGGTGGTAGGCTGCACCTACGTATAGGTAGGTATTTTCCGTAAATGCGACGTCCATATTCAATCAGCATTCAACCGTAGTAGTTTTCATACAACAACAATAATCCGTCCCATGACACTGGTCGAACGACTTTAGAATCGTTAGGTGTTATGATAAACCTGTGACCATATGTGTTTATTTAGCTTTCTGACTCTGTGGCGGGAAGGACAAAGGAAGTTTAATACTTTATTTAGTTTAATTATAAATGTGTTGAGATAAAAGTAGAAAAATGTTGGTGTTTGTGCTTTTAATTGTGTTTGGGAGTGTTACTGCGCGGTATTTAAATGGTAACTTTTTTTTTTAAATATAAATGCCGCTATTTTTTTAATTTGCTCTATCCGTTGGCACTATCACATCGCCGATTTAGCGTTACTAATGCAAGAAGTAGTTTTAGGTAGATAATTTAATAATAAATTAAAAAGTTTAGTGATAATGGTAATGCATATCCGGCGAACCGATTTTGATGAAATTTAATGAAGATTCCATTGTTTTTGTCCCTTCCCCTGGATAGTGCTGAAGCAATCACTTAGAGGAAATCTTTGACCGTAGCTTGTCACCGCCCAAAGACGGCTCTGCACTTAATTGCGGTCTTTCTATCTTCTAGTTCTAAGATAGGTATGCAAGCTATAACTGAACCTAACCTAACCACCTGGTGAGATAGTGGTCACCCTAAAGTAACTATCAATCATTTAAAATAGGTAGGTATAATTATTGTATTAATGAAAAAGAATATGTTGCCTTAAAATTTAAAGCTTCCGATGCATCTAAATCTAAAACCGAAATTGAGACACCCACCACGTGATTTTTAGCAAATTTTTCCTTATTATGCTTAAGCTTTAGGTATCTATCTATTGGTAGAAAATAGATTACCTATGTTCTTTTGTTACACACTAAATAATAAACCTTGTTCTCGGTAGTACAAAGTACAAAATTGACCAAATGTGTGACAAATTAGTGACGCCCACTCTAGTTATTTGATATTTAAAAAAAAAGTAGCTGAGCAAAACCGGCAAAAAAAAAAAAAAAACAAAAACCAAAAACATGTAACAGAATATGAACAGAATACATTAATGTATAAATGACGAGCGGTCAAAAACGATATATGCAGTGCCACCAACTTATCTGCTTAGACGGAAAAAATCAGAACTAAAGATCGACCTACCTACCTAATTCGTTGATTCCTAGTAGACTAGCTAGCGTCACCGGTTGTCTTCGCAGATAACTTGGTCAAATTGTATCATACTGTAAATAAAAATAAAGTTCGTGTGTTTTAGACCCCTGTCCGATAGAGAGCGAGAAGCGAGCGGCGAGCGAGTATAGTTCTCTCAACGAGTTCTAAAAACTCAAAAGATTATTATGGAATCTTTCTCATACATTCTTGAGTTTTATTTTTAAACCATCGAAACACTAATTCGTATGCAAAAGGCTAATAACCCATTCATCAGTCTTTCGCATACGAATTTGTTGGCGTGGTCTCGTTCACGCACATACATAACGAGCGAGATCAAGCATGGGGAACTTGAATTTTCGTATACAAATTTAATTCCTGTGCTTCAAAAATATGGCTTCTAGTCGTGCGAATTCTCGTCGGGTGTGTGACGGCGATGAATTAGTAATATTATGTTAATCTCTTTTTTAAAACGCAAAACGTTTCTTAAACTCAAAAAAAAGAAGAGTCACGATCGGATCTCAAACGAACGACTGAGATATCCGACAACATACACACAAAAATACCAGGAGAATTGAAACCCTCCTCCTTTTTTGGAAGTCAGTTAAACATACTCGCACTCGCTCCCTCGCTGGCTGTGGGACACCTTACGACCATTTTACTAACTTGTTCCAGATGAGGAATACTACCGACTACCAGATCTCTTCCACCTGGACAACTACGATGAATGCCTCTCACATCCGAACGGGCTTTACTGTCTGGGGGTGTATCAGGTCAGCCCAGGAGCGGGGACCAACGAAGTTTATAACCTAATTAAGGTAGGTTAATGGCTTATTTACGTGGATGGATGATGGGAGCAACCGGGATGCAACCGGGAATAAAGGGATGCGCAACCGGGAACATGGCTCGGACGACGATGAATAGGATTATTTACGTAGAAAGCTGGCGATTAGCGCAAATATTTGGAGAAACTGCGCATTTATGGGTAAGCTTATAAACGCTGTGCTACTGCGCAGGTGTGTTGGCAGTGTTAGCACGCTAGGTTTATCGAAATAATGGGCATATTTTACGTAGAGTTCTAGCGATTAGCGCATCTACTCGGTGAGACTGCGCACTGTAAGCTTGCCCTGGCACGCTGGTCAGACCAGCCGGCCAATTCTCTAGAAAAAACCGTGTAGACGGCCGGCGGCGCACCGGCTGGCTTCTACACGGTACGAGTTATTCGTATATTTTTCGTTTTCCTTTGACCACCGCACACTGGGGCCTCTTCATAGAAAGTAGTGCGCGAAATTCAAATAAAATAAAATAATGCTCTAAAATGATGTACTACATTAAAATAACAACAAATATAACAAATTCGTATAAATCTAATCTTCGTCTTCATCTAAATTGTCTGGATCAGTCGAATAGGTGTTATCTTCCTCTAAGCATATTTTTTACTTCGGCATCAAAAGGCTTATATTTTACTAATTGATTAGTTAGATCTTATACTCGTTATTAAAGGATCTGATGAAACAAGTAATCGCATAACAACATCCTCTAGGTTATCCTTTCCAGATGTTTTTCGGCTAAACCGTTCTCTATATATTTTAAAATCTTTATTTCGCGATTCTTGCGCTTCTTCACTGAGTTGGCCTATAGGTAGAATAAAATTTGATATTATCTCACCCCCATGCATCAATATTTTATGTAACGTAGTTGTCATTGGGTGCCAAGCATAAAGACTGATATATCATTTTGCTGTATCGAGACAAAAGTTGTTAAATTTCTGGATGTCTATTTTGAAACCACTTGATAACGTTTGTAAAATAATATAAAATTTGTGGATTAATGTCGGATCAATGCCAGTGATTGAAGAAGAAATTTGGCAATTTTGGAAAAACTTGCGGGCCACATTACCATCATTTGTATTTCCAAAACCTGGCTTAGGTTTATCCACAATCGTAGATTGGGTAATATCCAAAAGATATTTTTGTAGATCCACTAATTTCTTCTGTATCGATTTAAATTTACTTTCAAATAAAACCTGACATAATTCTCAATTTTTCAAAGAAATTGAAGTTTTACCTAAAATGTAAAGAAATATTTCTTAATCAATATCAACAAAAAAAATACAGTAGGTAAGTAATATCCAAGATCTATCTCAATTATTTTTAGATTTTGTTGCGTTTTTTTATACCATTATATGACACTAAATAAATTACTTTAATAGGACACAAAAGCGCCTGATAAAAATAAACTCGCAAGAAAATATTATTTTTCTCAAAAATGCGCAAAAGTGTAATTCATCGGACTTCGGTGCCGTAATAACTAATATCTCTACTATATAAAACACAATCATTCTAATTTACACTTTTGCGCAAAATGGAGAAAACATCAAATGAATAATTTGTTCAAAAAAAAAAGGCAGTATGGAATTAAAACAGTTATTATTTTAAAAGGAATCAACTTTTCGAGTAGCTAAAAGTGATATTAGAATCTACAGACCTTGCATTGTCGCTTATCTAGTGCACTTTAATTGGATATTACACTAAATCAGAAAAATAAATGTTTAAACTTAAACAAAAAAATCACGTACGTTACTGAGTTATTAAAATTTTGCGAAAGGAGGGTACTTTGAGCTATTGTATCTTCTAACTGGTGACAGATAATGGCAAAGCGTTTAAATTGTTGATTGGAAATATCTTCGAAACTACCCTCATGTGGTTGAAAATTAAAAAAACTTAATTTAAAAAAATGAATTTCGCGCATTGCTTTCTATAGAGTGGCCCCAGTGTGCACCGTTTTTACCACAAAACTTAGTAGGTAATATATGTGAGACGTCATGGTCTTGCAGAATAGCAAGTTAAATTCAAAGGTTTCAAAGTAATTTTAGAAAAGTTGACTGAAATTTCACAAGTTCCTACATCGGATAGTAGTACATCGGTAGTTTGTTCTGTGAGAATAGCCCCGCTGATTTTAAACAACTGTTCTATCTATATTATAATATCCCTAATTCTAATCGAGTTAGATATTCATAAAATCACAAGCCATGAACTTACACCGTGAGGTCATTGACGTCAAGTTTTTCGACAAAATCAGCTGTTCTTCGACAGCCTATCAACTTGAAATTATTCGAAAAAATTAAATCCCATTCACACATGGAATAGAAATTGATTACCATAATAATCAAGTTATTTTATCCATTCTACATAACATGTGGTTATTAAAATAACTTGTTTTAAGAAGCATGCCATTTAAGAACTAAGCCTTTATCGATTAATAATACCACTATTTCTTATGTCAGATTAAAATCTAGTTTTGT
Organism: Idaea biselata; assembly: GCA_958496205.1. Taxonomy (NCBI): domain Eukaryota; kingdom Metazoa; phylum Arthropoda; class Insecta; order Lepidoptera; family Geometridae; genus Idaea; species Idaea biselata. The sequence continues at coordinate 19,806,164 of OY292405.1, read as the reverse complement.
AAAAATCGCCCAGGTACGTTGGATATAGTATAATCTCTAACGTCTTTAACCAGAGAGAAAACAGTCGACTACTGTTGCAAAGTTTGTATAGAGAAAAGAGTAGGTACCTAGACTTTTCTCTTAACGTTTCGGCTATGCTGCAAACCCCGTGGTCAAGGTATTTGAACCGGATACAAAGTTGAGACTCGTTCGTTTGAAACCGCCACACTATCCTTTGTATTTATGTAAATCAAACCACATTATTAGAGACACGTTTAAATTATTTATATTTTATATCCAATATTATCGTTAAGAATTTCCCTACGCAGTCGGTTTATGTAAAAACTAGAGATGGGCCGACTAGGGGTTCTGCCGACTAGCAGACTAGCCGACTAGTCGGCAACGCAGATCATTATAATTTCGAGATATTTGGGTTAATCATGATCACTCGGCGATTGTTGGTATTTTTGGATAATTTTGCACTTCGAAAGCTGTTGCGAAACTTCCAAAAATTATTAAAAAAATAAAAGTTGGAAAAAAAAATCGAATGAAGCTGAGGCTAAGTAATAATAACATTTTAGATTTATGATGTTTAGATGATGTATGTAGGCTATGACGTTTTGTTAACGTTTTTCTGACGACCTACCTTCGAACTACTACCTAATGCAATAAATATTGGTTTTATTGCATAATTGTTAGTTGACGACTAGTCGGCATAATTTGCCGACTAGTCGGCACCTGCCGACTAGTCGGTTGAACTGCCGACTAGTCGGCTTTCCCGACTAGTCGGCGACTAGTCGGCCCATCTCTAGTAAAAACCCTTTCAATCGAAGTTTATTTATAGCTTCTCTTACATAATGACTAAAATAAAATAATAAAACTCATAATAACATATAAATGAGTTTAATTATATTTTATTTTAGTTGTAGATGTCTTTTTCTTAAAAGTTTTGTGCGCTAATAAGCGTTCTTACGGTGAAGGAAAACATCGTGAGGAAACCGACATGTCCTAGGACTCACCGCGGTCGAAAGGCATAGGACATTCGTCAATCCGGAGTAGGCTCCCGTGGCGTCTTACTGCCTAACCTCTCTAAGGAGGCCATTGCCCCTGCAAAAGGGCAAATTAGTGGGCTTATATTTATTTATTTTAATTTAGTTATTATAGCTGTTCTTCTTCGGTAGCAAACAGGTTATTCTAGTAATAAAATTGTCTAAAATTACATTTCAACATCAATGCAATTGCAAATAGATAACTTGCAACTGAACTGCAAACAAAACTTTATCGACTTTCCGTATGGAAAACGGTTTTTTAAAGAAAAAAATATAAATAAATAAATAATTGTTATTTGAATAACTTTGAAATTAAAGTTTGTCTGCAATTATATTGAAATTATATTTTAGTTGATTTATGTACGAGAATAAGCCATCAAATCACATTCAGAATATGTGAAACATAGAAATATAGATAAAAGGAGAAAAGCTAAAAATCAAGTGGCTATAATTAATTATAAGTTACAAAGGAAAAACTTAAACCTAAATTATTGTTTATATTAAAGTATTTTTCCTTAAAAACATAATTGTGTTTACGTTTTATGGTTTTATTATTAGCGATGAGTTCAAAAAATGATTTGTCGATTGCCATGCATTTAAGAGTCCGCCACTTCGCCATTGTGCGCTAGGGATTAGGGATAGCGTGCTCTATTTCAAATGTGTAAATAAGGTTAAGGAATCTTACTTTTAAGTTCAGTCCAAGATCGCAAAAACAGAAGAAAAACCGGCAAAGTGCGAGTCAAACTCACGTAGGAAGGGTTCCGTACCACTATTATCAGTCCGGTTCGTGAGGGGCAAAATAATAGAGTATAATCAAATATTTGCTAATTATCTAAAATTACCTACATAATTTATAAAATTAAATCTGGGTTACAGACATGCTTACCTACTCATTAGAGTTAAATAAAATTATCTTAAAATTCTGTAGAGTTTCCGTGATCTATAAGAAACCGATTCTTCGTGTTTAATTCAACCAAACTTTTATTAGGGTTCCGCATTTGCAAATGCTTGTTAAAAACAGAAAGATTGCCTTTTTTAATAAACTGATTTCACAAATTAAATACAAGAACAATAAATAAAAATAGCAATGGGGCGCCATCTTAACCAATTCTTTAACTTGTTCGAATTTATGCCGCAATAAAAGAAGGAAATCCCATATGATACAAAATATAGATATAGGTACTTAATTAATATGGAAAAAACTATACCATAAACTTCTATAGAAATAAACTGGCTGTTGCCAATGACTTTGTCCGTCTGATTTGGGATGTAAAAGAAGAAAGGTTATTAAGATAAACTTTAGATTAGGTATCTACTAATAATTTATTATGTAATTTATGTGGTGTGTTCAATAAAGAATTTATGACATGCTTTTTAAACTTATACGATTTCCGTCCTTCAATATTACTAGACACGGGTCTAGATCGCGTTATAGATAATCATTGATTCATGATTGTTAGAGATCGGCCGACTATGGTTTTTACCGACTAGCAGACTAGCCGACTAGTCGGTTTTAAAATTGCCATCTAGTCGACTAGGCTATGCAAATCGTTATAGTTCGGTGATTTTCGGGTTAGTCGTCATCAAAGCATCCAAATAATGGTTGAACCGTTTTGGAAAATAATAGAATGAGCATTCATATTGAGACATTTAAGGTGCGCCCTGGTTGAGAGGTGTTTGTTAACGTTTTTGTGTGGAAGTCACTCAATAGACTCAGAACCCAGGTTGGTCGCTGCAGGACAAACCTACAAAGATGGGGTATTATTGACCAGGGCCAAAGCCAGTGCGACTGCGGAGCTCTCGAGCAAACCATGCAACATCTTTTGACCTGCCACTCTAGCCCTAACAACTGTGCGCTGGCTGATTTGATGGCAGCCAACAGCAAAGCCAGGAGCTTCGCAGTATGCTGGAATGGGTGGATCTAACATGGTCAAAAAATGTGCCATCGACACGACGAAAAAGAAGATTTGCCGAATATTCGGCTCCTACCGACTCATCATCATCCTCACGATGTTCCTGGTTGCATCCCTCTCTCAGCCCGGGGTCCGCTTTTCTACTTTTACGTCTCCACTTCGCACGTTCTTCGGCATCCCGCGTTAGTGAGGCCATTTGCACGTAATCCAATCTTACGATGTCAACCCAGCACTTCTTGGGTCTTTCCAATCTGCCGCGGCCGGGCGGAGGGGCCATAGCAAAAAAATTGTTACCCACGTAACTATATAGCCGGTTTTTGTTGAGCGTGACCGTAACACCGTAAGCGGCATTCTTGCAATTTATCTGTAATGTATTCGGCTCCTACCGACTAATAATTAGTTACTAATAATTATTAATTCAATTCAATTCAATTCAAATTATTTATTTCAGCAACAAGGCCATAATGTTAGTGTACAAAAATCTTATAAAATATTGTTAGTAACATTGGTTTTTTTTTATAAAATGTGAGTCCTGACCCATTTCATCCAGATTGGGCTATCCAGTCGCTGAGTGATTGCCCTCAGGTAGCTATTGGTACTACCCCTCACTCTAGCCATCATCGATGCTGTCCTCTTCCTTAACACTGCTGGAAACCCATCAATATTGGCTTCGGCAAACATCAATGAGGCACTACAATATCGAGGCAAGTTCATCAACAACCTGAAGGCATTGTTGTACTGGACCCTCAGAGCATTCACAGCGCGCTGCGTATAATTGACCCATAGGCTACATGTATAAAATGATTGACAGTAGGCCTTGAACAAGGTTTTTCTGACAGCACTCGAACATTTTGAGAACCTACGTGCCAACACATTGCAGCGCACCGTCAACGCTATGCGTTCCCGCTCTAAATCCTCGTTATCCATCAGAGTCTCATTTATCACATGACCCAGGTACCTGAACTGAGCAACCCTTACAAGAGGAACTCCGCAAAGTGTTACAGGCGGCACATAAGACGGAGTCTTATGCCCCGCCCGAAACACCAGCAGCTCACTCTTTTTAACATTATACTTCAGTCCATGCCCTAAGGCATACGATTCACAAATATTAAGCAGCTTTCTTAGTGCATAAATCGATGGGCTCAACAACACCATGTCATCGGCGTAACTGATATTATTAACCATCTGGCCATCAATGGAACATCCCACATAGGTGCTATTGAGCTCGCCGATCAGCTGATTTATATATAAATTAAATAATGAGGTGGAGCTCAAGCCGCCCTGTCTTACTCCACATTTTAAACGATATGAATCGGACAGGGAACCAGACCATCTTACATAATTAGATTGATTGTCATACCAGTAACTAAACATATTAACCAAACATTCGGGCAAATCAGTTCGTCTAAGCTTCTCCCATAACCTATTATAAGACACAAGGTCAAAGGCCTTAGACAGGTCCAAAAAAGCTGCATAGATTGGAGTCTTCCTGTCTGCGTAGTACCTGACGGTGTGTTTTAAAACCAAGATGGCGCTCTCAGTAGACAAGCCCGGTCTAAAGCCGAATTGAGCGTCCTCAATTGATATATGTTTACAGAGGTGATTATTCAACACACCGTCAAGCACTTTTGCAATTACAGTTGCTAAGGCTATCGGTCTATAATTACCCAGATCACAAACATCACCAGTACGATTCTTAGTAATGGGAACTACAATAGTTTTTAGAAGGTCCCCAGGCAAATAACCATGACTGCAGCATAAGGTGAAAAATAAACCCAACACTCTACAAAGATGAGGTCCAGCATTCTTCAGGTGCTCCACGCTTAAACCATCGTGACCTGGGGACTTGCCACCACTCATACTCCTCAAGACAAGACGGACCTCTTTAGCGGAAATAAGGATGGGATTTACAGGTAGCTTATTCGGCTCCCGGTGCAGCTTACTGTCATTTAAAGCAGGTGGCTCCACTTTAAAATGATCTCGAAATAAATTCGCAATATCAGCTGAATTCACCTTCCCCTGTATGCTGACCGGAATGCTTGGCTTTAGGTTAAGTTTTTTACACTGATTCCAAAAATTACCAAAAGATTTATTTTCATGATGAGATGCCAAGATATCCATTCTAATCTGCTCTTTGTTATTTTGACAAAACTTAACATTACTCTTAAAAATCCTCCTACTATCTACCATAGCCTCATGTAATGAACCAGCCTCAGGTTTTCCACCATTTAACCAAGATTGAAAGTGAAACCTAGCCTCCCTATGCGATTCCTTGACATATTTATTCCACCCGGGTATATAGCCACCTTTGCGATTTTCTTTTGATTGGTAACTTTCGCAAGAAGAGCTAGTTAGCGCTTGTACAATATCACTGTATAATTTGTCTAATATATTACGATGAGAGTTATTCTTACACATAGAGTCAGCACATTGCTGAAATTCTTCAGGAAAGTCTACCAGTCTCAATCTACTATTACATAATTTTCTGTAACACTCAATTTGTTTTCTATCACGTCTCCCCCAGTTAACCTTATTTGAAACATTATTATGAATTACAATTTTAGATACGATGCATTCTAAATTACATCTAATTAATAAAGGTAAGTGGTCCGACCAGTATACACCCCTCAGTACACTCGCGCTCTCCACTGACTTCCACGCTGCTTCTGTAACTAAGCAGTGGTCAAGCCAACTTCTGCTGCCGTGAGCTTCACTGACAAAAGTATACGTGTCCGACCTCTCCCCAAGTAGTTGCAGATCAGCACAGACCCAATTTTGACAATTACAAAAGCTCTTAATTTCTTCAAAAAACAGCTGGCCCGAGTGAGCATTAAAGTCACCCAAAAGGAAAACGGATTCGATGTCATAATCATCAATAATTGAGACAATTTCCGCTAGACAGTCACTAAACTCAGCCAGGTTTTCTGGTTTGTTAGTTGGCATATAGACAGAGAATACCAGTATTTCTTTATCGGCGCAGGTTATCTTTATCGCAACTAATCGATCATTATGACACCGAACAACTGATACTACATTGAACACACTGGTACGCCACAAAAGGGCCACACCACCATAAGGCCTGCCTAACAAAAGAGAGCCAGAGATATCATCAGAAGATTTACCAGTATAACCAAACTCCTTATCAATTTCACCGAGCAAAGGTATATCATTGGGCAATAGCCATGTTTCCTGCAGGGCAATTAAATCTACGTGTTTACACAAATTCCTGACACATTGCAGGGACCTTTTTATGTTCTTACAATTAAATGATATCAAATTTAAGCTATGTAAGGAAGCCATATTGATTATTTATTTAAATCAGAATTCGGTGTCTGCTTATTACGAAACAAAATGAATCTTCTAAAAGATACACCTTCAGGCCACAGATTTTCATCCATGAAAACAGCTATTTTTGATTTAGGTATTAAAAACTTATAAGCTAAGTATCCCTTTGGCTGCTTCATATTGATTTGTTCTGGAGCGATAACAACCTGTGTTTTTTTCAAGACATACTCAGTAATATCCTTCTCAGACGTTTCACTATGCACGTAATAAATATAAAAAGGAACACGAATATCCGCAGCTTTAAATCTGCTACTGGGACTCGTTACAGCTCTCCCTTTTATTCCAGTAAAACGACTAGCGCTCTTCTTTTTTGTACGCTCCACCTGAGTCCATTCTCCTTCTTTAGTAACAGAGGCCCATGTTTTGGAGGTAGCATCCTGTTGCGGAACGATCGGTCGCACCGCACTTGAAACTGAGCCGGTCACATTATCGCTATTTTTACTAACTTGTTTCTCGGAGATGGCAGCAACATCACAGCGGGTTTCGACTGCGCCCGCGCTTCCTTTTCTATTGTAGAAACCGCCGTGCCGCTAGCACAGGCCTCCACGCGCCGCTCACCGGTGAATTCCGTCGGTCGATGCGGAAGCGAGACACAATTATCAATATTCGCAGCATGCATGAGCGGCACAATTGGTGATGACTCATTAGCACTGTTCATCTTAGTAGCAATAGGTGCATCGGTCGATGACCTCTCATGTACCTGCACTGGTAACTTTCCATTAGATTGGGATTCGCACATTTGCAGGTAAGAACTATCATCAAGTATGTAACCTCCTCGTTTTAAATTAATATTTTCGATAGGGGAATGTTCTATATTACATGAGTCTGAATATTTCCTATTATTTTTACGTAATATCTCATCAAATTGATCCAAAGAAACGTAGTTCTCTTTCAAATTTTTTACCTCAGCTTGTAAAATCAAAATATTTTTGAGTAGTGTAGTGACATCAACATGATCAAATGTTATCGGTGGAAGTTTTTGCAGTTCTCGTGCAACAAAAATCGGAATGAGTTCTGGGTCAGTCACCTTCATTAATTCAATAATATCATCCAAATCTCTAATGGATTTTCCTTTGTTTTTTCTTAAGATAATTTTCTTACCCGACGGGATAGCTTGAAAAAGCAGGCGTTTAGCATATAGTATTTCTTCCTCCGAAAATGCACCCTTACAAATCTGGATTAAACTTTCCTCATCCATAACATCCATTTTATTTTGTATGAATGACAACAGTTCGCTTATTACCAAATTGCAATTGGTGCACTTCACAATGTTTTGATCCATGACTCGAAAACTTTCAATGTCGAAGGTCAATGACCTCCGGCTGACTACACAATACACGTCCGCGTTCAATGCTTACGATCAGCTGACTTTGTAATAGCTAGACAGTTAAAATTTTCACAGATGATGTATTTTACATTTCCTTGTCCAGATGCACATGGAAAATGGCAAATATGAATATTTCTTAATGCCTAATGGAGATCTATATTTCAGGAATACACCGAAGAAATCTACACATACAACAGGACACTCCTACACCGAGGCTACTGCGTATCTAGACGATGTCCCCAACTAAACGTCACTACTCCAGCAGACCGCTTCGCTCGCTGCACTGCGAAGCTCAACGAAGCATACAATATAAGTACCACGCTTCGCACGCTCCACTACTGCCATGAGCGAAGCGAGGTTGCTAGGGGTATAGTGTTAGATAATGGACAGTTAGCGTTTCTTGTTCTAGTGTGTGTGTTGGCGATATTGAATACTGTTGGCACGCTTTATGATTACATAGTGAAGGATCATCCTAAAAGTAAGTAGGGCAGGATAGTAGACAATGAACCACAAAAAGTTTGGACACTCATAACTTTGAAACCATTCAATCTATGGTTATGATTTTTATAGTATTGTGAAGGAAATTTATCAGTTAACTGAATTTGATACAACAAACTCTTAAGAAATGAATCAAAATAAAGTTATTAACCTTTTTTTTATAAATGAGCTTTGGTTCACTGTGCACTACCTGTGCGGGTACAATGAACAGGGGGGGGTTGGATACATTGAACCATGCAGTATACAATGAACCATGGTATACGATTGTGAGAGATTAATTACAAATAAAGCTAATTAAGGTAAATAAAAGAATTGAAAATGTTTTTGATTTTTATTATGGTAAAATACTACACAAAACAATCACGGTCTTTATGCTGAATGCTCCATTTGAGATCAATAAAACCATAAATAAAGTTTTCGCTGCTGTATGGCTACCTTTTTTTCTTTTCTCTCGGCCTACTGCTTTGCGTCCTATACTGAAAAAAACATAAAATTAAAAATACATAACAAAAATCTGTGTAGAAATAACAATCATATATAATATAACTAATAATTAGACGTCATTCATTATTCAAATTTAAATTAAATTCATTTTATTTCATATTTTTTACACATATTTGTTCACCAAAGATTAACTAAAAATTAAAAAAAAATACATTAAGGTTTGGAACGCATCGACATCAAAAACACAAACGGATCTTTTTTTTATTTTGAAAGTTATCATGACTCAAATAAAATAAAAATGTCGTCAATGACCACACAACATAGGGCTTTAAATTTTGTTTTACGTAGTATTAATAAAAAATAAAAACATTTTCTAAAATGAAATAGATTTCAAACTAAGTAAATAGATTATTCTATTAAAATCAATTTCGTACGACTTGTGGGTTAAAACATTTTTTAATAACGACGTTCAATTATTAAAAAATCTAAATGTCGGGAGCTATGAAACATAGGCAGTGAACCATGGTTCATTGTTTCCTTCTTAAAATTGGCTCATTGTTTCCGTACCCTCTTTTATCAACTTTTAGGTTATGTCGCTCACGAATGACGCGTGCTATTTAAACTAAATTATCTCACAAAGAAGCCTAATAAAACATCAAATCTAAGTACGACATGAGAAATAGTAAAAACGTACACTAAATAAAGTAATACGAAATAGTACTTACATGATTTTGTATAGTTTTTTGGTTTAAAATCACTAAAACTCGGCGTGCGCGGAAGTACTGCACGGTAGCTCGCTGACGACTGGGGAGAGGGAAGAGGGGACTTAAGCGAGTCTTGTTTGTGTGAGTTGCATGGATTGGCAACATCGCATTCGTGAGATACCCATGGTGGCTCATTGTATCCGCTTGATTCACTGTCTACTATCCTACCCTAATGTATCAATCTATACTAATATCAGATCATGCCCATAATATATTGTGTATAATATATGGTAGCTCTCTCGGCCTATATAAGCATCAGAACAGAAGGTGACAGATGCTACGACTTAGACCGGTATAGAGCGTAAAATGTTACTGTATTTCGTTACAGAGATTCAAGCACTGTTGGCGTGGTCTGCTATTGCTAATTGGGAACTATTGACTAAACCTAGTACTGGTAATTCTACAACTCTGGCAACATTGCATGGAGTCAGGTAATAAACATTTAAATAAACTTTTTAAATTCACACGATTTGCTTTTTAGGGTTCCGTACCTAAAGGTAAAAACGGGACCCTATTACTGAGACTTCGCTGTCTGTCTGTCTGTCCGTCCGTCCGTCCGTCCGTCCGTCTGTCCGTCTGTCCGTCTGTCCGTCTGTCACCAGGCTGTATCTCATGAACCGTAATAGCTAGAAGGTTGAAATTTTCACAGAAGATGTATTTCGGTTGCCGCTACAACAACAAATACTAAAAACAAAATAAAACAATTATTTAAAAGGGGCTCCCATACAACAAACGTTTTAAAAATAACAAGGAGTCAGGACAGGAACAGGAGGGACAGGAGGACAAATCGAGTTGGTCATGGAATTCAAAATGGCTGCCCTATCTGTCAAATATACTAGTCTGCCTTACTTACCAAAGAGTTTCTCATAAGTTTCAGATTTTCTTTGTGCCAAGGTTTTTTTTTTGAGTGATTCGGTCGTTTGATGGGAGTAAGAATCGAAGATAAATATTTCATATTTTCCTATAAAATTTAAAAATTGGTTGTTGTAAACCATTTTAGGGTTCCGTATCCAATTGTGATAGTGGTACGGAACCCTTTATGCGCGAGTGTCGCACTTGCCCCGTTTTTTGAATAGTTGCTTTTTTTGCTTTTCGTGTGGTGTGGTATACACTAAGAAAAAATAATGTTCACACGATTTGTTAACATACCTAGTCACATTTTAGCGGGTCTTAATTGCGTATTATTATTTATTTTTTTACTTCGGTAAATATATTTATTTATCTATTAAAACATTATTTTCAGAGTATGTATTGCAATCAGCACCTGCCTCGTCCACGGAGCTATAATCTACTTCATGATGTACCTCAACAACCCGAGAGTTATGGAGAATGTAAGTATCTCATTTACCTTATAATTGTGTAACTACACTTGGTTTTTTAATTGTAGTCTATGACTTGACACATCTTCCTGAAGAAAAAATGACAAAACAATGAACAAAAACCTCAAATTATAATCCGAAATTTAAAAAAAAACATACTCTGACTGCAAAATACTATGCGGTTTTATAGCATTTAGCAATTGATTGGAAATTCTTGTCAAAATACCAAATGGTTTGATACAAATGGATGGTATCTTCTCGCCACAAACAAATACATCCTATCAACTGTCTAGCTATCACGATTCACGAGATACAGCCTAGTGACGGACAGACAACTAGACAGATATACAGAAAAACAGTGGAGTTTTAGTAAAAGGGTCGCGTTTTTTTCTTTTTGGGTACGGAACTCTTAAGACGGAATAATGTGGTAAAAAGGAGCCTATGTTGAACCCAATCTTCTAGCTATTTCCATACTCAGTTTCATCACAATTGGTGTAGTAGTTTTCCCGTGAAGAGTTTCTACAAATAAATTAGTAAAAGTATTTACATAAGTAAAAAAATAAGTGAGTTGGCAAAATTAACTGACATTCCATTTCATTTTAACCGACTTTCAAAACGAAGAAATCTATTCGAACTCTATTCAGTTGTATATTTCCAGATAATAAGTCATCCAATGAGTATGATGATACAGAACAGCACAGCAATGGAGCAGATGTTCATTGTGATATCATCATTTCTAAACGCGTACACTCTTAGGCAGATGTCAGCTAAAATAGGCGTCAGCTACAAGTCCATACCGATGTTGATTGCTAAGAGGTTGATTAGGTAAGTCTGATGGCAGCCGTTAGGTTATATTAGAGGCCTTAAGGCGGCCTCACAACTCTAACACAAGATGAGACACACCACTATACGAAATAACAAAAAAAAACACAACATTCCTGTTATGCAGGCAATAGGGCTTGACTGCTATAATGCAGCATGCCTGACAACCGAAAGTATTCTATCCAGCTACAATATTATGAATGTTTGAGACTTGACCAAATTTTGACCAAGCGGTTTTTTCCATAAATAACTGAGACTTTTTGAATTAACTCCAAGATTTACTTTCCAAATTGGCCCCCGTATTATCGCGGTAGGCTTCCCTCAGTGGTGTTTCTACATGGCCCATCATTGTCGAAATAACTCCTCGATTTATCTTCTAGATTGGCTCCTGTATCGATCCTCATGGTAGCCTGCCATCGGTAGTGGTCCTATATAACCCATGACTGTTAAATTAACTCCTGCATTTATCTTCCATTGGCCCCTGTATCGATGTCCACGTTAGGCTTTGTGTCTACATATGCTAGCCTACCATCAATGGTGGTCATGTATGGCCTATCACTGTTAAATTAACTCCTCGATTTATTTTCTAGATTGGCACCTGTATCTATCCTCACGGTAGGCTTTGCAGCTACATATGCTAGCCTGCCATCAATAGTGGTCCTATATAACCCACCACTGTCAAATTAACTCCTCCATTTATCTTCCATTGGCCCCTGTATCGATCTCCACATTAGGTTTTGCGGCTACATATGCTAGCCTGTTATCAATGGTGGTGTTATATGTCCCATCACTATCAATTTTTATTCCAGATTGGCCCTGTATCGACCCTCACGCTGCTAAATGGTAGCCCGCCATCAGTGGTGGTCATATAATGACCTATCACAGTAAAATTAACTGTTCCATTTATCTTCCAGATTGGCCCCTGTATCCATCCTCACGGTAGGCTTCGCAGCAACATGGTGGCCTGCCCTCAGTAGTGGTCCCATATGGCCCATCACAGTGGGGGCGGAGAGTCAGGTCTGCAAGCAGAAGTTCTGGTCACATCTCCTGTTCGCCAATAACCTGGTGGATGCTGAGAAATTGTGTGTGATGCCTACTTGGTAAGTGGCCGATTTTGATACTACCTTATGTAGATTATGAAGGCATAATCTGACAATACTATAACAATTAAATTATTTACCATAGCGATAATTCCATAGCATTATTGAGTTTGTGGTAACATTACCGCAGTGGTTATGTACAACGGTCTTCCATCTAACGATAAAATGAGATCAATGGTAATCACTTTAAATACCTGCAAGCTTTCGTGTCTATCTGGTACATTACAATTAGTACAATAAATTGTACTAATTTAAACCATTGCCAAACATGCGAACTTCCATCGTTTCCAAATCTCTTAATTCTCTTGTAATTAAAATAATAATAAAAAAATAATACAATGAAAAAAATAAAAAGGTAGATGCATAGTCATGACAGATATAAGTTTTATGGCATAAACATATTTGTTCTAATGTCTTTATCCAGGGAGGAAAATGTAAACTACGTTTGTATGGAGAAAGAGAATAAAGACTATCCTCTTAAAGAGTTGTTGTAAAATTGTTAGCCACCATTTACAATAACTTCCTCGGCTTGACAAAGGCTGAGATAAATTTGATTTACCTGTAAATATATTTTTCTTCTGTTTACGCGATGTCGAATCAGAGCTCTCAAACAGAGTCTCTCAGTCAATCCTGAAGAAAAAATCTCTAAAGGTCTCAAAACGTTGAGCATTGAAACACCCATAGAAGTAAAAAAATACGTTTTTTGTATGGGTCTTAAATATTTGTGTTGTATTGTTTTTAGTATTTGTTGTAGCGGCTACAGAAATACATCGTCTATCAAAATTTGAACAGTCTAGCTATTGTGGTTTATGAGATACAGCCTGGTGACAGATGGACAGACAGCGAAGTCTCAGTAATAACGTCCCATTTTTACCCTTTGTGTACGGAACCCTAAAAACGAAAAAAAAATCAAAGACAACAAGTTCAGACCTAAACTTTGACTCAAAGTTACCGCAGTGGCTGTTTACAACTGTCTTCTTTCTGATGATGAGGTCAATAGGATGACCTGTAAATGCCAACTTATCTATTTCAGGTATATGGCAGTAGACATCCAAATGCACATTCTCTCGACCATCGTGATGGTTTCCCTGCTACTCCTGCCGAGTGGGATGCTCTTCATCCTCGGTCTCTTGTTCGGTGGATGTTGTCTCCTCAATGCAGGGTTAGCTTACGTGTTTGATTGGATGCCCATGCTGTACCTTACAGTTTCGCCGGAGTAAGTGAAGAAAGACATTTTTTAAACCAATAATTTTAATTCACGTACTCCATACAAACGTGGTCGACTGTTTCTTCCCTATGGATAAAGACATTAGAGCAAATATGTTTATGCCATAAAACCTATATCAGACATGACCATGCCCCGGCGTTTTGTTTTTTTTTTTTCATTTTCTAATTAGAATGGAAATAAAATTTAGAACAATTTGAATATGGAAAAATCAAAACGTCGGGGCATGGTCATGGCTGTTATAAGTTTTAATGCTATGATTATATTTTCTCTAACGTCTTTATCCAGGGAGGAAACAGTCGACTACATTTGTGAAATCAGTATGGATAAAAGAGTACGTACAAGAATTGACAGTGCTTTTTATATTTTCATATGAGCGTTCTACATCATAAACCGTATTATCACTTACCATCTGATAGCTTAGTGGTGAAACCTGATGGCATACTGAATTTTCCCGCATTAAGCTTCTGATTATGCCGGTTCTGAATGATCAATAATCATTAATAACATAACTTAACTATTCCAGAAACCTCAGGACTCTGTTCCGGGAGGTGCCATCGTTCGCAGGGTTGTACATATCTCCATGGGGCAGTCTGCCGGCTTGCTTCCTGGGTCTGATCCTTGGATATGTGTTCTACGGACTGAAGGATCATCAGTTCGATAATCTTAGAAATTATAAGGCAAGTGTTGTAAATGATCAGAAGCCTTATTATCATCAACATTTTTAGAATCACTTATATCCGGGCCTCAAGGATTTGGCCTAGTATTTCGTGTTCCAGTAGGAACTTCTCGAAAATCCGTGTTTTAAACTACTGGTGTGCCTAATTTCACCTAAATTCGTTGAGCCTTTTTAGATGATTGACACACGAACATATAAACTTGGATTCAAATCCAGCACAGACATTTTACTATGAAAAACCTGGATCCTAAGCACGTTACGCCTGCCTTTAAATTGTTTGCGTTGTTTAATATTGTTTATTGTAGTTACTTAGGTCCAGGGTACATGACCTAAACAGTAGTGTAGGTCCTATATCCTGTTATAAGAGCTCCTAGTACCTCATTTAACTATTTAGCCAATCTTCTCATGTTCCCAGTTGCATTCCTCTCGGGCCTGGGTCTACTTAACCCCAAATAGGTTTTTCTTATTTGTGGTCGGCGCAGTAGGTAAGTCATCATTGGCTATACCTTCTGCAAATAGATTTGGCAATATTTTTACGACCGGCTGCCTGCCTGATACCTCTTAGGGACCAAGCAGTTTATCTCCCACTGCGCAGGAAGTACTTAAGGGGTTGATAGTATCCCTCAGATATCCCCTAGTCGCCTTTTACGACACGCACGGGAAGAGATGGGGGTCACCCTATTCTATACCGGGGCCACACGGCAAAACTGTTTACCCAATCAAGCCCAACTTTTTAGGTTTACCACGTCAACTAGAATGCATCGTCCTAAAGGTTTTTTCTTTTTGACAGTGGCTCCTAAACACATGCTGCGTAATATCCGTACCATTGCTCGTCGGGTGGGTGTTGGTGGGATACTTCGTGCAACACGTCAGAGTGAAGATGTTTATGGTGGTGTATGCTGCCTTCGAGAGATCAGTCTTCCAGATCCTGTTGCTGATGGCTTACGTCATACTGTGTGTGTCTTGCCGTGAGTATGATTCTATTTGAGGAACTAAAAGGTGATAGCTGGGTTATAGTGAAGTGAAGATTTTCATGGTGGTGGATGTTGCCTTCGAGAGATCGGTCTACCAGATCTTGTCGATGGCTTACCTCATACTGTGTTTCTTGCCGTGGGTTTTATCCTATTTGTGACACCAATGAAAGATGATAGTTGGGGAGAGGGCGTATGCTTGTTGAAGTTTCTCTCGTGGATGATGGATGATACACTGGATGGTGAACATGTTCCTCGTCGCCTATATTGATGATGTTATCGTATCATACAGGTGTATTCATGAAGTTTCTCTCGTGGCGCGGATGGCACGCCATGTCGCGTCTGTCTCTCCCGGTGATGATGATACACTGGATGGTGAACATGTTCCTCGTCGCCTCCACGAGCCAGCCCATCAATACATCCTTTATAGATATTGTAAGTATTGCTTAATTAATAACCAATTAATCTCCAGTTACACATATTAGGTCCGATTTCTGTATCGTATTTGTAAAAAACAAACTGCCAAGTGAAAGTCGGACTCGCGACAGAAGAGTTCCCTACGACTATCAGACAATTTACGAATGGGTTCTTGTTTTTACCCTTTGGGTACGGAAACCTAAAAAGAACGTCTATATTCACTTTGCTTGGTTCAGTCTTCACTAAATTAACACTGAACCAACCATGAACATCACAACGTTAGCGCCATTTATTTTTACCATCTAGAGATATACAGGGTGAACCATTTAAACGGGCCTTCAGGGGGATATCCTAAACTATAAGAGATAGCGAAAAATGCTGATAGGAATTGCGTCCCCGATTTTACCAAAAACTAAAATGGCATTATTAGATTTTTGATAAATTAATTACCCTAGCCAGGAATCGAACCTTGTCATTTCGCACAAAAATAAACATCCTATATTATTGTACTAATCGATAGTGTTGCTGGTTGCTAGAGATCAAATCCTGGAAACAAACATAGTGTAGTAAATTGAGAAAAATGCGATTTTTTAAATAAAAATATTAATTTTCAGAAAAAAAAATATTTAAAATGATATCTATCACAGTTTTATGGCATCAAAATTTATGCTTTGTGCTGTGTGCGTAAATTTTGAAGATAGAACATGATCTGTAATGATGATAAATGCTAGTAAAGTCTTTCAATTCAAGTAGGTTGTTGTAAAAGGTGGGTGCGAGTACTTGTACAAAATAGTTGACTATTTCATATTTTTATTAAAAAATAGACATTTATCTCGATTTACCACACTGTGTTTGTATGCAGGATTTGAACTTTAGCAGCAACACTATCGATCGGTATAATAATATAGGATGTTTATTTTTTTGCAAAAAGACAAGGTTCGATTCCTAGGTAGGGTAATGAACTTTTGAAAAATCTAAGTATGCCATTTTAATTTTTGTCAAAATTGGGGACGCAACTCCCTTCAGCATTTTTCGCTGTCTCTTTTAGTTTAGGATATCCCCCCGAAGGCCCATTTAAATGGTTCACCCTGTATAGTTTGAAGTTTGTTGTGTGGGAATCCCTCTTAAATGTTTATGTTATTATTATACATATTAGTAGGTATTTGTTAGAAATACATAACTTGTGAATATTTCAACTGTCTAACTATCACGGTTCATGATATAGAGCCTGGTGACAGACATACAGACAGACGGACAGTAGAGTCTTAATAATAAGCTCGCGTTTTAACCATTTGGGTAAAAAAACCCTAAAAATAACGTATGTTTTTGTATTCAGATAAACCACGGAGTAGCGACGACAGTCTACACGTTCCTGATAGCTGCACCGATCACGATATTCGTTGAGAGTCCTATAAAAAGGACTTTTGATTTACTTACTACTTGATTATGGGAATATTAAGGGGGCTACAAAAAGTTCCCCCCGTAGTGATTGTGATGGAACTGAGAAATTAGAGATCTAATAGCAGTCAGAAAAAAACAGATAAAACGTCTAGAGTGCGTTTCATCTTTAAATTCCTATGCCGTCATGTTGGTAGCAAAACAAAAAAGTGCAAAATACAAAAAAAATAATGTGCTACTTTGAATTTAGGGGGATTTGTATATAAAGAATGAATGAACGAATCTTCCTGTATTCAAGGTTTAGGGTATATCACATTCAAGATATTAAGGCAAGACTTTTTTGTTTTGCTACCAACATGACGGCATAGGTAACTAAAGATGAAACTCACTATAAAAGAAAACTAACATCAGTGAGATAATGTGTCATCATAACGTGTCAATGTCTATTTAAAATAAAAAAGGAAAAATGTTCATAATAAAGTATCTCTTAACTATTATTATATTTATGCGTTAGCAATATTTTTTATTTATGTAACACGATTGTGTAAATAATTTTTGGCCATCGTTCTTTAATAAAATAAAAACCTTGCTTTTCTCAGAAATATATATCACCAGAATCGGATAATGTTAAGGGGAGGGTAGACGTTTCTTTTTACCCTCGTTGTATGGAGAAGTAGGGGGAATCCGTAATGAAACGGACGTGTTTTGAAACGGACACATATCTCAAGTTTTGATCGAAAATATTTTAAGGTTTTTTGGGAGTTGGCACCATTGATGACCATAGACAAGGGTCTGTAGTCACCATATACTTAGCAAGAACTAACGTAGTCACAGGCCCATAGGTCTATGGTCATCAATGAAGGCAACATCCAAAAAACAAAATATTTTCAATAGTGTCCGTTTCAAAACACGTCCGTTTCATTGCGGATTCCCCCTACGCTATGACTCACCCGTCAAATAGCCCTCTTAAGCTGCTTACTAAGATAATTGACATCCAAAACTGATCTCCATTTCATAGAACGAGGTTCTTTAATGCAGCTCGCGGAGGATTGAATTTGTAAAAATCGTAACGTAACAGTAAAGCCATTGCAGACTATTGCATTTTAAATTACTGGCCGATAAAAAAATCTGTAATCTGCAGGGCGCGCCCCATATAAAATCTTTAGGCGCAGTTCCCAATCATGACAAATTCACAGCCAAAGATACTTATTAAACTAAGTTTTATATTTTTATGTAGACAATTAATAATGGTTAAGTCGATACTGGTCCCGGCTAACAATAGGAAAATTTTGATGTGGATTCGCGTAGTACTTCTATGAAAAATCGACTTCTATGAAAAATCGACTTTTGCGCATCTACCATTTTTTTCTAGATGTTTGCCGGCACCTATACCTACTTATAAAAAATTGAGACATCAGTTCTTTCTAGTTGTCTATTATAGCGCAAAGATCTTGCTTTTATAAGTAAAGAGGAAAGTGTATTTTTTATAGTTGCCAGTAAATTTAAGATAATTTGATATTAATATCTGATATTAAAAAACTGTAAAATAAATAAATTGGGATAAGTGCAAGCTGTTTTATTTCTAGTCCCGATATGGAGGGCGGTGCAGCCACTGAGGAAGACAGGTCGGAACTAAACTTGTTCCCCAGATAGATAGATAAAAACTTTATTGCACCAACAATTTACAAAACACATTACAAAAACAAAAATTTACAGCTAATTTTAGAATAGGTACAATTGGCGGCCTTATCGCTAAAAGCGATCTCTTCCAGGCAACATAGGTGAGCCTTACCATCAATTACCATGTTTCTACTTCGACCGTCTTTTGTTTTACTTTGATCGTCTTTTGTTTCTATTCCGATCGTTTTCTGTTTGTACATAGATCGTCTTTTGTTTTACTTCGATCATATTTTGTTTCTACTACGATCGTCTTTTGTTTCTATTCCGGCGTCTTCTGTTTCTACTCCTACCTACTTTTGTTTCTACTTCGATCGTCTTTTGTTTCTACTTCGATCGTCTTTCGATTCTACTTCGATCGTCTTTTGTTTCTACTTCGATCGTCTTTTGTTTCTACTTCGATCGTCTTTTGTTTCTACTTCGATCGTGTTTTATTTCTACTTTGATTGTCTTGTGGTTTCTGCTTCGATCGTCTTTTATTTTCTACTTCGATCATCTTTTGTTTCTACTTTGATCGTCTTTATCACCATTTTACTTAAGAGGATAGTCTCCATTCTCTTTCTCCATACAAACGTAGTTTAAATTGGATAAAAACATTAGAGCAAATATGTTTATGCCATAAAACCTATATCTGTCATGACAATGCATCTACCTTTTTTTTTTCTAATTAAAATAATAATAAAAAATAAAAAAATAATATAATGAAAAAAATAAAAAGGTAGATGCACAGATATAAGTTTTATGGCATAAACATATTTGCTCTAATGTCTTTATCCAGGAAGGAAAATTTAAACTACGTTTGTATGGAGAAAGAGAAAAAAAAGAAATATAAATAAAATAAATATTGCACGACGTTACACACAGCGCAATCTAGCCCCAAACTAAGCACTAGGCTTGTATACTATGAATAGAGAATGGAGACTATCCTCTTAATTTCTATAGTAACGATGTACCGTTATTATTAGATATCTTATCTACTAACGGGGATGGCCAATGGAAATAAATGCGGGGGGCAAGATTACATAAAAAGCGGGGGGTGTCATCGGCTACCCCGGTGGCAAAATATGTCCGATGGGAATATAGGTACGGATAATACTGGTTGTTTTTAATAGCGCTAGTTTTATCATTGTTTATTTTGTTTGTACAGAGTCATTTTTTTCCTGGAACTATTTAAACTACGTATGCAGACCTCAATTCTAGATAATAAAATGTTAATTAATTTCACAGTTAACATGTTTAATTTGCATTCAATAACATTTTAAACAGGGACGGAATAGGTAGGTAAGAGAATAAGTAGTTTTAGGTGCTCATACAAAAGATATGATAAATTATAATAATAATAATAATAAGTCCGCAGGGCACCTTGAGGCGAGGTGTCGGGGAGTAGCGACCCCGCGGCTACCCGAGTGCTCCAGGGGGAAACCACCGTTCCTCACCTCCGGCTTGCGCTTGCCTTAGTTGGCTGGTCGGAGTGAACACTGACGAGGAAGCGGTCCCCCGCCTCTGGCTTGCCTTCACCGGCCGGTCGGAGTGGAGTCGCGAGAGTAGAGCTCCCACTCTGCTCGTAGGATGGATGCCAATCGTAAGTGGTGAGTGGGCCAGGTAGGCTGGACCCTCAGGGAGCCCGTGACCTGAGTATAAAATCCAGGGAGGCCTCTCCAT
Source organism: Idaea biselata (assembly GCA_958496205.1). Lineage (NCBI taxonomy): Eukaryota > Metazoa > Arthropoda > Insecta > Lepidoptera > Geometridae > Idaea > Idaea biselata. Next base: position 19,785,575 of record OY292405.1, on the reverse strand, counting down.
CCTTCAGCCACTCACGCCCCTGTTGCCCCCTGGCTGTAATTTGCTCGGCTTCATTTAGGGTGGCCCAGTTTGTGAGTTGGCGAGTCTCCGTCTGCCATTTTTACTTGTTTATTGAACAATGTTACGGCAGGCGCCATAGTCCCCATAGTTCCCCCCAGTATCCAATCCACTACCAAACCATTGTCATAGCCCAAGTAGTTTTCATCTGTAGTTTACACAATAGTACTATCCAAACCGGGGGTTGTCCTTGGCTGCATTTTATAGTGTAGACAGGGATAACCGCCGGTTTGGTGTCAATTTCAACTTTGCGATTAAAATTGTGACTGAAACGGGCCTCTACGTGTTGGCTTCGGCCCCACGCACGCCTTCCAAAAGTCCGGGGCTCCATAGCCCCGTGAAACGGAGACGTTACAAACAATAATAATAATATAATAACGATGATTCTACTGTCATTTTCTGCTAGTAGGGTGACAGTAGAACCATTGTTATGACAGTATCGTTGTCGTATCGAAACGAACCGAAGTCCTGGACTTTGCGAAATTTCAATTTTTTATAGTTTTTTGTTGCAAAAATGATCAAGTTGAAAAACTAAATTGAACACTAATATTGGCGATTAGAGACTTAAATATTAAACATCCCGCTGTGTAGAGCCCGCGTGGAGGTAGAGGAGACGGCCGCGCATGTTCTTTTAGAATGTCCAGTATTGGCGGTCCACTTTTAAGCTGTTGATGACAACATTATAGTGGCAAAATTGATAAACTCATGCAGCAAATATTATTAAAATGTTTTAAGACAGGGATGGCAGGGATGGCATTGAGATATGACAGACATTATGATATTATTTTGAATTTAATTAATAACCAAATTTTCCTAGTATGTAAGTGACATGTAACATATGTTATCAATAAATGATTTGTATTTGTATTTTTGTATTTTGTATAAATTTAGCGGAGCCTCAGATGTAGGTACAATTGACTTTGAAAACAGTTTACCAAAAAAAAAGTGACCAGTACTTTAAAAAGCTAAAGTAAAACTGTTAAACTATTTTCGAAAATTCATAGTTATAGAATAGGCGTTAGATATATATTACGTCCATTTAGAATAGGTCCCAGGTGAGGCATTCAGACGTCAAAAACACGCACGGGCTGTAACTACCAACGAAAATAAGCCATTAAATAAACTTCCAGACGAATGAACTGACTAAAGGTGTAAAGAATAGGCTAATTCTAAAGTTCTCATGACCTTCAATCGACACTCGTAGTAGGTACCTACAGCTACACGTAATCAAAATAAATAAGTTTATTATATAAGCGTAGATTTGCAAGATTATCAAGAACGTTTTAGTATTAAAGCAAGTGACGTCCTAAAAACTAGTGTACATAGGAATTAAAAATACTTAGGTTATCTACCAATTTTTAATAGGTAGATTTTGTTCGGGACCAAATAAAGTTAGGGTAAGGGCGAAATGTCAATAGATATGATTATCTCAGTGTCAAAATGTACCTACATCCAAGTTACTCCGTTTCACTGCCATCTTCCATCTTCTAGATGAGCGTGCTACGTCTTAGACCATGTTATTATATACTATCAGATGAGATGAGAAACGCTTGTCTATTGTGTTTAAGAAAACCAGGAGATAACAGTGAAATAAAGTCCACTTTTAATATTATAAACGCAAAAGTTTATGGTTTAAAATAAATATCTTTATAACACATTTGCTCGTAAAGGGCCTCTTATTTCACCAATTTCAATATCGTAATGTATGTCATTACGTACTTGTGCGTAATCGTAAAGTAAAACGCACGAGTTTCTTTCTAATAAGGTAACACGTACGGTTTATCATGCTCCGTCTAAAACCAACGGTACTTTTTTAAATCTTAAGAAAAAAAAAGCAAAGAAAGCAAATCAAAAAGTTTTTATGTCAGAAAAGTGGTCAATATTTTATGAATAAAATTAACTTTGGGAGATAAAATAGAAAAAATAAACATTTAATTCTTTAATTTAATTCATTTTGACAGTAAATTACATCTGTAACAGAAACAAAAAAATATTATTTACAAGGAAAAAGGTTTAAGGTTAGGTTTTAGGTTTAGGGTTTAGAAGGTTTATTAATTTTTGTATGTAGCCTTGAGCTACATACAAAAATTAATAGAAATTTATAAAAAAATATTAATTTACTTTATTAGTAATACTGGCTGTTTTTGTACCGTTGCCTTAAAAAAAAAAAGCACTGATGCCCGCGCATCGCTAATTTGTGAACAAATAAAAATTATTCCGCGCGCTTTTTCTTTTCCCGACTGCAGAACTCTGTGGTCTCGTTTCTCCTACTTTCACTCAAGAGAGTGAGAGAGAGACTGGTGAAATTGTAACAAATAATAATAACTTGACAACATTAAAAATGCCAACTGGCAACGTAATAATCAATTTCACAAATTGTTCAAATTTTTCTAACTGCTTTAACAAGTGATTAAAGATTTATTCGTTTAAGAAAGTCCGAGTTTTATTTATTTCCTCGCAAATGTGTTATAAAACGTCGTATGACATACGTGCGCTTTGATAATTACAGCCTCTGCTTTCTTGTAGCCCTCGCCTACGGCTCGGGCTAGCAATATCGCCTCGGCTGTAATTTTCAACTTACCGCACTTATATCATAATGTACTATAACCTATGCGAAAGTTTAGAGTTTTGGTTATTTGTGTTTCAATCACGCAAAAACACCTAGACCGATTGCTATGAAACATGGTACGTATCTACGTACCATGTTTCATAGATCTGAAGATCTGGATAAACATCTAAGCTACTTTTATCCCGGTATTCCCGCGGGATCAGGACTTACACGGGGTTTTAGGATACTGTCTGGCATTTACATCGCTGCTTTAAGACTAGGGTACTTATTTTATGAAATAAAATATATAAGAAACATTTTAAAAGAAAAATGCGTCTCCAAACATATTCTCGCGTCTACAGATAACAACGACAACAAAGTCTTTGGGCGAAAAAGACGACCAAAGACGCAACTGCCTAATTAACTGCCCAATTAAATCGTGCGGTGTTGGTCTAGTGGTAGATACCCCGGCTTTCATTCCGAGAGTCGTGGGTTCGAATCCAGGCCGACCGCGCACCAATGTCTTTTTCTTTAAGAAAAAGTTATGTGCGCTAATAACATCGCTCTTACGGTGAAGGAAAACATTGTGAGGAAACCGACATGTCCTAGGACTCACCACGGTCCGAAGGCATGGGATATTCAGTGTTTTCTATGTATCATATGTATGTATTTACAAAAAAAAAGTATAATATATAGTATACTTATCCGTAGTTTGGGGCTAGATTGCGCTGTGTGGAACGTCGTGCAATATTTATTTATGCAATTAAAAACAAAATACGAAGTATATAAACTCTACCTACATGCATACTTGGGCAAAAATGCATTTTGGAGTTGTACATTTTGACCTTGAGACGACAACGCATTGGCATCATGACCTGTATTCATAATTTACCAAAATTACGAATAAAGAGGTCAATTTGTAATTTTTTTACATATTTGCACTATTGTCCAAAATTTTCATGAAAGACGTCGTTTGGTTTACAGTGAACAGTAACTTACAGCCAAGATGTGGTTAGCACTGTGCTGGTGCATTGTTTTTGTGATTCGTGGGGCTAATATGGAATTGTTCTCAGGTAAATAATAACGTTGTTTCCTCTAGTTTCTTTAGCTTTAGTTAGTTTTTCCCTTTTTGCACAAACCGGGTCGTAAAACGTCGGAGCGGTGCAGAGAGTATTTTTCTCTGTCACTCCATGGTGCTTCGAAAAAAATGACCATTGACCACTTTGACCATGAACCACACCACAGGATGCGGGTTCGATTCCCGCCAGGTGCAGGTGTTTACGCTTAAAAATAAATATGTTTCTGGTTTAGGTGTCTCTCTATGTATTTAAATGTATGTATTTACGGAAGAGAAATAAATACTGTTGTTCACAGAATTTATTAATTTTTTACTTGTCCAAAATTATCGCGACTTCGTATCCTGGTTAACGGTGTATAACAGACTAGCTCGTCACGCGGTTTCACCCGCATAAGACCCGATCCCGTGGGAATATCGGGATCAAAGTAGCCTTTGTTTTTCCTGGATAATGGAGCTTTCTATTGGTGAAAGAATTTTTGAAATCGGTCCAGTAGTTTCGAAGATTACCCCTAATATACATACATACAAACCAACGTTACCTCTTTATAATATTAGTAAAGATTACCCCCGGAACATTTTTTCCTAAAGAAACAAAGAAAAGAAACATTTATTTTCCAGCGGAAGAAAACGGTCGTCTTCCACGGTTGTTTCACCTCGACGACTACGACAGATGCTTGTCGCAGAAGAACGGACTATATTGTGTTGGGGAATTCGACTTGGTACCACTCAAGCAACCTAACGATTATTATAGATTCATAAAGGTAAGAGAGAAATAAAGAATATTGAAATTAAACTCATTTTTTGGTTTAAATCGCGTGGTGAAGAGACCTTCTGTTTTAATGTCTCGAAACGTTGAGCGTTGAAACAATGCTAAAAGTGTGCTAAAAGTAATAACCACTACGCAATTAAAAATGAGTTTTTTATTTCAATTCAACATCGCGAAAACAGAAGAAAAATCCATAAAGAATATTACAAAATGCAAGATATAGGCTTGAAAAACAAAACTCTTTCTTGCAGTCGAGTAATGAATTACAAAGGTGTTTTTTTAATAAAATTAATTCCCAGTAGTTTAACCCACCACGTCCTGCGCCTATATTATCTATCCAGCAGATAACTGAGTTTGAGAGGCACTGCAGTAAATTGCTACTTTGACGTAACGTGGCTAGTAATCGCCAGTGTTACCTCAAAGCAGCAATGCACTCCATAGTGCCTAAGAAACAGAGTTATCAACTGAATAGATAATACGGGGGCGGGGCACGTATTCTATAAGTTAAACGCCTTAACATTGTTAGATTTTTCTCGAAAAACGGTTCTGTTTTTATTGGTAATTTTAAAATAAATTAGTAACACATTAAAAGCTTTAACGTAAGTTTTTCATTCTAGGTCAAAAATCTTATCATATTCTACTAATATTTTTCATCCTGATATTCTCGCGGGATCGGGACTTACGCGGGTGAAACCGCAACGGAGCGCAGGGCGTGACCATCCTCAAAATAATTCGCCTAATTTTTCCAGGATTACTCCTCTAATCCATTCACATACAACCGCTCTATTATCCACCGTGGTTATTGCGTAAGCAGTCATTGTCCATCCGAAGCAAACACTACACTTCGCTTCGAACGCTGCGTGGATAAGCGTTCGCGACTTCGCTCGCTCTCCGCATCGCTTCGCACCGCTTCTTGCACGACGCGAAGAGAGCGGATCGAGCGAGCGAAGCGGAAGCCGGATGAGGCGCAGCATTTGTTTTTAAACGTTGTCTATGGGTTGCTGTTGTTGAATTTGATTGGGACTGTCTATGATTTATATGGAGGCGATACGAAAAGTAAGTGTACAACTTACGAAAAGTAAATAAGTGTAGTTCTGGGGAAGATAATAGCTGATGGTAAATAAGAAAAATCTAACTTGAGAGATAAAAGTTATCATAAAAATATAATAAGTATGAAATTCAAAGATCTTATTTTGACTGTGACTGACTGATATATAGTCAGCAACGCATAGCCTGAACCGATAGGCCTATAGACGTGAAATTCGAAGGGCAACTCAACTATCTAAATCTTAACTATCAAAGTAAATTGCTGCTTAGACGTAACGGTGATTACCTCCATGCAGCAATGTATGTACTACATACTGCCTATCAAACAAAGTTAACAACTAGATATATAATACGAGTGCAGGGCACGCGTTATACTTATTGAGGCGATTTAGTTACAGAATTCATGCCCTTGTGTGGAGAGCTTGTATTGTAATGTTATTTTCCAGAAAACAGTCTGATAACAGCCTGGTCTGTTAGATCTAGTTGGAGACGTTTGACTGCTGTCTACGAGAATGGAGACCAGAGGTTGTATGATCTTGAACCGATCAATGGGATGAGGTGAGTGAGAATCTTACTTACCTACGTGAGTATCGTGAAACCTTGGGTTAAAGTTTAATTGTACTAATTTTCATTGAAAATTATTGCTTTTTTAAAATGCCAAAGCAATTTAAAGAAACCATGCCTTGCTTTTATTAAATTTTTTATAAAAAAAACCTATAAATAATTAATATGTGAACCTAAGTGATCCAGATTATTTTTTAATTTGCGTCCATGTACAGACTTTTTTACCCTTCCACCATATAGAAAACCGATCTAAAGTACCCTACACACGTTTAGATTTGTCTTACAGATAAATCGCATGCGAGAAATCTTTACGATAAATTGTACGTGTGTAGGCAAATCTGAGAACTGTACAGTTTAACTGACGATCAAATCGAAATCGTATAGATTTCGCACAGTTTACCTAGTAGTTGATCTTCTGGGATTGTTTTACGCTGTACTCCGGCATATGAAGTCCGATTTCGATAATTCTTTTTTATTTGGAAGCTGAGAGTCCCGAGTAAAATCTCGGTGAAGATCTTAGGAGAAAATTCGAAATGATGAGCAGAATAGCATCCCAGAATGTAGTAAATTACTCATTTTTAGGCTTCTTTCAATAGAATCGGCTCATAAGAACAGCTTGTGGAAAAATATTATCAATATTAATATTAAAATTATTCATTCGATCAAGTCATAATACGTGTTACTTCAAGCGAAAAGAAATCGCAACTGATAAAACTGAACGTGTGTAGGCAATAGGGGCGTTAGATTTCTCGCATGCGATTTATCTGTGCGATAATCGTACAGAGAAATCTAACGTGTGTGGCGTACTTAAGAAACTATTTACTGATCATCTACTTTCGCTCCGCTAGAAGTACCTACCTAATAATGTTCTGTGTGCTATCGTGTTTAGTGTAAGTAAATGTTTAAAGTATTTTGTTTTCAGAGTAATATCTTTAATGACGGTGTTGTTCGCACACGCCTGCGCTTTCAATTACCAATTCTATGTTTCAAATCCACACTTCTTAGAACTGGTAAGTTAGCTACCTACATTATGTACTTAAGAGGATAGTCTCCATTCTCTTTCTCCATACAAACGTAGTTTAAATTTTCCTCCCTGGATATAGACATTAGAGCCAATATGTTTATGCCATAAAATTTATATCTGTCATGACAATGCATCTACCTTTTTATTTTTTTCATTTTATTATTTTTTTATTTTTTATTATTATTTTAATTAGAAAATAAAAAGGTAGATGCATTGTCATAACAGATATAGGTTTTATGGCATAAACATATTTGCTCTAATGTCTTTATCCAGGGAGGAAAATTTAAACTACGTTTGTATGGAGAAAGAGAATGGAGACTATCCTCTTAAACCTATACATAAATCCAACCTATATCCTTTGGTTGTATCATCATCATCATCATCTCAGCCCTTCTCCGTCTACTGCTGCACATAGGCTTCCCCCAAACCACCACCATCTAACGACTCCTCGCGACCGCTAGAATGTTGTCGGTCCACCATAGTACGTTTTTTTTTAAATTTCAGACGATAATCTGACATTTTTGTTTCTTGTATTTGATTTTTTTTTTCTTTAGAAAGATGTGTCAAATCGTATTCTCTTATTAAAAAACGAAGTATAGAAGATGGTCTTCCAACACTCCGTTTCGCATTGCATAGTGGTCGCCACTCGCCACTCGAGGACTTTTACGCCCCAACGGTTTTCCATTCCTTCGAGGCCCGTTCCCGTGGGGATTTTCCAAAATGCGTTTTTATCGGATACCTACATCGTATAAAGAACACACTCTCCAAATTTCAGCTCCTACTATCATCAGTTTAGGCTGTGCGAAGATTAGTCAGTCAGTCAGGACAAAGTCTTTTATAGATTTACCACCTTACTTATAAACGATGACTTACTTTATGTAACGTTTGTCTCTTACTGTGACATGAAGTTTCAAAGTTCACACAGAGAGAAAATAGAGGAGGAGGTTCACACAGAGGTTACATAAACTTAGTCATCGTTTATTAGTAAGGGGGGTAGATTTTATCTTTAAAGTGGCCAAAAATATTCTTGTATTTTTCCAGTTATCGTACCGTAAGTTCGGGGGCGTATTAGCCAATGGCACGTCAATGATCCAGTGGTTCGTGATGCTGTCCTCGTTCCTGACTGCGTACAACCTGCTACTGTACGCGGAGACACACGAGATCAACTTGTATGCAATGCCGATGCTTATTGTTAAAAGAGTTGTTAGGTAAGCATTACAGTAAGTATAGGTAATCGAGCTTCTTTGAGCTTCGGAAGGCACATTAAGCAGTTGGTCCCGGTTGTTATCTACCATAGCAGTCGTTAGATCAAGTTAGAGGCCTTAGGGCGACCACTACAAAAAAACCTATGGGTGTATCTCTATGCTTAACAGGCAGGTATGCTTTTACAAAACAAAAATAAATGTATAAGTATAAAATCCGTTGTCTAGACATCGTAACGTAACACAAGTTTAGTAGCGAAGCGGTTAACGCGTTGGTTCGGATTACCAATAGTCGCGGGTTCGAATCCTGGCGAACCCGAGTGCGACGACTGTAATTGCCTAGAGATCAGCTTGAACGATGAGATTTACGTATTGGGTATATATCGGTCCCCCTCTTTTGACGACCTGAATCCGTTTCTAACTTCGCTTGATACTCTTTTGCAAAAATTCAAAAACAAAAAAACTATTTTAACAGGTGATATAAATATAAATCTAATGTCTGAACCTATGTCTGAAGATTGTCTTAACTACCAATGCATTTTAGCAAGTCATAAATTATTACCCGCTATTACTAAACAAACGCGCGATGAATCTGGGACTTGTCTGGATCATTTCTTTGTTGACAACTTATCCCCAGTCATTGGTGTGGTTTGCAAATCTAGCATAACAGACCATAACATCTGTATTTTGGGCTTGGTTTCTAAACTGAATCCGTCTCCAAGGAAAAGATTTCAAACGAAAGTCGACAAAGATGCGGTTATTTCCGAACTGAGCGCAGTTGACTGGTCCACAGTCTTGCTTTCCACAGATGTTGATGAGTCCTGCAATTCTTTTACAAACATTTTAGATACTATTATTAAGAAGAACACCAAGACCATACGCCTAAGTCGCACACAGTTCGTCATCCATCCTTGGATAACACCAGGTTTAGTAAGATGCCAGAAAAATAGAGATAGACTGCATTTAGAAGCCAAGCGTAACCCTTCAAATAAAGTAATAAATATTATATATAGAAGGTATCGTAATTTTTTAAACAAGTTACAACAGAGGCTTAAAACGGAATATGAAAACCGTGAGCTTACGGAAAACAAAAATAACCCAAAGAAACTGTGGCAAAAAATCAAAGACATCTGTCACCTTAATGGCAAATGTAATTCCCCAAATGAATTGTTTAAAATTGACGCAAACCCAGTAGAATCTTTAAACAAATGTAACCAATATTTTACAAACGTTGGAAATGCATTGGCTTCCAAGATTCTGGACCGGCTCTCTGCCGACCAGGCGTCTTTGGCCGCGGATTTTAAACCGTCCCGTTCGATAGTTGAGTCTATGTTTCTTGTCCCTACTGATCCCGCTGAGGTTGGAGGTCTAATAAGCAGTTTGAAATCCTACAGTGCTCCTGGACTTGATGGATGTGCATCGTCGCTTATAAAATCAATAAAGGACACAATCACTGTACCTTTAGTCTACATTTATAACCTCAGCATGTCATCTGGTGCCTTCCCCACACGTTGGAAATCCGCGGTAGTTACTTTGATTCATAAAGACGGGGACAAACAAGAGCCATGTAACTACCGCCCCATCTCTCTACTATCCATTTTTTCCAAAATTCTAGAAAAACTAATAAATAAAAGGCTTATTAAATTTCTTGAAAAACACAGCTTGATTCCGGCCAGACAATTTGGTTTTCGCCATGGAATGTCGACAGAGGACGCGATGTTAAATGTCAGTAACATCATATCAACAGAACTGGACCGAAATCGTTGTTGCATTGGTGTATTTCTCGATCTCGCCAAGGCCTTTGACTCCGTATCTATCCCGATCCTGCTTCGGAAAATGCAATGTGTGGGTATAAGGGGTCAGGTGTACAGTTGGTTCCAAAGCTACCTTACAAACAGACTACAATGCGTCCGGGTATCCCAGTTCACCAGCGGTCTCTCACCTATTGATTTTGGAGTTCCGCAGGGAAGTGTCCTCGGTCCTACACTGTTTACACTGTACTTAAGCGATCTACTCGATATTGCTCTCGATGATGCCGAGGTCGTTTGCTATGCGGACGACACGGTACTATTGTTCAGTGGTGATAGTTGGGATAGCGCTTTTGAGGCTGCCGAGAGTGGCTTGAGTCGGGTGGCAAATTGGTTTGACAGGAATCTTTTATCGCTGAATATAAATAAAACAAAATACCTAACCTTTTTCAAAACACAAGCATCCGCACCCCGTAAAATTTACACCCTTAGAATTCACTCCCAAAGTTGCAATTTTTCGAAACTTTCTGAAGGCAGTACAGTCGCTCACTGCAACTGCCAAACAATAGAGACAACCAATAGGATAAAATACTTGGGCGTAATATTTGACCAAAGATTAACTTTTGGAAATTACATTACTGCCCTATCGGGGCGCATTAGGAGAACCATCTTCATAATGAAATCGTTGCGGCACTCTGCGGACAGAGCAACATTGTTCTTGGTTTATAAAAGCCTATGTCAATCGCTCTTATTATATTGCATTAGAGTTTGGGGCGGCGCGGCAAAAACAAAAATGATTGAAATTGAACGGGCACAAAGAGCGGTATTGAAGGTAATGCTGGGGAAACATTTTCAGTTCCCCACAGATCGACTATATGCAGAGTGTGGTGTTCTTCGGGTCCGCCAACTTTTTGTGCAAAGGACATTAATCTCAATGCATAGAATGGTGCAGTTACCGCCGGACTACAAGCTTGGCTTGAAACGGAAACCTTTTAGCGTTGCGGTACCTTGGACTCGCACAACATTCGCCAGGCGCTTTCACCTCTATATGTCAGCTTATCTGTTTAATTTTGTTTTAAAAAATCTTAAGCTTGTAGCTGATAGCTCCAACAGGCAATTTAAAATAACTGTGGAAAAATGGCTCCTTGGACTTGACTACGACCAGACAGAGGACATTCTACCCAAGTCCGTATTTTGATCCCAATTGCTCCATCCATTCCAATAAACACGTCTAGTCATACTCATGCACATCATCACAAACTACACCCTTGCTCGCCATCTCTTATCCCCTTCTCTATCTGTTTAACTCTCGGTAAAAGCGAGATGCGTTTTCCCGATAGCAGACTCTTAAGAGGACGAGTTGCGAGGGCAAACGGTCTCGTTCGCTCGTCCCCTGCGTTCCCCACTTTCACCATCACACGCATACATACTCTCACCTTACTTACTCACATACATTATAGAGAACTAGCCATCCAATTCCTTGTGCTATGTTTCTTAGTTTTTCAAATTTAAATTCATTTTCGTTTTTTAATTTTCTCATTTTTGATATTTAAGTTCATAATGTGGTTACAAATTTCATGTTTACTATATACTTCAGTGACACTTCGATACTTCAGTGACTTTCCCGAAACTTACGCAATTATAAACTCACCGCTGGTCTCCTGCGATACAAGCTTTGCTTAGTGCAGGGACCGCTGATAAAATTGTACTTGTACTAATTAATGTCACAGTTAATACACAGAAATGTAAAATAGTTGTATAAGTAACCTGTAAATTCTTTTATTAAATAAAAATTTTATTTATTTATTTATTATTTACTAAAGTTTTTGAAAGCATTTTTTCAAAAAAGCAGTTTTACCTAAGTGTGGATTAACACTAAGAAATAATGTTTACAAGTTTAGTAGCTTACCATATGGGGCTAGATGGCGATGTGTGATGCTGATCTTCGCAGAATTTATTTACCTATGTACGTAAAGTTTAGATGCCAACTGTGATGCCAACCTACGAGTACGTTAAAGACACGGACGGTAGATGTCGCTACGTGCCTCAGACGTAAGCGCGGAGAGATGCAGTCCATAATTTAATCACGACAAAACGGGCACCTGTGGCGCGCAGTACACGGAATGCTGAGGTTGCCGGTTCATGTCGTGTCGGGTCAATTTTTAGGGTTCCGTACCCAAAGGGTAAAAACGGGACCCTATTACTGAGACTTCGCTGTCTGTCTGTCTGTCTATCTGTCTGTCTGTCTGTCTGTCTGTCCGTCCGTCCGTCCGTCTGTCACCAGGCTGTATCATATTAGGCATGAACCGTAATAGCTAGACGGTTGAAATTTTCACAGAAGATGTATTTCGGTTGCCGCTACAACAACAAATACTAAAAACAAAATAAAACAAATATTTAAGAGGGGCTCCCATACAACAAACGTGTTTCAAAAACTACAAGGGAATCGAGTAGGTCGTGGAATTCAAAATGGCCGCCCTGTCTGTCAAATATACCAGTCTGCCTTCACTTACCAAAGAGTTTCTTATAAGTTTCAGATTTTCTTTGTGCCAAAGTTTTTTTTTTTCTTTTTTTTTTTGAGTAGTGTGGTCGTATGAAGGGAGTAAGGATCGAAGCTAAATATTTCATATTTTCCTATCAAATTTAAAAATTGGATGTAAATCATTTTAGGGTTCCGTACCCAAATGTCATATTGGTACGGAACCCTACGTGCGCGAGTGTCGCACTTGCCCGGTTTTTTTGCTTTTCGTTTTCAAAAAACCAGTCATCCAAGTGTAGTAAACACTTTTAGCCTTATTAATAAACGTGGAGTAAGGTCGGAGTCATTTTACCACTTTTCGTTTCTGTCTGTTAACTTTGAAAGTTCTATTGTCACGGAAAATACAAAGCATGTTCTCACTACTCCGTCTTTACTCCACGTTTATTGATAAAGCTGTTTAAAAATAACTTAAACCTACATGAATGTTGTATTTTTCACCAGAATATTCCCAGTGCATCTAATTCTGGTCGGCTATGCAGCCACTTGGTGGCCCCACGCTCGAGACGGACCTCTCATAGACACAGTCATTGGGTCAAACAGTAGAACGTGTCGGCATAAGTTCTGGTCACATGTGTTCTTTGTCAACAATCTCGTGGAGCCGGAGGAGAACTGCATGCCGCCTACATGGTATGAAACTAATATGTCCTAATATCTTCGTCTTCCTGCCCATATCCCGAATCATTTGGGGTCGGCAGTAGGTAAATCTTTCTTCACCATATTGCACATTGATTTGGCAATATCTTTATGGTCGGCCGCCTGCCTGACAGTCTGACAGTCAGTTCTTGGGACAAAGTGGTCAAGTATCCTTAGTGAATACACTATATCCACTAAGGGAATTTCGTTAAACCCTCAAGGATCAAGAATATTTATTGTTTAAGTGATACAATCACTTACCCACTACAGGCATACAATATTTTATGTTATGTATACTTAATCTAAAGATATTTAAGATCTCATACAATTAGATAACTAGTGAATGATCGTGCCAGTTTTTTCGTAATATTCTTTAAGTGAATAAAAGCAATTTGCTGTAAGCCATTTTTTTTTGGCCCTTTCTTAGTGAATCGAAGAACAAACCCTCCAACGTACGTATAGTGGTATAAGTTGTGTGTTGATATACAGCCCAGTCCAGTCAGTCAGACAATTAGTTTTAGACTTTTAATTTCATACAGGGTGTTAGAGTGCATGGGACAGCCTAGCTGCTTACCATAATAATATGTTGTTTTACAAATGAACGTGAAAAACTTTTTATTTTTTGATTGCCTAGACGTGTAGAACAACGTATACAGCGTGTTCCAAGGAGGTATTAAGCCGAAAAGGAGTTGTTCCAGACGTCTAGGCCAGCCACTTTTGTTCCACCACTATTGAAATTCGAACTTTAAAAAAAAAGAAAGTTGTTTTACTGAAAAAACTGCTATTTTTATTTTAAAGGCAATTAATGTTCAGATGTAGTGGGCCAATGACATCAAACTTTAAGTAACAGCTGATTTTCACGTAAAATGAACTCAACATTTTCGAAAACTACCTCGTATTTCCAAAAGTTGTAGAACAAAAGTTGTTCGCCTAGACCTCTAGAACAACCCCCTCCTCGGAACACCCAGTATCATCAGCCGGCCCATTAACTCCAACACCCTGCATATAAATGAAATATTTGCAGGTTTATCCCCGTAGACATGCACCTATTCATCCTATCGTGTCTGCTAACCCTAACAATGATGAAGAGACGTCACCTCGCTCGAGGGTTGTTCGCGAAACTAACGGTCATCAGCTCATTATTATGCGGAGTTGTAGTCTACTTTAATGGTTGGAAATCTATGGTTTATATGGCAAGACCTCAGTAAGTTCGTTCTTTTATGTCCAACCGTCTTAAGAAGGCCATTTCCATACAAACATAATACCAAAATATAATAATGAAAAATTTAGTTTTCTACCCTAATATCGCTATTATTCGATTTTACTTTTACATGGCCCCCACCACAAGGTTTTCCAAAATATTCATTCGAAATGAAATAAAACGGAGATACATTTCGTTCATTTTTACTATGTTTGTATGGAAATGGTAACAGTACCCACCTTCTTAAATGCTTTTTTTCAACCGGCAGCGCACTGTGGTCTCTCCCGCGTAAGACGCTGGTAAGCGCTTATAAGTTTCCAGCTTTCTTTCTGAATACGGCCTAAGTCTAGAAAGTCTAGTCAAGAATAAATGTGCTTATGTGTTGTTCCATGACGACCTCTGTGGCGCGTCGGGAGAAGGCCCGACTGCAATGAAGAAGGTTGCGGGTTCGATTCCCGCCGGGTGAAAGTAATGATGCTTAAAAATTAATATTTGAGTCTGGTCTGGGAGGTTTCTGTGTGTATCTAATCTAAAATTTAAGTAGTATACTCGTTGTCTAGTAACCGTAATTCAAGCCTATTGCTTAGTTTGGGGCTAGATTGCGCTGTATGTTACGTCGTGCAATATTTAAATCTACATACCAAGTTTCATCGCAATTGGTAAATTATTGTTCTTGCATAAAGGAGCAACAAAAAGTGGCTGTGACATACGGACGGACAGACAGACGGACGGACAGACGGACAGACAGACAGACAGACATGACGAATCTATAAGGGTTCCGTTTTTTGCCATTTGGCTATGGAACCCTAAAAATGATAATGCCGACGACGTAACTAACGTTACGTAATTTTACTCATCTTCTAGAAAAGCTCGTGGTATATTCGACGGGGAGGAGTCGTTCGCATATTTCTACATGTCGACCTGGGGCTCGTTACCAGCCTGCTTCATGGGACTCTACATGGCATATCTACACTACGATCTACAACAGAAGAAATTTGATTTTACTCAGCTAAAGGTGGGTCACGTTTTGATACCAATTTACGGTTTTTAAGCTATTGCATAGCTTTTATCGCTGGCTTTGAGCTTTGAATGAAGAAATTTCGTAACGAAAAAAACCTAACTCACCCACTTCGCCTACTCATGGCAACGTAGTACAAAAAAAATAAAAATTGCATAAGTTGATCAAAAAAGCTAATAGCTTTACCGCGAGTCCCCGAGTGCCACACGTTTTTTTTTAAACTTTGCAACTAACGTGGTTGTTTTTAAACCGACTTCAAAAAAAGACGAGGTAGGTACTCAATTCGACCGTAAATAATCTACCTATTCTTTCTAGCCTAAACGCTTTTTTAACTTACACGATTTCCGTCCATTATTCATTATTAGAACTACATACTACGAACTAGGGTCTAGATCGCGTTGTAGATAGCTATGGATTATATTTACTTCGATGCGACACGGTTACACCGACTGTGGTCGCGTTTTCTAGCTTAACCCGTTTGTCGAAACATCGAGGTAATTAAAATCCATAGTTATCTACATCGCGATCTAGACCCGTATAGTTTAGTCCAATATTACTGATAAAGTAACCTACGAGTCAATTTATATCTCCAATCTGTTACTTCTTCACGCAGTGTAGTTTCTGCGTGAAGAAGTAACAAACATAGGTACTCGTTTACTTACCTACTTAGTAAGTTTCGCTTATCCCTTTCCGTATACTTAGCCTCACAATTGGGCCATTGTACGTGATTTCTTAGGGGGATTAGGCAGTAAGACGCCAAGGCAAGCTGCCTACTCCGGATTGGCGAATAGCCCATGCTTTCGGACCGTGGTGAGTCCTAGGACATGCCGGTTTCCTCACGATGTTTTCCTTCACACGCACATAACTTTTTCTTAAAGAAAAAGACATAGGTGCACGGTCGGCCTGGATTCGGACCCACGACTCTCGGAATGAAAGTCGGGGTACTTACCTACTTACTCACACACAAACAAAAAAATAATAGTTTCCTCTCTATCCACAGTGGCTAAAACTCCTCCACAATATCTCCGTACCGTTGGGCGTACTGTGGGTAATCTACAGCGGTAGACTCGTGAGGCAGTACGAGAGTCCTCTCGTGATGGCGATCAACGCCGTCTATGATAGGCCGGTCGTCGTTCTCATCTTGGCCTTCTATACCTTTGGGATGATTAATTTTAAAGGTAAGCACTGTCATATCAGGTAGTGCCATTTTGGGCACGTAGTAGCTCTCCTAATAGAGAACCGGACACTAGCGTTTGGGGACACGATCGGTCTATAACTGATCCGGGTCGGTTGCTCCTGGGAGTGGCCTGATGGAACAGCAGACCCCTCCATTTATAACCAAGGTGGTCATAGTTGGGGGACGCTATAACATATATGTATAGTTTAGTCGTCCAGGTGTTTTGTCTTATTGTCTATGTACTAGAGATGTCTTTATCATCTCTCTGACATTGGGGACGATATAACATAAATTGTTAGGTTACAGGGAAGGTTTGTTGTATGTTAATTGGGTATGAGGCAGCTCTCCTTTAAGACCAACTTCTGAAGCAACTAAATTACATATATAATATGTATATGTAATAGCGGCCCTAACTATGGCCAACATTTAGGCCACTCCCAGGAGCTACCATTCTGGATCAGACAGATCCCTAAACGCTAACGGAAACGCTTTTTGGTTCCTTTAAGGGCCCTATACCTGCTAAACTCAAAATCCATGTCGGGCGCATCGAAAATTGTTGATTATTTCATGACGGAATGTCTTAGAACTTTTTTTTGTGTATGGATTGTAGGCGACATTGTTTCCGATATTTAAGTGCAGTTTCCATACAAATATGTCGAAACGTATTGAAGCCTATCGACATTTTAGCCAAATCAGACATTTTTTGTCTAAAATTTGGATAGGCTTTGCACCAATAGGAGGTTCTTGTCTTAAAACTACACCAAAATGTAGGAAACAAACTTTTTTAAAAAAGTTCTACAACATTCCGTCATGAAATAATCAACAATTTTCGATGAGCCCGAAAGGGATTTTCAGTTTCAAGGTCGTTAGCGTTGTTATTCCTCTTAAGAGCACTGAGCACTTAACTTTGGGGTTTCTATCTGTCTATACTCGTCACTGATCTCACATTGCGCTATATTATAAAAAGCTTGATAGATTGGTTTTGACGTAGGGTTGTGTAAATATTTGATTTTACGCTCTAATTTTTCGTATTGTCTCATCTTACATCCTTCTTTTACACATCAGAATTCAATTGCGATATCCCTGTCACTCTATTGCACCCTTTAAAAGATTGGAGATTTTCCAGTCTTTTCCATAAGATAATCTTCACGTAAGTACAAGAGTTGAAAAATGTGAAATGTTTTCCAGGTTATCAGCGCGATTTCTTCAGCTGGAGTGGTTGGCGCGTTTTGGCGCGCTTATCTTTACCAATTATGCTGATCCACTGGATAGTGAATGCAGTCGTCGCGGCCCGACCCTTCGCTTTTGAGTCTTCCTGGGTTACTCTTGTAAGAAATTTTGAGTTTTTATAATATTTTTTTTGGCAATATCAGTATTTATGCTAAGAAGCAAATATGTAGATTTGCCATTAAGCAGTATTATTTGCCCATAGGCTTAGAACGTACTGCGATTAAACGCAAGCGGTTTACGATAGCTGAAAACGCAGAACAACGTATCAACACGTAAAATCAGTCATTGAAAAAAAAACGCTAATGCGTGAACTTGTTTAGAAATCTGTGTTGCATTTTTTTGCGGTTTCAGATCTACAGGAAAACACAGGCGTTTAAATAAATAAATAAATAAAATCAGTTTATTTCAGGCCGAGGCCCATAATAGTGTTAGTACTACAATGCGTTTAATCGCAGTGCGTTTTTAGCCTAAACTGTATTCTTTGCCAAGAAGCAGACTGATGTGCCAAACGCAGTATTCTTTGCTAATATGCAGTATTATAATGTGATCACAAGCAGTATTTCTGGCCCGTAATCCGTGTGTACATAAAATTATTTTGCCAATTATGTACATTTGCCCATATGCAGTATTATGTATACATTCTAAAATTCCAACTGACTAATTGACTGAACGCAGCGCCCAGACCGCTGGGTGTAGGTATCCAAAAAGAAACGCGGGTAGAAGCTTGTTTTTTCCATATTATAAACAGTATTATTTTTGAAATTATAGACATTTTTCGGTTTTAATCGCGTTGAGTTTATTACTTAAGGATTGACCGGCCGGACCGACCTGAAGAAGGGACCTGTAAAGGTCTCGAAACGTTGAGAGTTGTAATAATACTAAAAGTAATAAACTTCACGCGATTAAAACCGAAAAATGTCTTTAATTTCAATACAACAACGCGATAATAGAAAATTTTTGTTCGTTTCAGATAAGCGACCACTACACGACTGCCGTAGTTTCTGTAGCACTCTCCTTGGTACTGTCATTGTGTGTTGAAATACCGGTGCAGAAGTTCATGTCGCTTGTATTATTTTAGATTATTCTTAGGGTTCCGTACCCAAAGGGTAAAACGGGACCCTTCTTCTAAGACTCAATACCCTGTCTGTCTGAACCGTGATAGCTGGACAGTTGAAATTTTCACAGATGTTGTATTTATGTTGCCGCTATAGCAACATATGTAAAAACATAATAAAATAAATAACTAAGTGGGGGCTTCCATACAACGAAGGTGATTTTTTGTTTTATTTACCCATGGTAGATACCACTTCAGGATATGTTATATGGTTTTTAGCTGAACCCACGGTTTCACACGGGAATATCGGCTATTTATATTCTAAGTTTCATTAAAATCGGTTTAATCGTTTTTGTGTGAAGGAGCCACAAACACACATACACACAAATCCATCCTTTATAATATTAGTGGGCTAATGTAATATATAATTAAAAAAAACAATACTGCTTTTGCTTTTTTGAGAAAAAGCTTTTAAAAACTCGATTTCGATCGAAAAAACATAATTGGTATTCCGAACTCCGGCAGTATTTCCTAAGTGTGGATTAACACTAAGAAACAATGTTTACAAAAAAACAATATTCAAAAACCGACTTCA
This sequence comes from Idaea biselata, assembly GCA_958496205.1. Taxonomy (NCBI): domain Eukaryota; kingdom Metazoa; phylum Arthropoda; class Insecta; order Lepidoptera; family Geometridae; genus Idaea; species Idaea biselata. The sequence goes on along the minus strand of OY292405.1, from coordinate 19,766,094 downwards.
AAAAAGCATATTTACCTCACGTAGGTACGCTTCAACTAGCCTCTTATATGAAAAAAAAACCACAATCTATAGACAATACGTAGTATATTTGACGCAATAATTATAAAAAAATAACAAAATTACATTACAATCGCACTTCACACAATAAAGTTTATTTTTATAATTATATTTTATACTTGGTAACTTGTATGAACACAATAAATTGCTTATATTTGTTTACCACCGTCCACCACACTCACTGAAATGAAACTATACAAGTACGCTGGAATTGCTATACCATACAAAGTGACATTAGATCTTTGTGCCGATTTGATTTGCGCCATGTTGAGCTGTTGTCGCGCATTTTCTATTGAAAGTGATGGTGGCCGTCTAGTTAAGTGGACGGTCACCATCACTTTCAATAGAAAATGCGCGACAACAGCGCAACATGGCGCAGATCAAATAGGCACAAAATTCAGTGCGCTATGACCTATCCAGCGACTTGTACCATGGAGGTCAGTGACCACACTCTACACGGAATTAGCCTCGATTTTCACCCGACTTCTGACATTGGGACTGTGTCTTTTGCGAGTCAATTAAAAGGGTTCTGTTTAATTTTATTTTTGCTGATTTTCGGGTTTCATTTACTTTAAATACCTATCTATATAATAATGTATGAATATACACGATGGCCAAAAATGATAAGCCGTCAACAGGTCAAAGATTTACTTCCTATGACGCAGTGCTATAAATATATATTTTTTAAATAAAAAAAAGACTTCAAATCAGTAATAGGGCTACTGTAACCCTAAAAAATGAGAAAACAACCTCACCTTCAATCTACATACAGTGCTATCGACTTACCTGTTATGTAATCTGTAGTCGGGAATCTACAAATTGGATCGACCTAGAAAATCTGCCAGACTTGTGATTACATAATAGAAAAGTCGGTGGTACCGTGTGTAGGGTAAGGTTATTTTATCCTTTTGTTGAAGTCCGTTTTTACATTTTTAACCGACTTAAAAAAAAAGAAGGAGGGTCTCAATTCGTCAGGATATTTTTTTTTTATAAATTTTTAAAACATCTTTGCGCATATTATCGGCTTATCATAACTTTCATAGACACCCAGTAAGTATAAAAATGCGTATAAATCAATGTAACGCGGTGTCCGGCGTGTGTACTCTAGTGGTAGTGAGAACAGCGTGTGCAGGCGAGGGTACCTCTAGTCGCGGTGGTCGTGACAACAGTGTGTACAGGCGAGGGTACCCATGGGGTCCCAGGCTGGCAACACCACCGCGTCCTGTTTGAACACTTGTAGTACGTCATCTGGCACGAATTTCTTGTCTACAACCACCTGGAAATAAAAGGAAAATAAGAAATTGATTAAAATGACGAAAGACGCGGGTCAAAGCAAGTATGAAATAGTAGATTATTACCCAAGGGTTGGAAGTGATACATTTCATCTGAGATATTTCTGAATCTAGGCGGCCATGCCCGAAACGTGAAAAAAAGTATCATGATTTCATGCCGTAATTCAATTTTCATCGGATTCAATGGCCAAACGTAAAAAAATGTTTTGTACCTTAGGGACATAATAACCCCATGAAAATTAAACTTTCTGAACAGGAGAGACGAAAATAAATAAGTTTGTATGTAACTGACCTCAAAGACAAATTCTCTGAACCAAGGCTCGGTGAGTAGAAGGTATCCCTTGTCGTATTCCTTGTCGCTGTAAGAGTTCTCTACACGGAACTTCTTCGGGTTGCCTTTCTCCTAGATCAAACCAAAATCAAGCTATTAGATTCCTTGATTTAAAAAAATGGCGTATTTTAAGTCAGGATCTCGGTATTTTATAAGCATTTAAGACAAAATATAATCTAAAATTGAATTAAATTGCTTATCAAATGAAAGTTAGCAAGTAAACCAGTATGTTTGTTACTCCTTCGGGCCAGAACTACTGAACCAATTGCGATGAAACTTAGAATGCAGTTACCTGAAGATTTGGATTAAGCGTGAGTCATACAAGAGTCTCCATACATCAACCTGTGGGCCTTATTAAGTCCGATCTGTACGTCAGTATTGATGTACTCTAAGTGAATACTTACATCGGTACCGACGGCTGTGAAGACCATAGCGTGAGTCATACAAGAGTCTCCATACATCAACCTGTGGGCCTTATTAAGTCCTATCTGTACGTCAGTATTGAAGACAAGTTTGTAGTCGTGTGCGTCCAAGTCTTCTAGACCGTTCTTCCGTTCGAAGCGCTTTGACACTTCGCAACCGAACCACACAGCTTCCCCGCCTTCGATGCTGTTTTTTACTACTCTGAAATGTTAAGAGTTTCTTTATTTAATTTGTTGTACTTTCGAATTAGAAGCCTCTTCTGTTTTAGGGTTTCGTAGTCAACAAGACACCCTTATAGTCATTTTAGGGTTCCGCACCCAAAAGGGTGAGAAAGGGGTCATTTTACTGAGACTCTACTGTCTGTCTGTCTGTCGTTAGACTGTATCTCTTGACATGGACCGTGGTAGCTACATAGTTAAAAAAAATCACACCTGTTTCATCAGTAAAAATTCAAACATAGTTCTTACAATGAAAGAAAAGTCATCGCTAAAAAACCACCGTCTTAAAATAACGTACAAAATGAGGCTACGTACGTAAACACGCACCGGAACCTGTTTTAGGGTTCCGTACCTTAAATGCAAAAAAAAACCCTAATAAGATCACTTTCTGTACCGTCTGTCTGTGTGTTTATAGCTGTACTCACTTCATGAGAGTTTCGATAGGTTGGTTGTTATATGCCGTCTGCCTCCCTCCCACGACGTTCCCCAAACAGTGCAGAGTGTAGAGACGACCGAACGGGTTGGACTCGCGGGGGTCACTCACCAAGCACACCTGAGGAAAATAACGTTTTATATATTTACTACCAGAGTCCTGCGGTTTCACCCGCGTAAGTCCCGATTCTGTGAGAATATCGGGATCAGAAGTAGCCTATGTTACTCAGGGTGAATGTAGCTTTCTAATGGGGAAAGAATTTTTGAAATCGGTCCAGTAGTTTTTGAGTTTATTCATTACAAACATGTGTGTCTGTATGTTTGTATGTATCGACACAAAAATACAAATCTTTCCTCTTTATAATTAGTGTAAATGTAGATTTACTACCAGAGTCCCGCGGGTTTGCCGGCGTTAGTCCCGATTCCGAGGTAATATCGGGATCAAAAGCCTATGTGAATCCTCGATAATGTAGCTAGTTAAGAACGTGGCGACTGTTACCATTTCCATACAAACTTAATACCAATTTTTAATAGGTTACCTTATCATCAACATCGAACAGCGGGCGGACATGTTTGTTGTAGAACTGTACCGGGCTGAGAGCTCCGAACGAGTTGTATGCTTTCTCCTTGTTGTAGTACTCGAACGTGAAGGTTTCTGGAGGAGTTCCTGGAAGTACCAACCATATTAGAGTATTGAGTAACCGTGGGGAACAAATGTCTTGCTATGGCCAGCGGCGGCAGATTGAGAAGACCAAAGAAGTGCTGGCTTGACGTTGTAAGATCGGATATGCGTGCAAATGGCCTCACTACACGGGATGCCGAAGATCGTGCGAAGTGAAGACGTAAAAGTAGGAAAGCGGACCCCGGGCTGAGAGAGGGATGCAACCGGGATGATGATGATGATGAGTAACCGCTGTACTGTCACGTGCTCGCGGAAAGTCTTGGACCGTCATGGATCAGTGGCACGGGTAACCCTCTATCAAGCTAATCTATCATACTTATTAGCAATTGAGCCGACTATAGTCATCAACTAAAACTTATGCAAAAAATAAATAATATTTAGTGAATAAGTAGTACAGTTAGAAGTTTAAAAAACTTAAACAAACACGTCACAACCACGTCGCACTTTATATGTATGTCTGAACTGAATCAGCACTGTAAGGGAGATATAAGATCCGAAGATCTATGATTCGGTAAAGAAGAGGTACAGTCGTAAACAGGGTAAATTACGCTGAACACAACTATCAGAAGCATAAATCAAAAGGTTGCGTATAAAGTTCCAGAATATTACCTAAGCAAGTGGCAACAATGTTGTAGATGACTCCAATCTGCTTCCTGATCAAGTTCTGTATGTCTCCGTCGGATGCTTTAGCGGCGACCGCTTCACGGAGCTCCTTGGCCGACTCGCGTAACTGGAATGTGTAAATAAGTTTAAAAGCGGCGATAAATGCCATTTATTGGTCCTTGTCCGGCTGCTTAGAAATAAACGAGATGGAATTGCATGAACAAAAAAAAACTTTGGGTTAGGTCTCACCTTAGGTTAATTAATTATAAGTAATTATGTAACATAGATTTAGGATTTAACTCAATAAATGAGTTATGAATCATTTCTCGGGTTTTTTCTCATCCTCCGGCTGCCGCAATAGTATATTATGCAACTAGTGAATAAAAGACGGATTTAGTGCGAGGGCCATAGATGAACCACGAGCAGGTGAAGGATTCTAACGACTGAATCACGACCGTAGGGAGTGATTCATGATGATTGAATCACGAGCGTAGCGAGGGATTCAAGTGTTAGAATCCTGAGCGACGCCAGTGGTTCATGGCCCTCAATGTAAATACTTTATTCAAGAGTTGCATACTATACTTTATACCATGACTACGAGAAAAAAAACCGGTCAAGTGCGAGTCGGACTCGCGTCGCGTACGAAGATTTCCGTACCACTATCACAATCGGGTACAGAACCCTGAAATGAACCCTGGACCCGCAACCAATCCGTGAACGCAACGCGTACGTTAATTTTTTTTACCACTGGCGCCAGTCTCAATTCATCACTAAATGGTAAAAAGTGCTAGTGGTAAAAGTGCCAGTGGTACATCGCGGTATCGTTGCGTTTTTATGTCAAAATCACGTTGTTGAATGGTCCTTAAATGTTTTTTTTATCTATTTGTTGTTATCGCGGCTAAAGAAATACATCTACTGTGAAAATTTCAACTGTCTAGCTATCGAAGTTTATGAGATAAAGCCTGGTGACAGACGGACAGACAGACGGCAAGTATCAGTAAACGTGTTCCGTTTTTATCCTTTGGGTACGGAACCCTAAAAATAATTTGTATGTCGAGTATTCTTAGCGCAAGGAGTTTGTATCAAGTTTTTTTTCACGCAAGGAGGTTGTATATGCATTTAGTTATATGGACGACGAGTAAATTGTGTTCTAAATTCAAACAACGTGAGTAAAAGTCCTTTTTATTCACTGTTTTGCGTGAATAAAATAAGCTTTTAAGAGTGTGAGTGGTATAAATATAATTAGGGGCTCCCATACAACAAACGCGTTTCAAAAACAACAAGGAGATTTTGATACAATGTGACCTATGGGTAGGTCGCTTCTGATTGGTCGGAGTCAAATCGAGATGGTCATGTAATTCAAAATGGCTGCCCTGTCTGTCAAATATACCAGTTTGCCTTCACTTGGGTACGACGCCATATTTGTTGTTGTTATATTATAGTAGTTGTTGTGATAGTGGCAACTTGTCCAGTATTAGTGGTTACCTTCGTCTTGATGAGAGCGTTCATATGCAGACTCCGTCTCGAGCTGAATGACTCGGGGAAACATTTCTCGGGTACGACGCCATATTTGTTGTTGTTATATTATAGTAGTTGTTGTGATAGTGGCAACTTGTCCAGTATTAGTGGTTACCTTCGTCTTGATGAGAGCGTTCATATGCAGACTCCGTCTCGAGCTGAATGACTCGGGGAAACATTTCTTGGGTACGACGCCATATTTGTTCACCAAGTTGACTATCATGTCCCATTGACCGCCGTCGTTTATTGGATCCTAGAACAATAATATATTATACTATAATAGGCCAAGCAGCAGGGAAATCACATTACAAAAGATGGTGTAACAAATTTTATGATTTTATATTATTTAGCTAAGTTAGCTTGATATAAATTCAATTTCTTGACCTTGGGGCACGACGGGGTATGTCCGATATTTTGAGTTTAATATGCTTTTTGCACATAGTGTCTCGATAATAAGTCGTATGACAAAAGTGTCTAAGAACAGTATGTAGAAGTCAAAAACTCTTACATTCTGTCCATACATGTCAATTCTGTAAATCTTACAGGTAAAAAGTTACAATCAAAAGAAGAAAAATGTTAAATGCGCCATTTAGGACACGGTGTCGTACTACTAGCGCCATCTTGTAGGCGGCCACCACAAATAATTTGTTGTTGCTTATTATGGAAACGATTAAAAAATAATTGTCGTAGAAATCTATACTAATTTTATATAATGTTGTTTTTTCTTTTTTTGATTGTAACTTTTTACCTGTAAGACTTACAGAATTGACATGTATGGACAGAATGTAAGAGTTTTTGACTTCTACATACTGTTCTTAGACACTTTTGTCATATCACTTACTATCGAGGCACTATGTGCAAAAAACAAAATATTAGCAAAATATCGGACATACCCCGTCGTGCCCCAAGGTCAAGAAATTGAATTTATGTCAAGCTAACTTAGCTAAATAACATAAAATCATAAAATTTGTTACACCACCTTTTGCAAGGCTACGTAAGAGGTGATTTCCCTGCTGCTTGGCCTATAAGCCCCGTGGTTTCGCCCGCGTAAGTCTCGCGCGGGAATATAGCGAATTTTAGAAATTCATAAAATATTTCTTTTCTTTTTATTGCTCAAGGCTTTTACTGGGAATATTTTACAAGAAGAAATGCATTATCAAAAATTCTCCAGTGACAGGATTCGAACCTGTGTCGGGCGAGTGTGCTAACTACACGGGAACGCACGTGACACGGTGAATTAACAATTATGCTTCCTTCCTGTTTTGTCCTGGGTCCCGGGGATTCTGTCACGGGAGAATTTCGGATGATACATTTCTCCTAGTAAAATATTTCTAATTCATAAAGTTCCAAGATTCAGTGATCCAGAGAGATTCAAACACAAGACTAAATCACCAGCCCGCCGCGTTACCCATAGGCTTAGGGCGCTTCTAGTTTACGCGGGGTTTCGATACAACCCGCATGGCACTAAAAAGGCCCTTGGTTTGAGTTTTATTGTCATTATGGCATCAATAGATGAGTGTTTAACCACTATAACTCTTGATGGTATTTAATGATATGGTCTAAAATGTAGCATGCTCCTCTAGGTCACCTAGGCAGGGGAACAAGATATTGTTTCTGAACTTGAGGATACTTATTGTTTGTGAGTGTAACGGCCGAATACAGAAATGCTACTCAACATTTGAGTTCTACTTAATCAAATAAGCAGCTTTCAAACTCAAAAATTCTCATACAAATTTTTAATTTAGAAGCTGCTCAATTATTTAAGTACCCCTCAAATTTTAAGTTGCGTTTCTGTATTCGGCTGTAAGAATACAAGTTAGTAGTGCTACCTTAAGTAGAAAGTTGACCAATCTCCCATCAAGCTCCTCCCCTTGCTTCGCGGTTGCCACGATATTGTTCAACCAGTAATGAGATCGCTCTATTTTGTCCCAGAAGAATAGGTAACTGGAATGTTAAAAACAATTAATTAATACAACAATGTGAATTGTATGACATTTGTGTTGTTCGTTTGTATATACTAGCAAAGTCCGCCGGTTTCACGCGCGTAATTCCGAAATTGAATATTTTCTGTTTGCTTAGATCTCCTCTATCAAAATATACAGGTTTCATCGTACGACAACATATTTAATCCACTATGCCAATATTTAATTTCCCCAAAAACTCTGTTGTGTGACAGTTTAGAGGTATGGTCGGAAGGCAAAAAAGGTGTGGTTTAACGTGTTCTTTTGAGTGGTAAACATTTTTTCCCGCGACATGGCGATTTTAGAAGTTTTCAGACGATTTTATCTTAGCCCTTGAATAACTTTGTTCCGTGACGGTTTAGAGGCACGGTAAGAAGGCAAACATTGTAAAGTTTGACGTCTTCTATCGATTGGTATACGAATTTATCCGCCACATGACGTTTTACATAACAATTTCTTTTTAAAACTTCATTGGCTCATATCTCCGAAACATGCCACTTGAAGGACATCATGTGATGGAAACAAAAAAGTAACTTCGCACTACTTGTAGATAAGATTTTAATTATAGCACATTATAATTAAGTCACTTTCATTATCAAAATTGCAAGGCCAAAATTACTATTTGTTAACATTTTCTAGGTGTTAGAATGTATTGCGCAAGTTGTATTTATTTTTTAAGAACTTGCAACCGGCGGGAATTGAACCCACAACCTTTTGCATTGCATTGCGCTACTGATGCCGATGATAAAGAAACCTAATAAATACAAAGGTTACCTCTGTGAGAATTCAAACTCTTCAATGGCATATTTCTTCATGAACGGCAACCGCATCACATTGAGCGCAGCAAAGAGCCAGCACCGCCCGGAGTTCTCCTGGTTCGTCACTGGTTTACCTTCAGATTCTACCTGGAATACAACACACAGAATCATCGCGTGTGTGTGTGTGTGTCGTTTGTTTGTAATGCATAAACTCAAAAAGTATTAGACTAATCTATCTAGCTCAGGGGTTCCCTAACTTATTTGAGACGCGCCCCCTTCAACCATAAAAAAGAATCCGCGCCCCCCTCGTCATCCAATCTAGATTTTCAGGTTAGAATAAAAAAAGTGGTATTCAATGACAAAATGAGTATTTAAAAGAAAGTATAAAAAAATAAAAAGTAAAAAAGAAGTATATTTGATAAGTATTTTTATAGCCCATTAAAATTTTACAAAGTCATACAAGGGATATTTGGTAAGTACCAAATACCTTTGAGTCATACAAAAGGTATGAGGTAAAAACTAAATACCTTTGATGGCGCCCGTGAAGTGGCCGCGGGGCCGGACCAGTCTAGAGGCTGATAAAGTTCTTAACATTCACCCACTGAGGAAACAATATTAATTTCTTGACAGGCATCAATTTAAACTAATTTAATTGATCGTATTGAGCAGTCTGGAATGCATTCTCCAGGTTTTTATACCTGACTACACAGGTGGCCCGCGCCCCCCTGTAAATATCTCTGCCCCCCCTCCCTGGGGGGCGCGCCCCAACTTAGGGGACCTCTGATCTAGCTATTTGAATAGCAATCGAACCCGCAACCTTCTGCATTGCAGTCGGGCCTTTGCCCGACGCGCCACAGGGGTCGTCAAAAGTGTAGGTAAAAAAGTGAGTTCAAATCTTATATATAAAAATGAAACGTTTTCCGTTGTCACGACATCACGCGTGAACGGCTGGACCGATTTCGATGATTCTTTTTTTGTTGTGTTTGCTATTGTCAGGAGAAGGTTCTTATGAAAGAAAAAATGCTAAACCGATTTTGATGAATTTTATTTTTTTATACTAAACGACAGGACAACGTCTGTCGGGTCAGCTAGTAAATAATAAAAATCTTCGTTACGATAAAATGTTTATCTTTATACTTATCTATTAAAGGATGTGGTAAAGATTTTAAATGACACAGAAAGGTGAAAGAATATTCTCTAAAAGGATGTGGTAAACCTCACCTTGTAATTGTAAATATAATAATATAATTATAAATATAATATAATTCTAGGTTTTCTGATTTCGGTCTCTCTATGTATAACTAGAAGCGCCCCGCGGTTTCACCCGCGTAGGTACTTAACTGTATCTATAAAAGGCTTTGTCTTGACTGACAGACAGATCAACGCACAGCTTAAACCGCTCATAGTAGAGAGCTGAAATTTGGAGAGTGTAGGCTTCCGATATGAAAGGGTTTTTCGAAATTCCCCCAGGACTTATGCGGGTGAAACCGCAGGACCCAGCTAGTTTATATCTAAAAAGGATGTGATCCTTACCTTTATATTGTAAACATGTAAAGAGCTATCTGCCTTCTTCCTGCTGATAGCAACCTCAAAAGGATCGAACCTCGTACACACGTTCTGGGCAAGCTCATTCTTCGGGTCCAAATAGTAATCTGATCGAAGCTTCGATATGGTTTCCAGGGTTAAGGGTACTAGAACAATATAGATCACAATAAAAGGGTCTACTATGGAACTAAGAGTCTTCTTCTCATCTGAGCAATGTTTCCGGTTGCATTCCTCTCGGGAGCCCGGGATCTGCAAACCCAAAATTAGTTGGGGTTGTAGTAGCTAAGTCATAATTGACTATACCTTCTGCAAATCGATTTAGCAATATTTTTATGGCCTGCCTGCCTGACACCAACGCTCCTAGGGACGAAGCGGTTTATCCACCACCGCGCGGGAAGAACTTAAGGTTTACTAGTCTCCCTCAGATATCTTAGTCGTCTTCACGACACCCACGGGAAGAGATGGGGTCGCCCTATGCTGGGGCTACACGCCACAACTACAGAACGAAGAGTAATAGAGGCTTATTTCTATGGGCCTAATACGCAGAAATAAGTTTCTATTGTAACCAGCGGTTTCCCTATCTCAAGGGAATATCAGGTTAACAAGTAGCCCATGTGTTATTTTAGGTCTTCAGCTATCTAGATACTGAGTTTCATGGCCATTGTTTTAGCAGTTTTTGCGTGAAGGAGCCACAAACAAACACCCAAAGCCTTCATCTTTATAATGTTAGTAGGATTAAACAACTCTTAGATAAACATCAGTAATCACTGTGCAATTGAATGTTATCAATTGTAATCAAGCGTTTAAACAACACTCATATCAGTTAGAAAAAGGTAATAAAATGTTGTTATTTCGTTTAGACTGGAAGGAAATGAAATGCAGATGGTTACAGTTGTTATCTCTGATAGCAATTGTTAGGTCAAGTTAGAGGTCTTAGGGCGACCTGACTACTCTTAGGTACACCACTATATGAAAAGAGAAAAAGTGTGTTAAGTGCATGCAAGCATGAGCTTAAATACTTATCTGTAGTATGCACTGAACTCTATATATACAAGTACGCTGGAATTGCTATACCATACAAAATGACATTGGAACAGTTCCATGGAGGGTTGCCATCACTTTCAACAGAAAAGAGTGCAACATAGCGCAGATCAAATAGGCACAAAATTCAGTATGTGATCTCCTGTCCAGTGTACTGGTATTATGGAGGTCTGTGAAAATATGTCTTTTAAACTACCATTACATTTTTAATTTTTAAAGGTAATGAATGAGACATGACTGACAATGGCACAAAAGCAACGTCTAACTCCGGTAAAACTGTTACAGGGTTTTGTATAATATCTAGCTACCATGATGGAGTATACGAACCGGCAATGTGTGTTTTAGATTGGTCTCCATCATTAGGAATCTCCAGTTTTCTAACTTAGCACAATGGTGTCATATAAACTACACTCACATTTATGAGATGTTTTTGAGCAAAATCTTTGAATTTTCACTTTTCCAATTTGTATTGTACACTTGTAGAATACATTCATTTCATGTTGAAAGCTTTGGAGAAACTTTGGAAAAATAATTTTAGGCAAAACTTGAAATTTTCACATGTCAAACAAATAGAATAAAATAAATCTCCTGTCAAACGAAGATTTCTTGTCTTCAGAAATAATGAAAACTTCTTGAATGTGGACTCTTTGATAGGTTTATTCTTTTTTATAGGTTTTTTTTAGCAACAAGCTGCTAGTACTTTTTTATTTTAAAGTAGGTCGAGCTCTTTGCTTATAACCTACTTGCTGGCTAAAAATAAAATCATGGAGGTAGGTACCTAAAGAAACTTTTTTGTTAACAATGGTTTTCTTTTTCTCTGAGCAGTTTTTTTTTCCAAGAAGCTGCCAGAATGTTGACTAGAACTAGTGTATGAGAACTCATTAGTAGAAAATTAAATCTCTGGCTGAATTTCAGGGAAAAACAGGGCTCAAAATAAAAAATAAATTTGTATTTCTTCATAAAAATGCCACAAGTGGCCAGTTACTAGCAAGCAAAAGAAGTTCGGTTTCCTTAAAAAAATAGGGCCAACTACCTGCAGCTGCGCCAAGATATGAAAGAAAGCAGGAAAAAAATGTAAAATAGATAAATATTACTCAAAATACTAGATAATTCTACAAGGGAATTAATAAGTTGTAAATTCTAAACAAATAAAACAGTCAAAACAGATAGGTTATTTCAGTAACTTTCAGAACACAAAGTAAACTTACCTGAGGACATTTTACAAAGCGAATTAACAGTTATATTACACGTCCACCGCCTCAAAACAGCCGAAGAAAATGATTTTAGCATTTATTTTAACAACAAGGCGACACAGCACAAACAAAAAAAAAACAACCGGCTGTTTGCACCTACCGATTTCAAATTCTATTTTGAACTCTATGCCGTCAACATAGGGGTCAGAAGATTGAAAATGCAACGTCACTTGCGACAACATTGAATGCTACTTTCTCTTTCTTCCTCATTCATTTTTCCGACTGATGACAGTTCGGTAGTTCACTCACCCGGCCGCTGACCCGAGCAGCTGATAGAATCGTTTCGTTTAACGCAAAACTTATTATCATACGTTACAACGTTGATGTTTTGTTACAAGTTTTTGTGATATTAAAATTTTACTGGTGAGAAATTAAAAAACTTACTCTAACTGAGGGTTATGAAGGTTTGAATCAAATAGTAGGTTACTTGTTTTAACTACTTTGTAAAAGGGTTCGTTGAAATATGGAATGACCGCTGCGGTATGGAACGGAACGTAAACAAAGCGCGGCAATATTTGAACAGAATGTAATAATTTTCTACATTATTTTATGCAGATTACGAATAAATAAATCCATTTTCATGAAAAGTTGCTTTACAACAGTTTTTAAACAAATTATATCAACGTAATAAGTTTAAATAAGCAAGCTAATTTTATTCTATTCTCTAGAAGCGCGCTACAAATAAAAAATCAATAACTCTACCAAATCAGGATATAACTACAACTTGATTTCGTTAACCATGCATTTGTTTTGGTCTTTCCTCGGGGAAAAACCGTACTAATCTGATTTTTGATAAATAATACAAATCACGACTCGATAAAAGTTAAACCGTGCTCGATATGATAATAAAGTGTTACCTAAACATTGTTTAACAAAACAATTAATTTATAACAAAAAACGATTACATAGTCGGACTAGTGTTAACGCCACAAGAAAAGATCTTAAAGCAGATAAGTGCATGGATAGGAAAATAGTGAAATTCCTAGATAAATCGACTTTTCTCCCCCACATTCAGTAGGAAAAATAGGTCAAGGCCTATTCTCAGTGTGGAAGTGAAAATTAGCTAGTTTTAGTAAGAATAGGTGTAATAAAATTGGCTAAAATGTCTCTAAAGGCCTATGAAGATGCTTGTACTAGAGCGGAGTTATTTGGCCAACCGATTCCAGATAAAGAAGAATTTTTAGCGAAAAATAAACATCTCGATGTGACGGAGTTTGAAGAGGTAGAAATAAAGACAGCTGAGGTTTGTACTGCATTATTAATTTTGTCATAGAACAAATAACATGAAAAGGGAATGTTTAAGTGTTACATAAGTAACTAGATAAAATAAAATAATTTAAATTAAATTTTTGTTTTGTTAAATTCCTCATTTTGTCATCATTTTCATATTATTTTGTAGATTACAAATATTACAATACATCTAATTTAGTTGATTTGTACAGCGCCAGCAATTTTAATCCATGCTATTTATGGTGCTGTAGTGCCCGGGACATTATTGGGTGGAGTAGGTTCTTCTTCTTGTTTTAGTGTAGTGGCGTGGTTTACCTAGTGCTAGAGTTTCAGGTCGCCTTAAGGCCTCTAACTTGACCTAACGACGCTATCAGAGATAACAACCGGGAGTCCCAGTTGTTCCCGGTCCGGGACCAACTGCATAAAGTGCCTTCCGAAGTACGGAAGAGCAAAAATCACTATCTCAAAAGTGATTTTTGACCACACAAATTATCGGTCACCCATCCAAGTAATGACCGCACCAAGCTTTGCTTAACTCGCATGATCATTCAAGATCGGCAGGTGCAGATAGCCCAATGAGCTCTTCAAAGTGGAGTAGTGTAGGTTTGTCCAGCATCTTAAGGCCAAGTCAGTCAGCCATGCCCAGAGGAAAGAACGGGTCAAAGGTCTGGAGCTAACTAAGCACAAAAACTGGCCAAGTGCGAGTCGTACTCGCGCACGAAGGTTTCCGTACCATTATCACAATTAGGTAGGGAACCCTTAAGTAAACAAAACGCAGGACTGGACGCAACAACGGACCTACGTTTGCATTTATCTTTACGACTGACACTGATTTTTTACTAGATGGCGCCAGTGGTAAAAATGCTTAGCGCTTACGTTGCGTTTAACGTTGAAAAATCACGTTTGATGTATTAGAGCTCCCCCTAAATATTTATTTTATTTTTTTAATTTAGTGGCTACAGAGAAATGCATCTTCTGTAAACTGAAACAGTTTATGAGATACAACCTGGTGACAGACGGACAGACAGCGGAGTCTCTATAATACGGAACCCTAAAGACCCTTTGTACTATCCTATTCTGTCTAAGAAATTCACGACGCTACGGCGACGAGCGCATGAATAGACTCTAATCGCGTCTTACTATGGCACGTAAAGCTACTAATCTGAAACTATAATTGAAATAAGTATATTATTATGAATATTGCATGATGAAATTAAAGACATTTTTCGGTTTGAATCGCGTGGTTTTTATTACTTTTAGCATTGTTACAACGCTCAACGTTTCAACGATTCAAACCGAAAAATGTCTTTAATTTCAATACAACATCGCGAAAACAGAAGAAGAATCTATATTGCATGATGTTACACACAGCGCAATCTAAAACCCAAACTAAGCACTAGGAACACACTAGGCTTGTACTATGGGTACTATACAACAGATTTACAACGTATTATATTAATTTAGGTATAATATTGTAAAATTTCAGAAAACAGCCATGTTGAACGACCATCTACAAGAGGGCTCGAGTGGTCTGAAGGAATTGAACACGATTTTAGACTCAACACAGACTAAATTGAATAAACTCAAGGTAAGCGCTATGGCCTGTTTTTTTTGCCATATTTTGTCTGATTTTCAGTATAATTGATGATTGGTTACCGTATGTCCGCAAAATTTAAAGAAAGACACAAAGAAAATTTTGCTCATGTAAGACTAAGATGCAATAGTTATTTGTTATGCAAGGCTGCAAAGTTGATTTTTGCAGCGAGTACTTGTATTGAAACCTGAGCTAGCGAAGCATTCTAGGATTGAACCATGAGCGCAAGCGAGTGGTTCAAATATAGAATGCTGAGCGTTGCGAAGATTTCAAAGGTACGAGATGCAAAAAACTTTGCTGCCGAGTGAAACACACAATTTTTCACCTCACTACAGCGAGGAAAACGCTAGGTGCATTTTTCCGGTAGAAAACTCAATTCGGCATTATGTACCGCTTGCACTAACTCTGCAGTTGTTAAATTAATATCTTCGTCGCTGCTGGACTCGCTCATATTTAAATATCATCAAAATCATAAATGATTCCTCGTTTTTGTAAATAATAAAAATAAGCAAACAATCTCTAAATTGAATAATTCATGAAAAACCCTGCTTGATACTAATGATAATAAACAATAAATACTACATTGGCAATGTGCAACAATACTTCGTGGTTCGATGTCATGAACAAAAAAAAAAAAGAAATGAGGTTCCGGTTAGCGTATTTTCAAAGGACTTGCTCTTTATAAAAGTATCGAGAAGACAGATTCGAATTTTAAAATCTCTTTCCACGCTAGGGCGCAAAATGCGATTTTGCACGCAGAAATCAGAGTGCAAAACGATCCTTTCCGAGGTTGTGAGTTGAAAATTATATTATTTTATTAGGGCTGGCTGCTACTTTGACCGACCCAAACTAAGAGCTCATTTACACAATGCGAACTAGCATGCGAGCTGCTGCCTAGCCAGTATACAGCTTGATACTCGTACGCCAGTAGTTCGGCTCGCCTTAGCTGTCTAAATACTACATAACATACCACTCGTACGTCCCAGTTACTTATATATCACGTTCAAGCAGTGCAGTCATCATCAAAAGTTGATACAATATACACTGAAATTAAAGACATTTTTCGGTTTGAATCGCGTGGTGTCAATTACATTCAGCACGCTACGCTTTTACTTTTAACGTTGAGCGTTGTAACAATGCTAAAAGTAATAAACACCGCGCGATTCACACCGAAAAATGTCTTTAATTTCAATACAACATCGCGAAAACAGAAGAAAAATCTACAATATACCGACCATAACCATACCATACTGACCATAACCAGGAACCAGGACCAGGAACTATTTAAACCGGCCTTCAGGAGGATATTCTAAACTATAAGATGCTGCATAAACTGAAAGGAGTCGCGTCCCCAATTTTGATAGAAACTAAAATGGGATATTAAGATTTTTGAAAAATTCATTACCAGCCTAGCCGGGAGTCGAACCTTGTCTTTTTGTAAAAAAAATAAACATTCTATAGAGTATTTAGCGACATTAAACTTTGTAGTCCTAAAATAAATGTCTTTGACCTAGCCCCCTCCGGGGTTTTTTTTGTTAGACAGACTACAGAACAAATAATCTTACAACGCGATTTTGCTAGCTGATCAAAACGAAAGACAAAACAAAATTTCTCACGCACCCGGTACGTTTTCGAGACATTCTGTCGGCACTTTGACAAGGTTTTTTATAATTTCAACAAAAAGGACCAGGAAAACTTAGTTCCTTCATTACTTTAAATTAATTAGTACCTACCTACTAGTAATTAGTAATAATTAGTACCTGCTAGTACTTAGTTTGCGTAACATGAAGTGCAATTACATGTACCATTGTTCAGATCATGATATGAAAGATACTTGTTTGTGGGTAACTGTAAGGGACTTGCTGACTTAATATTTTGTATCGGGCGATAAGTCGTCGATACAAAATATAAATATTATAAACGTGGTGCTTCACTATAGGCCTTATGAATAAGCTTAGAGTTGCTCAAAGAGCTATGGAGAGAGCTATGCTCGGGGTTTCTCTACGGGATCGAATCAGAAATGAGGAGATACGTAGAAGAACGAGGGTCACCGACATAGCCAAACGGATTAGCTCTTTGAAGTGGCAGTGGGCAGGACATATAGCACGGAGAGCAGATGGTCGTTGGGGCCGAAAAGTTCTCGAATGGAGACCGCGGATCGGAAAGCGCAGCGTGTCCAACGCTGCGCTTTCCGCCAACGAGATGGACGGACGACTTAGTTAAGGCCGCGGGTTCACGATGGATGCAGGCCACTTATGACCGAAGCATCTGGAAATCTATGAGGGAGGCTTATGTCCAGCAGTGGACTTCTTACAGCTGAAATGATGATAAGTCGTCGACAGACTTATCTTTTAAGGAAAGAATGAACGGCCAGGCCACTGTAGCAAAGTTATTGAAAAAAAAAATTCATGCGCAAGCAACTTCCGAATCCCATTTTTTAGACATAGACATAGACAACTCATTTATTGCATCACAAAACACACAACAACATTGCATGAATACGTATAACTAAACTAATAGGTGAAAAACAGGTACCTACAGGTAACAGGTTTTTCCATATTTATAAAATGCTTTGTCCTGATTGACTGATCAACGCACAACCTTAACCGTTGGTAATGGAGAGCTGAAAAGTTGGACCGTGTATTCTTTATATTATGATGGAGGCATCCGATAAGAAAGGGTTTTTTGAAATTCGGATCCAATCGGATCGGAACGGGACTTACGCAGGTGAAACCGCGGGTTACAGGAATGGTCGCAAGAGATTTCGGGACGCTACGGGGACGCGATACGGTCCGCGTATAGCCTAGCCTCACGTGTATAGGGTTAAGAAAATTGCAGTAAGTGGAATGCTTAATTTTATTAACTCCTGCAAGAAATTGCGGAAGTAAGGTACCTAACCTACTTACTTGCCAGTGGACACTTATACTTTAGCCTAAAGTGCATCTGTCAAATACATGAGCATCTTGTAGTTTACGACGGTTTTTACCATCACAACCTGGTGCCATCTTTTTAGTATGGTCATAGAATATAGGTAGGTATATAGGTTGAAAAACGGACGCATAGATACGGATGCAAAGATTGGACGTATGATTCACCGACGCAGGTAGACTAATTGGTCAAGCAAGTCAGTGCTCCCGGATTGAGTAAAGATGTGTTGTTGGTTCGAATCCCGCTCTCCGTCGATCATGCGTTGTGTTTTTGCAAAAGTATTGTTCCTTTACAATATTTCTATGAAAGCCCAGTGCAGACTTAAGCACTTAAAAATAAAATATAATTTATGTAGGTTACCTATAGGCAAATATGTTTATGCTGTAACATCTTATCCAGGGAGTACGTTATCCTTTCCTTTTCCATATGGCTCGCGCCTTAGGACTTTTTCGTTGGTTAGGGATATTGTTTCTTTGATTATTTTTTAATTCTGTATGGACCCCGGCCCTCCTCCTCTGAATCAGGCAATGTATAACATATCGCTTATTACCACTTATTACTTAAAAAACCTTTACCTAATCTTCTGAAAACAGTAAATGTCTCGAAACGTTGAGCATTGAAACAATGCTAAAAGTAATAAACCCCACGCGATTAAAACCGAAAAATGAGTTTAATTTCAATCCAACATCGCGAAAACAAAAGAGAAAAATCTAAGTTAATGATCCATAATATACCTACATTGTTAGTACCTACCACAGACATTTGAACATGTAGGTACTAAAGTGGCTGTAACTTCATACATAACATATCTACTTAGTATATCTACATCTAAACTAATGTTATAAAGAGGAAAGATTTGTATTTTTGTGTGTGTGTGTGTGTGCGTCTGTATGTTTGTTATGTATGAATAAACTCAAAAACTACTACAAGAATTCTTTCACCATTATAAAGCTCCATTCACCCTGAGTAACAAAGGCTTTTGCTACTACTACTGGCTACTTTTGATCCCGATATTCCCACAGGATCGGGAAATACGCGGGTGAAAACGCGGGACGCAGCTAGTAGGCTATCGATACTAGACTAGCACAGTAGGTAGGTAGAAATAATTCTGAACTCGATAATGTTTCGTTTGTTCCGTGTTCGGGGATTACCCTTGGAAATTGTTTACAACTAGCGACGCCCCACGGTTTCCCTTGAGTCCCGATCCCATGGGAGTATTGGGTTAAAAGTTGCCTATGTTTTAATGATCTCCATGCAGCTATCTATCCGGGTAAGTGCCTATTAGATATCGAGTTTCATCGCAATCGGTTGAGCTATTTTTGCGTGAAGGACCTAATAAATACACTCACAAACTTTTAATTTTATAATATTACTTATTTTTATTTATTACCATAAATAAATAAATTCTGTGAACATCACACAGCGCCATCTAGCCCCGTGGTAAGCTATTAAGCTTGTATTACGGTACGGCTAAACATATTAATAAGATTTTAGCTACAGTATGAATAAAAATGAGTGGTCTCTATAAATACTATGCAGTAGTATTCTTAGGACCATTAAATAACGATTTAAGTGGGATTTAGACGCAATTGTCTCACACGTGACTCTTAATGGTTCACACGTGGTGCTAAATGGGCAATCACTTAATGGAGAGTTTCGGCCGTGGCTTTCCACTTGCCGTTCGGTCTAAATGGTAGACAAGACTTGAGAGGTAGACTTTTTTTCTTCTTGACTGCAATCAATTGAAATTAATTTTTGGACAATTTTAAAACGCGAAATTCATTGTATGTCAAGTCATTTAGACAAGTATAATGAATAAGTTGATGCCTAATGTAATGGTACAGCAAAATTCAAGATTCAAAGACATTTGTTACAAAATTGTAGGTTACAAAGTGTGCAATATTGATAAATGATACTTAGATAACAAACAGCTGTGTGGAATATCATATTTTTTTAGGGTTTCGTAGTACCCAAAAACGGGACCCTCTTACTAAGACTCCACTGTCCGTCTGTCTGTCATTAGGCTGTGTCTCATGAACGACAGTTAAAACTTTCGCAGACTGATAATTCAGATATTTCTTTTGCCGCTATAACAACAATTACAGCCTAAATTAAATATTTAACAACCAACGTATTTTTTTTTGTTAAAGCGGCAAAATGAGTAGTTAGCTACGGAACACCCGGTGCTTCAATTCGACTCGCACTTTACCGGTTTCATTGTCCTCATTCCAGGGTGTATGCGGCAGTCTAACAAACTTCTTCCGCATAAAGCTATCAGCGAAAGACAACTTATCATATTCGACCGAGCCGAGTTATGTCGGACAGACAAACTACGACAAAGACTACATTGCCCCGAAGACTGAACTTGGTTCGATCAACGAGGGACTAGATCCGAACTATGTGGAGCTTACGCCCAGTCATAAGGCACAGAAAAAAGCAGGTATGTACGAATAGATGGCACTTTTGAGTTATGTCGGACAAACAAACTACGACAAAGACTACATTGCGTCGAAGACTGAACTTGGTTCGATCAACGAGGGACTTGATCCGAACTATGTGGAGCTTACGCCAAGTCATAAGGGACAGAAAAAAGCAGGTATGTACGAATAGATGGCACTTTTGAGTTATGTCGGACAAACAAACTACGACAAAGACTACATTGCGTCGAAGACTGAACTTGGTTCGATCAACGAGGGACTAGATCCGAACTATGTGGAGCTTACGCCCAGTCATAAGGCACAGAAAAAAGCAGGTATGTACGAATAGATGGCACTTTTGAGTTATGTCGGACAGACAAACTACGACAAAGACTACATTGCGCCGAAGACTGAACTTGGTTCGATCAACGAGGGACTAGATCCGAACTATGTGGAGTTTACGCCAAGTCATAAGGGACAGAAAAAAACAGGTATGTATGGGGGTCGGCGCAGTCGGTAAGTCATTATTGTCCATACCTACTGCAAATAGATTTCTAGGGACTAAGCAGTTCATCCGCCACCACGCGGGGAGAACTTAAGGTTTGCTAGTCTCCGCCTGCCCGACAATCAGTAAAGAGAATTTAATCTGATTTACTCTAGTGGAGTACCACTTCAAAAAAGAACAAGTTTCATTATGTTAAAATCTTCGTTTGTAACTGGATTACCAAACCTCGGTTACCATGGCGGCTGAAAGGACACCAACTCTCCTAGGAACCAAGCAGTTATCTGTCACCGCGCGGTTTGCTAGTCTTCCTCAGACCCCTTAGTCGCCTTTTACGACACCCACGGGAAGAGATGTGGTAACCCTATTCTATGTCGGGCTACACGGCGATTCCAATCTCTCGCAGTGCGAATGAGGAATGACGCTTAGCTTACAGAATAAGCGAACTGAATTTATTTTCGCTACCGAATAAAATTCGAAAAGGATATCTTAAATTCATATATGGGCCTTGGCCATAGTCAATCAAGTGTTGATTTTTTTTCGATCTCTTGTCACACGATGAAACCTATAATTTGTATATTTGGATAAAGGAGATCTAAACAAACAGAACATTATTCCATCACATGATGTCCTAAAGGTGCACGTTTCGGAGATATGGGCAAATAAAGTATAAAAAAAAATTGTTTGAAAGCTAGGTATGTCAAACGTCACGTTTAGGACATCATGTGATTTTTTTCTGTTTGTTAAGATCTCCTCTATTTAAATATGTATTTATAGGTTTCATCGTGCGACAAGAATGGACTTAAGAATATTACTTATTTCATGGCGACAAGAGATCGAACAAAAAATCGAGATGGTCCGCCATCTAACTATGCCAGAGACTTAATAGGTCCTTTTTACTTACAGTAAACAAC
The DNA here is from genome assembly GCA_958496205.1 of Idaea biselata. Taxonomy (NCBI): domain Eukaryota; kingdom Metazoa; phylum Arthropoda; class Insecta; order Lepidoptera; family Geometridae; genus Idaea; species Idaea biselata. The sequence goes on along the minus strand of OY292405.1, from coordinate 19,744,395 downwards.
GACAACATAAACACAGCACTAAAAGAGCTAGAAGAAATGCAAGTGCTAGAAGACACAAACCTGGTAAGTAAGGCCACAGTGCTCGACATAAGCCAGCAGGTAACCTCACAGATGAGCAAACTGGATCAGATGATACACCAAGCTGATAGAGCGCAGACGTCTTTACAGTTGCAGAACAAGCAAATGAGAACGTATCATAAATAATTTCGTTATAATTGAGGTAGGGTGTTTTGGTCAGTTTCCACTTTTGACAGGTTTAATTGAAAATAGATTCATTTTTGGGCTTATATCGCGTAAAATCTGGTAAGTAAGGCGACTGTCATCCACATAATCATAAGGTCACCTCACAGATGAGCAAACTGGATCAGATGATACACCAAGCTGATAGGGCGCAGACGTCTTTACAGTCGCAGAACAAGCAAATAAGATCGTTTCTTAAATAATTCGATTAAATTCGTCTTCCTTCGTGGCTGCAGCTGCGGCCGAAGTCCAGCAAAAAATCCATTTTGGTCGCCATTTACGATCAAAATAGTTCATAAATGATGATAAAAAACAATTATACTGATATTTCATCGGGATTGATGTCGTTTTATGTCGAAAGTGGAATCTGTTGAATATACCCTAAGTTATTTTCGCATCTGTTGATTGTTTTGTTTGTGAGTTATCTGAAATTTCAAAGATCAGTTAATGATGCGTCAGGGTGCTTTTATGTTAACCAGATCTTCTTTACTCATTGTAAATATATTGTACCTAATTGCACCTTGAACAGAACAATAATATGAATACCTACGTAGGTACCTTAAAATCGTCTAACCAACACAATTACATTTTCATTTTTGACATTAGTCACTTTATGTGTAATTAATTGGGTTGGATTACTCACAAATTTATTCATTTTTACTAATTTAATTCACAAAGAACTACACTGATGTTTATAAACATACAGTTGATGCAGTATTTCTCATCATTAAGAGGACAGTCTACCTATTCTTTTCTCAATAAAAACTTTACAAACGTAGTCGACTGTTTCCACCCTAGATAATTAAATTAGAAAACATATGTTTATGCCATAAGTCCTATATCAGCCCTGACCATGCCCCTACGTTTTGATTTTTTCATGTTCTTAATTTTGAGAATATGGTCATGGCCGAAATAGGTTCTATGGCAAAAAATAATTTGCTCTAATGTTTTTATCCAGGGAGGAAACAGTGGACTACGTTTGTATGGAGAAAGAGTAGACTGTCCTCTTAAGTACCTACCTATTGCTCAAGTACCTATTATTAGGAACCATGTGTCAGATATTTATTCTTGTGAGCGAAAAATATTATTTAACAACATGATATTTACCATGTTTTTATGTTATGATTTTGGTTATACTGACGAAATATCGGGCTCCGTAAAAAAAACAGATGAATCCCGTAGTAAATATCCCGTTCGTAAATAATATTTGTAGTGAAAACAACCATGTTGGCTTAAAATCGTAAGAATTATTATATTGAATTCTCGAATTTGAAAAGTATAAAACACGATTTTTTTGTTGTGAGCTGTGATTAGGATAAATTAAAAAATGTTATAAATAAGAAGGTATATATCGGCTACATTTTAAACTAAGCAAATATTAGCATGGCTGATCACATTTTTCTCGTACTTACCTAAAATAGATTACTGAACGGCCGACTACTGAAACGCGACTCAAACTTAAGTGCTACTTAAACAATAATTAAGCAGCTCTTAAACTCAAAAAATCCCATAGTAATATTGGATTTAGAAGCTAGCAGCGCCTTGCACTTACGTAAATGGACCACTGCTTAAGTGTGGAATTTTACACAGTGGGTAAGGCCGTATTCAGAAATAAAGCTGGAAACTTATAAGCGCTTACCAGCGCTTGACAGCGCTGGTGACCCACGCAGGAAAATGTATGAACCCGCGCCGATAAGCACTGATCGGTGCCGACAAGTTCCGACAAGCTTCAACACGCGCTGGTCAGCGCTGGGCTGCTGACGTCAAATCATCGTCCGATTAGTCCGACATTTTGCTTGGTCTGCCTCAACCTGCTTCCTTTTATTTTACTGTGGTGTGGTGCCTTTGTGTAGAACGAACCAGCGCTGTCAAGCGCTGGTAAGCGCTTATAGCGTTTCCAGCTTTCTTTCTGAATACGCCCTAAGACGGTAAACCAGGAAAGTACTGACCGTGTATGGCGCTGCAGTGGCGTTTCAATATTCGGCCGTACTACACTACTTATAAAAAGTATGCTTACAAAAATACAAAGTTTTAAAAATTAAAAAGCTTAGCTTTTCAAAATGTTGTTTTGACAATTGGTGCTTTTCGTATGTAAGAAAAAAATAAAAATAAAACAAAATTCTTCAAAAGATATGAATACTCAGAAGCCGAGATTCGATCGCTAAAGCGAAATGACTATTCAACACTTTTCGTTTTGTAAAAAAAAAAACATCACGATCGTTTTCATGGCGCGGTTATTAAATAAACGATTTATGTTCAAAACGCTTGAAAAAGTAATTTCTCTTTAGCGATGGGAACAAGGCTTGCGTATTTAGAAATTCCTTATCATTATCTTCCATACTTACCTATCTTTAAATGATTTGTCCTGACTGACTGGATGGATCAACGCACAGCCTAAACCGCTGATAGTAGAGAGCAGATAGTGGAGAGTGTCTTCTATAAAATATGATGTTATCATTCGATAAGAAATGATTTATGTAATTTCAGGTGAAACCGCGGGACACAGATATTTTGAATAAAATATCAATGATTGTAATATTATAAGAAATTGTTGTTGTAATGTTGAAATCACTGTTTATTAATACTTGACAATACGTTAAACATACGTTTAACTAATATATGAATAAAATCTTGTATTTCCCTAGTAGGTATAATAAGAATTCACTTTTACTCTAAAAAAGGACAGTCTACCTACTCTTTCTCCATACAAACGTAGTCGACTGTTTCCTCCCTGGATAAAGACATTAGAGCATAAACTAATTTTATGCCATAAAACCTATATCTGCCATGACATGCCCCCCTACGTTTTTTTTCTGTTTCTAATTAGTATATAAATTAAATTTAGAAAAATTAGACTATGAAAAATCCAAATGTAGGGGCATGGTCATGGCTGTTCTGAAAGTTTATGGCATAAATATATTTTCTCTAATGTCTTTATCCAGGGAGGAAACAGTCGACTTCGTTTGTAAAGTTTGTATGGGGAAAAAAGTAGATAGACTTTCCCCTTTATCGAACTAGACTAGGTCTATATTATATACTATTACCTCTACTTACCCTATATTCTGTCTAGAGTGTATTAGAGCTATTCAGAAAGCTTCGGTCCTGAACCGACGAAACGATATCCCTGCGTCCCGCTCAGCGCGACTTAATCAGACAAAGACAGATAGTGTTAAGTTCATCTTCGGTTTCGGACCGAAGGGCTCTGAAAACCCTTTACAGTTACCTACCTTATCTGTGGCTATATCTAATTAAGTATGTCACTAAATCATTAACCGAATGGAGAAAAATCACAATTCAATTCTTGGAAATTTGACAGTACTCCCATTCTTTTTGGTTGGAGGAGACTTGCAAACCTTGAGGTTTGCTAGTCTCCCTCAGATCCCTTAGTCGCCTTTTACGATACCCAGGGGAAGAGATGGGGTAACTCTGTTCTATGCCGGGGATACAAGGCACCACAGTTACTCCCTTCGATTAGGTGTATTTTCGGCGCAGTCGGGTATAAACTGGGTCAACTATGAGAAGCTAAGCAAAAGTACCTGACAAACAGCTGAGTACAGAAAAAGTACTCTCCATTTGAGAGCTACTTAATGTATGTATGTAAGTCGTACGATGTATGTAAGACAAACCGTTATTTATTTTTATTTTAGGTGTAATAACAACAATAAAGCTATATTGAATGAATAAATGCTGTGATTATAAATATATTAGTGTTTTTATTTTAGGAGCATTTTACGTAAACAATCCCATTTTGTATTTTGCGTCAAGTGGTTTTGCTACCTTCTCCCTACTGTAGGTATTTTATAAGCGCATACTGTGCAAAATAAAAAAAATGATTTAGTAGTAACAAGGAGAGTTACTGCGGTTCGTTTCGATACGACATCGATACGATAATACGATGATTCTACTGTCACATTCTGATAGTAGGGTGACAGTAGAACCATCGTATTATCGAAACGAACCGAAGTAACCCTCCAGGAGTGGTATTTTTAAACCGTTAGAAAACTGTTTCTCATTCTCTCTCTTCTCTATGTGGGTGGCATACGAAAGTTAGGTTTTGTAACGGTTCAAAATTTCCACTCCTGAAATATCACTCCAGATCAAGTTTAGAAGAAGTCACCAGAAAAGAAACAGACAGCCGGAAACAGTGACTTTGCTTCCGGCTTTTTAGTTAAAGAAAACATTATTATTTTTGTGGTGATTACATATAGACACATTACCTATATCTATTCGTTAAGGAGTCGGTCAAAGACACACATAAATTTGTTACAGAAGCGAAAGTAGATAGGTAGTAAATCTTAGAATGCCTAACATCCGTATTCACAAACGACCCTATGCGTGGGTTAATGTTTTGTTTAGCTCTCGTCAGTGACAAACAACGTCAGCGGAAAAGTGGCAAAAGCTAACTCCACGCATATCGTCATTTGTGAATCCAGAGGTCGATGGACAAAATGTCGTAAAAATAATATAAAGATTAATTTTATTGACAATTTCCATTGAATATGCAAATACTGTCATCACCACAAAAAGCACTCGCCTTTTGTCCAGATGTATAAATATTTTTCCAGTTTGATTTATGATTCTACGTAAGCAGACGAAATCGGGTTAGAGTCATTTCAGTATTTACTTAGTATTATCACAGATATTACTCTTAATTAGATTTCTATCTATTCTTACTTATAAGCAATATTTCTTATAGCCTTATTAATAAAATAAACGTACATAAGGTCGGAATAGTTTTACCACTTTTTGTTTCTGTCTGTCAACTTTGAAAGTTCTTGTCTCGGAAAAAGACAAAGCATGTTCTGACTAGTCTGACCTCACTCCATGTTTATTAATAAGGGCTTTTGTGTTAAACCACAAAATGTGTGATTTTCAAAAAGTAGTGTTCTTACCTATTTTACTTCTTCAGTAGGCAAGTGTGTTGCCCAGATTTCTTCATTAATGTTTTTGTTCAAATCACGATCGGGATCCCATTTGGCATTTCATTTACATCTTCCAGACAACTTTATGAAAAATTTGCCTAACATTAGTGTAAGAAATAAACCTTAGAGCCCTCTAAAAGTAATCCAATAAGGAAAAATAATCGTTCCTAATCATTCACCGAAGACTGGCGACATTGAAAGTCACGCTCCGAACCACGGTCAAACAAAAAACAAAGAATCCAACCGTGAAAACGCATTTATATAAGAATGTTTTAATGTTCCGAGACAAAAGTATTCTCCATTTAACTATTTACAATGTAACTCGTAGTCATTTATTAGATTATTTAATAATTAACGCGACTAAGTTCAAAGAAAATTGAAATTATAGTGCGATGGACAAGGAATCAAAGTGTTTATACCCACTAACTGACTGAGTTATTTCATAGTATCTGTGAATTTATTATCATTGTCTGACTAAATACAGTGAAAAAGGTTGTACAAAATGTTCGTCATAATTCTGTTAAATCTACTGTGTTTTACATTTGCGAATCCTTTCCACAAATATCCATACGTGTTCTTACTAGACGTTGGGAATGAAGAAATTGAAAAGTTTACCACAAACCAGATCAGGATCTCAGCCCCAGGAGGTTCTATAGCACTAAGATACCCTGCTATAGGAAATGGAGATGACATAGCTCATGTAAGAGTAAGTGGAATTGATTTTGGAACAGATCTTAAAGCAAATATCATGGATGGAGGACCTGGATCCAACTATGTTGTTCTTACACTAATGGGAAATGAAGGTACACCATACGATGCTGTGGTTACGATTAAAACCGTTCCTAATGATGATATTATTATAAGTGATGATAATACGGTAGAATTAGACGAAAGTAATGCAGGGGAAGATCTGGATAGTAGTGTAATAGAAGATAATAATAATCTAGAAGAAGTTCATAGTGCAATAGAAGATAATAATACTCCAGAAGTAGTCTATAATGATGATATTATTATAAGTAAAGATAATACAGAAGAAGTAGATGAAAGTGACACAGGAGGAGAGTTGGATAATAGTGTAATAAATAATAACAATGCAGAAGAAATTCACAGTTTAATAGAAGATGATAAGAGTCCAGAAGAAGTCTATAATAGTGTAATCAAAGAGAATAGTAGTGCAAAAGAAATTCACAATGGTGCAATAGATGATGATAATAATAGTGCAGAGGTCTATTATAAAGAAATCGATGAAAATAATAGTGCAGAAGATCTAAGTGACAGTCAATTGAGTGAGGACACTAGTCAAGTTGGTGAAAGCGGAGAAGTTTTACAAGAAACTTCAAATACTTATAGTTACGTTCAAGATGAAAATAATAAGCCAGCACACGCTGATTTAAGTGTAGATCAAAATGATGGAGACCTTCAGAATGATCACCAAGATGAACCTAGTTATATAAGACAAGATTATGTCTCAGTCAATGATGGAGCAGTTGATAACGAATTAATTAATGAAGTCGAAATTGACGAAGATCCAAGTTACATCAAACAACCAGAAGCTAATAAATACATGTATATTAATGATAATCCGAATAATGTACCTGTAAAAGTTTTAGATAAAAAAATATTAGATCAATATCTAGCTTTAAGATCTCGTATATTTGGTAACACTTTTTATGACCAAAGATTTCCTGTTCAAAATGATTTTGAAGGAAATAATTCTAAAGATTACGACGAATTTGAATACATAGTTCCGAGAAAAGATGAAAATAATAATTTTATTGATAGAAATGGTAATTTGGCTGTAGCTTATTAGATTTATACTCAGTTAGGTATGTACATAATTATGATACTCAATTAACATTATTAAATAATTTCAACCGCGCCTACTGCCAAAGAATTGAGAAACAAATAAAGAGTATGTCATTTTTTGTTGTCTGCGTATTTTATTTTGAACTTATTGATCATTTTTGAAAGGAATGGACGCTGTTTGGGTATTTTTAAACCTTTCCACAAACAACCGGTGGACGGTCAGCTTTATCATAATAGAGGACGGAAGAGTATCTGTAGGTAGGTAAGTAAGCGAATTAATATAAGTAAGGTTTAATATTGACTGCTTAAGTATATGTAACGCCGTTTTGCTACATTATAGACACGCACGCATCTACTTCTTCTTGAATTTTGATATATTTCTCAAAAAATCTATTCCATATTATTGGACTTCTGTACCTACGAACTTCGACAAGATATTGTTGGTTTTATTCAGTAATTTGCATTAATAACAGACGAACTGACATTTATATCTGAACTTTAAAATTGGTCTTTACAGAATGTCATGAGTGAATTTCCGAAGATAATTTTTTCAGAAGTTTTAAATATTTTGAGTACATTTAAGAGGATAGTCTCCTTTCTTTTTCTCCATACAAACGTAGTTTAAATTTTCCTCCCTGGATAAAGACATTAGAGCAAATATGTTTATGCCATAAAACCTATATCTGTCATGACAATGCATCTACCATTTATTTTTTTTCTAATTAAAATAATAATAAAAAATAAAAAAATATTAAATTAAAAAAATAAAAAGGTAGATGCATAGTTATGACAGATATAAGTTTTATGGCATATTTGCTCTAATGTCTTTATCCAGGGAGGAAAATTTAAACTACGTTTGTATAGAGAAAGAGAATGGAGACTATCCTCTTAAGATAATTAAACATATTTTTTTGACTTTCTTTTGCTTCCAAGAACAGTATGTTTCTGTTATCTGCCTTATAATTATAACAGCTATTACAAATAATTCAAATTCATGACTAATTATTATTACTGAACGTCCGAACTAAACATCAACGCAGAGCTCAAACCGCTGGTCCTATAGACATGACATTTGGAGAGTGTGTTCTGTGTTATGGTAGGTTTCCACTAAGAATTTATTTCTCTAAATATCCACGGGATTGTGAATTACGCAGCTGAAACCGCGGGATACTTCTAGTTCAGCATATTATGTAAGTATGTTTGGATGTTAATTTTGTTTTCAGAAATCATCAAGATTCAAGACCCACGCACGAGTAAATGAATTTGTTCTAAGAAGCGTCGAGAGACACGAGTAAGGAATTGACTCTATCAGATTCTTAAGGGGACAGTCTACCTACTCTTTTCTCCATACAAACTTTACAAACGGAGACGACTGTTTCCTCCCTGGATGAAGACATTAGAAAAAATAGTATGTTTATGCCATTAAAGCTATAATCAGCAATGACCATACCCTGTTGACTTTCTATTTTAATTTTTTTAATTATTATATTCAATTCTAATTAGAGTTAAAACAAAACGTAGGGGCATGGTCATGGCAGATACAGGTTTTATTGAATAGACATATTATTTGCTCTAATGTCTTTATTCAGGGAGGAAACTGTCGACTACGTTTTCATGGAGAACACGTAGGTATCTTTTCCTCTTAATCTGGCTCATCAACTTGAATAATAATTTTGACAATTAACTCAGCATGTTGTCTGATTGAAAATAACATTATTTTTCTTCTAAATTGATTATGTTCTCGTTGTTTTCTTACACGTGGATCTTACACGTTCCGGCTTCAGACAGCCGGGCTACAGTCATGGAGATACTTATTCTTTTATACCTTTACTGTGTGTTTCCGCAACTAGCCCTATAACTGGGTGTTTTTGCGTGACTTTAAGCCATAGGTTTCCTCACGATGTTTTCCTTCACCGTAAGCGCGATGTTAATAGCGCACTTAAATTTTCTTAAAGAAAAAGACATTGGTGTGCGGATTCGAAACCACGACCTTCGGAATGATAGTCACGGTATCTACCACTAGACCAACACCGCGCTACAGTCATTGAGATACTATGTCCTAGTACTAGCGCTAACATTTTTCATGTTCCTGCTAAGCGAAACTAGCTGACCCGGTAAACATTGTTCCGCCTTAGAGGCAAAAAAAAAATGGTCCTTTCCTGGTTCTAAGCTACTTCCCCACCAATTTCACGTCACTGAGGTCGTCGTAGATGTTAAGTTCTGTTCTTTCCGATAATAATTATTCTCCTAACCGCACTACTCCTAGGCATTTAATAATAAAATTACAACATCCCTCGATCCACCAAATAACATGTATTGCGTCCGAAAGTGGCATAATATCTCCGACATATTGATTCAGCTAACGGTCACTGCATTAGAATTGTATATTTATTCAAAAGGCCCATGAAACCGTTTCGGTTCCATATCATTTGTCTTTGAATATGTTTTTATCGTCATCGCCACTAAGACACAGTGTTGAAATTCATAGACCTACCTACGTGAAGTGAAGTGAAAAGTTACAAGTATTATTTTTACTCTAATAAAGTAACATTAAACAATTAGCATTTAAAATAACACTTAGGTTGACCTGGGGTAAGTGCGGCTTTGAGGGAAAGGCGACAAGCATCAACCCGAAATTTACCCGAAACTAACAATTATACAATTAATTACAGCGGTGTTGGTCTAGTGGTAGATACCCCGGCTTTCATTCTGAGAGTCGTGGGTTCGAATCCAGACCGACCGCGCACCAATGTCTTTTTCTTTAAGAAAAAGGTATGTGCGCTAATAACATCGCTCTTACGGTGAAGGAAAAACATCGTGAGGAAACCAACATGTCCTAGGACTCACCACGGTCCGAAGACATGGGATATTCAGTGTTTTCTATGTATCATATGTATGTATTTACAAAAAAAAAAAAGTATAATATGTAGTATATCCGCTGTCTAGTACCCATAGTACAAGCCTAGTGCTTAGTTTGGGACTAGATTGCGCTGTGTGTAACGTCGCGTCGTGCAATATTTATTATATTAAATATTTATATTGCTAGATCCAAATATACTTACATTCTCGCATAGGAAACACCCAAAAAACACTACCCACTTCTTGGTCAGTCGGACGAATAGAAATTTACCCCACTTACTCCACTTTCCCCAGATGACCTTAACAACTAAATACAAATACAAAACTACTGAACCGATTGCGCTGAAATTTAGTATGCAGGCAGATAGCTGGAGATATGGACTAATACAATTATAGGCAAATTTTTATATCGATATTCTAGCGGGATCGGGGCGTACGCCGGTAAAACCGCGGGGCGGTGTTAGCAGAAAATAATATTTCGTTTGAAATTATCGATAGTTCGTTCGTTAGAAACATGCAGGAAGACTTCAAAGGCATTCTATCTACGAATTGAATGCCATTATTATTTGTTAACTCACCGCGAAATCCGTCGTGAGAAGACCGTAAGTTTTCTACAGAATCGACAGGCAGACCAACCCTCTGATTACGTAACTCTGTTGCTAGCAAATCTCGATGGAAATAATTGTAATTGTTGATTTTTCCGGTTACTAATATACAATTTGACAATTACAGTCGCTAGATTCAATTGCAATTGCAATTTCTTAGCGATTGGATGACATGAAAGAACAACAATTTAAATTGTTTCGGTCGAGATTTGTTAGCAACAATTTTACAAAATAAGGCACCGGAAGACATGCAAAATGCCGACAGGTACCCAACAATGTAGACCGTTTTAAAAACAAAAAAAAAACAATAAATAATAAATAGAACACTTCTGTGTTGTTCTAGAAAAATAACACAAAAATAGAACAAAAAATATTTTAAACATTAGTTTACTGAGATTTTGTAAACAGTCCAAAAGATGAATTTTAGATACACCACTACATATTTAGCACTACAACGGTCAAATAAAATTGTAAATTTAAATTGTAAAATACGGTAATCTAGGACGTCGCCAAACGGGCGGGATTCGCACCCCGTTACATTTATATGTTAGTTTATTTTATTAGGTGTAGGTCTGTCTGTCTGAATGGCGTTACCAACAGATGGCGCTGAATCGGATGGAATCGCGGAAATTAAGAGGAATGAATACCATTCTATAGGATACTTTTTCTCCATACAAACTTAGTCGACTGTTTCCTTTCTAGATTAGATTTAAAATATGGTTATGGCATAAAGCCTACGAGTAATAATAAATATAAATGGAGATCTAACTCCCATAGTAAACCCGATAAAAATGTGTTCCAAAGTCAACCATCGCGCAGACATTTCCGCGCACTGGTTTGTATCTTTCATGACATGACTGGCATTCTTTGACAATAATAGTGAATAGTGTTAAATAAGTATATTATTATAGATTCTTCTTCTGTTTTCGCGATGTTGTATTGAAATTAAAGACATTTTTCGGTTTGAATCGCGTGGTTTTTATTACTTTTAGCATTGTTACAACGCTCAACGTTTCGAGACCTTTCCAGGCGATTCAAACCGAAAAATGTCTTTAATTTCAAGTATATTATTCTTATAATATAATATTCTTGCATATAGTCTAATTAAAATTTATTTATGCACGGATCTACTCTACATACTTCGTTTTTAGGGTTCCGTACCCAAAGGGTAAAAACGGGACCCTATTACTGAGACTTCGCTGTCTGTCTGTCTGTTTTAATTTCAGTCTACGATCTGACGTTTCGCTTCTTTGTATTTGACAATTTTCCTCAGGAAGATGTGTCAAATCATAGTGTACAATTAAAAAACGAAGTATAGACTTGAAAATTCGTAAGTGGAAATGAATATAACCTTCGCCGACATTAGCATATAGCTAGGTACCTAGTAATTAAAACAATAGATAAAATATTACATTTTTAAATTTATCAGCTAATTCATCATAACAATAATTCTTTTGTTCGTTATATAAATTAGTATTATATTTATTAGTAGACGTACGTTAGTAGTTGTACCTATCTATAGTTAGACCTACATAGATTCTCAGATTCTTAATGAGACAGTCTACCTACTCTTTTCTCCATTTAAACATTACAAACGTAGTCGACTGTTTCCACCCTGGATATAGAATTTAGAAAAAATATGTTTATGCCATAAAACCTTTATCTGCCATGACCTTGCCCTTACGTTTTGTTTTTGTTGTTTTCTAATTAAAACAGAAATAAAATTCAGAAAAAAATAGAAAATAAAAAGTTCAAAACGTAAGGGCATGGTTATGGCTGTTATAGTACTTATGGCATGAACGTATTTTTTCTAATATTTTTATCCAAGGAGGAAACAGTCGACTACGTTTGTAAAGTTTGTTTGGAGAAAAGAGTAGCTAGAGTGCGTTTCATCATTAAATTCCTATGCCGTTATGTTGGTAGCAAAACAAAAAAGTGCAAAAACCAAAAAAATTATGTGCTACCTTGAATTTAGGGAGATTTGTATTTGAAGAATGAACGAACGAATCTTCCTGAATTCAAGGTTTAGGGTATAGCACATTCAAGATATTAAGGCAAGACATTCTTGTTTTGCTACCAACATAACGGCATAGGAATTTAAAGATGAAACGCATTATACCTACTTGCGGCTGGCACGTCGCGTCATGCCGCGGTATCGTGGTATCAAACTAAAGGATTATGAAATCTAAATTCATTGTAATAAGATTTAAAATAACTTAGTAATTCGTAAGAAGTTAGAACTTAGGGTCTAGATCGCGTTATGGATAACTATGGTAACAAAATGACTTGATTAGTAATAAAATCATTTGCTTGATAGGCCGTGCCGTGCCGGCAGTGAGCGCCGACCCTTATCTACCTCTTAACAAAATAAAACAAAAATAAGTCTTTGTATAAAACCTTCATGCAAGCCCTCACTATCCTTGAAACCCCGTTCTCGAAAAACCGATATATTCCTGATTTTAAATAGGCCATGATCATCCTAGAGAAAACGTAGGTGTACCTACCTATCTAATGCAATGCCTTATTACCCTGAGCCGTATTTAGAAGACCTCGCTCCAAATATTATTCAAGTCAAGATGTAAATAAAACAAAATGTGAAACTGATTTTTGATAAGGGCCTTTAACCAAATTCACAAACATGATTTAAGAAATACAGCTTTTTGAAGAAATTCTTTGAAAAATTTAAGTATTCCGGCGGGACGCGAAACCGCGACTACTGTTTGCGATTGCCGCTACGCCACGAGGAGGTACTTTCTTAACTTCGGCTTGGCGGGAGCGCAAAGCCGAAGTTAAGAAAGTACCTTCTCGTGTTCTTGCAAGTAAGGCCTACCAACCACCACCACTACCAGTATGGTAAACACTTTAACGGCCGGATACAGAAACGCTACTCAAAATTTTAGTTCAACATAAACAATTAAGCAGCTCTCAAACTCAAAAATTCTCATACTAATTTTAAATTAAGAAGCTGCTCAATTATTTAGGTACCACTCAAATTTTAAGTGGCGTTTCTTGATTCGGCTGTAAGATAAAATATTAAGCTATTTCAAGAAGTTTTTTTAGTGATACACTTTAGGGAAAATTTGGATTTAGAATAAATGCTTATTGTACCAAAACCCTGCGGGATTTAAACTAAACACACAACCTCCACTTCTCTAGTGGGGCGCGCTGACCATCAGCGCCAAGCGAGCTCAATCCTATTGAATAGGTATAGCACTTAATACAGTATCTAAGGTATAGTATCCTATCCTACTAATATTATAAATGTGAAAGTTTGTATGGATGTTTGTTACTCTTTCACGCAAAAACTACTGAACCGATTGCGACGAAACTTAGCGACGGAATATAGATAGCTGGACACCTAGAATAACACATAGTCTACTTTTTATCCCGTAATTCCCGCGGGATCGGGACTTACGCGGGTGAAACCGCGGGGCGCAGCTAGTAATTTATATTTGCTTGATACACCTGTTCCTTCGGCGGTGACACACAGACAGATGGACAGAAGGACAAGAGAGTGATCTTACAAAAGTTCAGTTTTTTACCATTTGAGGTACAGAATCCTAAAAATGAGTCCCAATGGTTTTCAAAAGACTGACCGCATTGCCTTTTTGGATAGCAATAACTATTCGCTCGCCAAAGTAGCCCCCGCCCTTCCAATCTACGAGGAACAATATTCTGAGTTCGTTGCTGTTAATATTATTAAATAGGTAATATTATCTTGTGTTAGTAAACAATTATTATAAAATCCAATAAAAGAACCTGTCATACGCAACGATGGATGCGCAATACAACTGACAACTAAGACAATTTAAGGGGAAGTAATGCAATAGTTCTGTGATAGCGTTTATGCAATCTATAACTGTAAAATGCTTTGTCCTGACTGACTGATCAACGCACAGCCTAAGCCGCTGATAGCAGAGAGCTGTTTGGAGAGTGTGTTCTTTATATGTATAATGGAGGCATCCGATAAGAAAGGGTTTTTCATAAATCCCCACGGGATCGAGACTTACGCAGGTATGAAAACTCTATCGCCACCTTACTTAATACTATCCTACAAAAATTATAAAGATGAAAGCTGCTCCTTCACGCAAAAACCGCTGAACCGATAGCGGTGAAACTGTAATGAAATGTATTTATATAATTTAACAGTCATATTGTCCGACAAATTGCGTGGTACGTTATCCCGATCCTACGCTCAAAAGAAGTAGTACAGATCCTACCCCTGTTTTCTACCACAATCGTGAGTTCCGTATAGGAAATTGTTGGGCGTCTCGTCAAAATGAAGCTACTCACGGAAAACTAGCTTAATAGTAATCACTTTGCAAAAATGTACTACGGATCCCTGACAATAACCGCGGCGTGTCCGTGACGAAACCGCGGCGATCCTGCGACGTAACCGCGGGGCGAGCCTCCGACGTAACAGCGGCGTGCACGCGGCTAATCAGCCCGCAAACCGCTAGAGTGATTCGACCCTAAACTGCCCTTAACTAGGCATACCTACCTCCTCTTCGAACAACATAATGTTGTATTCTCTTACTTGTTTCTATTTGCGTAATAATAATCCCAGAACTGTCATGATCAGATTTATGTTAGAGGTAAAATACATCTTACTACAATAGATAGTGTATGTAGAAATGTTAGTTTTTAGGGTTCCGTACCCAAAGGGTAAAAACGGGACCCTATTACTGAGACTTCGCTGTCTGTCCGTCTGTCCGTCTGTCCGTCTGTCCGTCTGTCCGTCTGTCCGTCTGTCCGTCTGTCCGTCTGTCCGTCTGTCCGTCTGTCCGTCTGTCCGTCTGTCCGTCTGTCCGTCTGTCACCAGGCTGTATCCCATGAACCGTAATAGCTAGACGGTTGAAATTTTCACAGAAGATGTATTTCGGTTGCCGCTACAACAACAAATACTAAAAACAAAATAAAACAAATATTTAAGAGGGGCTCCCATACAACAAACGTGTTTCAAAAACATCGAATCGAGTAGGTCATAAAATTCAAAATGGCTGCCCTATCTGTCAAATATACCAGTCTGCCTTCACTTACCAAAGAGTTTCTTAATTATAAGTTTCAGATTGTCTTTGTGCCAAAGTTTTTATTTTTTATTTTTTTTTAGTCGTGTGGACTGTGGTCGTATGATGGAAGTAAGAATCGAAGCTAATTATGTCACATTTTCCTATCAAATTTTAAAATTGGTAAACGATTTTAGGGTTCGGTACCCAATTGTGATAGTGGTACGGAACCCTTCGTGCGCGAGTTTCGCACTTGCCGGGTTTTTTTTTAATTTGTTTTTACGTATAGCTCTTTACGTAACTTTGATACGCAATAGAAAATATGACGTGACACCAACAATTTTATAACAGCAAGTTTACAATAAGAGTAGGTAAATGTATTCTGGAACGTGATCAATAGCAAGGTATCGTGAGCGACGTAAACTGGGATCGCTAAGTGCTCGTTAAAATCTTCTCAAAGACGACTACTCAATCTTTTGTGCTCTGTATTGCTATTGGCGTAGACTTATTGGAAACCTATGGCTGCTGTGTCGCTGTAACATAATGAATTCTCGAGAATATTATTATCTGGGGGCACGGCAGTGCCCCCGCCAAGACGAGCCAGCGAAGCGTACGGGCACTACCTACCTTTTCTCGAAAGGTTTCGTCGGTTTTTTGAACCCTCATAACTTGGGTTTGGAATATACCAGATGAATGTAATTCACGGAGTATAATGTCAATAGGGGACTTAATAAAAATACACAGTTTCAATTACATAGCTCCTATAGTTTAGATTTAATTGATGTCTAAAAACCCCCGATTTCGTCACTGACTCACTCACTGATGATCATCAAAATTCAAATGGTACTTCCCGAAGTCCTAGAAAGCTAAAATTTGGTATGTAGGTTGGTTTTAGTACACAAACAACTAAAAAATTCTAAAAGTTGAAACTTTCACCCCCCAACCCCTAAAATTAAGGGATGGCTATTTGTATGAGACTTTCGCAAATTTTGATGCTAGCGGAACTACAACTTCTTGTTAACTTCTTATTAAGTATAAATAATAAAATACAGAAAACCAGGATTTTTAGTTATTTACCCTTTAAATTAGGGGATGGAGTTAAGCGCGCGCACAACACCTAATGTGTATTACAGGTGCCTTAGGTATGAAAATTGATTGATTATTAGAAAGGTTTACCGCTGTCGTACAGTGATGGACAACAAGAATATATTTAAAAGTTGTTTCGCTATCCACCAGTGGTGGCCAAACAAGTGGGGGACATTGGAAACATGGGCCTAAACGCCGTACCTACAGCTACGGCGTGACGCGTAAGTCGTTTGGAAATGAAAAAAGGAAAAAAAAAAAAGATAAATGAATACATCCTTCTTTCCCTACTAATATTATGAAGCTGAAAGTTTGTTTGATTGGAAAAAAAATGTATAATAATTAGGCAAACTACAAAAAGAGATGAAATCCCCACAAAAACATTTTCATGTAAAATGTAGCCAAGACGAGAGCGAGGTCATGATGGGCACTGTCAAAAAGTTATCAGATGTCATGTACCTAGAGCTAAGCTTATAACTCTACATGCCCCAACTCCACAAGCACCTTACTTCACAAACTCAACATCTTAGCCAAAATATATAGGCTTGGCCGTTTCATTACCGCAAGAACTATTTAACAGAAAACCCATGCATGGTAGCGAAACGGCCAGCCATATATTTTGGCTAAGATGTTGAATTTGTGAAGTAAGGTGCTTGTGGAGTTGGGGCATGTAGAGTTATAAGCTTGGCTCTAGGTACATGACATCTGATAACTTTTTGACAGTGCCCATCATGACCTCGCTCTCGTCTTGGCTACATTTTACATGAAAATGTTTTTGTGGGGATTATACTTTACACTTTACAGTCATCATTTTGCAATCACCCATTATTATTGACTTAGGGTTCCTTTAGTCAAGACGTAAATCGGTCCCTTTTTAGGGTTCCGTAGCCAAATGGCAAAAAACGGAACCCTTATAGATTCGTCATGTCTGTCTGTCCGTCTGTCCGTCCGTATGTCACAACCACTTTTCTCCGAAACTATAAGAGCTATACTGTTGAAACTTGGTGAGTAGAGATGTATTCTGTGAACCGCATTAAGATTCTCAAAAATAGAAAAAAATAATAAATATTTGGGGTTCCCCATACTAAGAACTGAAACTCAAAATATTTTTTTTCATCAAAACTATACATGTGGGGTATCTATGGATAGGTCTTCAAAAATGATATTGAGGTTTCTAATGTAATTTTTTTCTAAGCTGAAAAGTTTGCGTGAGAGACACTTCCAAAGTGGTAAAATGTTGGTCCCCCCCCCCCCCCCCCCCTGTAAATTCTAAAATAATGGAATGATAAAACTAAAAAAAGTATATGATGTACCTACATTACTATGCAAACTTCCAACGAAAATTGGTTTGAATAAGATCAAGTCAGTAGTTTTTTTTTTAAAACGTCAAAAACGTTAAAATCGTAAACCGCAATTTACCTTTCAAAACAAAATCTGTTGTATAGGAATGGTACGGAACCCTTCGTGCGCGAGTACGACTCGCACTTGACCGGTTTTTTATTTATTTCTTACTAGCTGTATCCCTAGGTAAGTCCCGATCCCGTGGAAATTTGGAAAACTATTTTCTTATTGAATGCCTATATCCCTCCAAACAACTAATAACTATCTCGGAGTTATAATTATAATTAAAGTCGAAATACAAAACCTATTTCATAAACTATAGTCAATTTAACACGCTTATAAATTTAAATTTACGAATAACCTATATGAAAACAGATACCTACCTACCTACTACTCGTAGGTACCTACTCAATATAAATAATAAATTTAAAATGCACATAAAATAAACACAATAATAATTTTAAAACCGTTAAACTTCGCCAAAAATTGTTTTTATTGAACATAAAATTACTTTATTTCATTTTTTATTTATTTATATACAGTTATTTAAGTTTCCGGGTGACTCAATTACCTACTGAACATTTTACATGATTTATTTTTACGTTTATACTTACGTTGAAAACTCGGAACGATCCTTTTTTGTTTTCAAATAATCACTGGGCCGCACTAAGGTAAAATGGCACAATATTTAATAATAGGTAGGTATTATATCTCTTGTCACCGTAACAGGTTGCTAACCATCGCCATCGCTATCAATTATTGATCAGTTTGAAAATTCGAAGTTTATTTTCGAAAAGATTTGGCTACTGGTTCATTTTTAAAGTATTGGCAATTAGATAATATTAAAATAGTAGTCCAAACTAGAAAATAACAAAAAAACCTTGTGGTTTAACCTTTAACTCCGAGAAACAGGTTATTTTAGACCAAACATACTCGAAATTTCGAATTTTCAAAATCGTTGGAACAAATTTTAAGTCTGCGTGTAAATCCACCCCATTTAGCTCACAACCTTAGCTGAAACAAAAAAGTTCCACGGCTGGAATCGACTCCGCTACCTTCTGTGTCAGCAGGTTCGTCCACCACGCAAACAGAGATCGTCTTCAATGTGTTTATATCTGATACATGTTTCAGTGCCAGTATATCAGAGCTTTCCTCAATCTACTGATCTAAATAGACGCATTGTGGACTTAATATGTCTTCCAAGTGTATTTACGGCTACTGTTGTAGACAAACATGCGTTATTGCCCAGGGTTGAACTGAGGGTCAGGGGGAAGAGGGGTGTTGACCCATTTTCAGTATCAATAAGGAGCTAGCTGCGCCCGCCGATCTTGTACCTATAGTCGTTGAGCAACCCAATGTAATGTGAGTGGTATAAAATCATTTTCTGGAGCTCCCGTCGTTATCAATGATAGCAGTCGTTAAGTCAAGTTCCTCTATTTTAGGACAACCTAAAAATTATAAAGCCAAGTGTGCCACACCACCGCACGAAACATGAAATTCCTTGTCATTCCACGTTGTTGATAATTTCCTAACGCAATGTATTTGAATATTTTTGCTCAAAGCGTTTGTGGTGTTGTTTATGTCCTTACTACCACTAGACCCGCATTTCAAGTCTCGCAGAGAGCATTTCATCATGGAGCTTAACAAACCTTTTTCTCATAAAAAAGCATATCAAAAACAAAAAGTAAAAGCAAGCAAGATTTTTCTCTCAATAAGCATACCTATTTTCTAAATTCATTATTTTTGAAGTGGCAGTAAATCTTCGAAGTTGAGAAGGGGGCGTCCATAAATTACGTGAGGTGTTTTTTGAAATTTTCTGTCCCTCCCTCCCCCCCTGGTGAGATGTCGTGAGATTTTATTCAACCCCCTCCCCAATCCTCCAATCTCACGTGAGATTTTTTTAAAATGTAGGTTTCTTACGTAAACTCGTTGGATTGTTATTGTAAAAAGAAAAAAAAATTGCTTCGTGTAAACTGTAGAGTGTCTTCAGTTACTGGAGCAGTAAAATACAGCTCCGGTAGCAGAATTTTTTTTTCAGTGTGTACAATCTGGATTAAATGGACCAAAATAGTATATTTTTTTTTGTTTCAATCAGAAAAAAAATTGCGTGATATTTGCCGAGACCCTCCCTCTCACCAACGTAAGATTGGATGAGATTTGACTTGACCCCCTCCCCCCCTTAAACATCTCACGTAATTTATGGACGCCCCCGAAGGCAAATTGAGTTTTTGCGCTTCAGCATTGGGTGTTCGTCCTTAGTACCTCCCTTGCAGATAATATTTCCATTAGCAAGAGTTGCATCCGTAAATACTTTAGTGCACCGACCGGGATAGCTGTGTGCTTTGTGTCGAATTCCCGCAGGATTACTTGATGATTGTTAGGGAAAATTACTTCGGATATTTTCACACAATGAGAGGCGGTCGGAGATATTTGACGCGAGTGAACAAGGGGGTTTTCCTGTATACCTATTATATTTGTCTAAAATTGATTTTCAAAATCGTTGCAATTTTTGCAAACGTATTGTTTGCAAAAATTGAAATGAAACTATATCTTCTTGTTTCATAAGATTTAATAATGTATGGAAAACGCTTTTCTACTAAAATATTTTATATCGAAAAATGTTAAAAAATATCGACAATCGTCAAATTTGAAGTAAAAGATTGACTGCAATGATATTTTCGATAATTTTGATATAGTTAGTTTTAATCTTAGACCAAATCAACACGCGAACATCCACCACCAACTAAATTAATTTAACTGGCATAGTTTGCGGTGGACGCACTTTTATGAAAAACAATGTTCATGTTTCGATACTTAGGACGGCGCAGCCACTAAAGAAAACGCGTCGAGAGTCGTTTCACTGCCGTCTTCCACCTTCCCACCTTCTCGTTATGCGACGATTTTACGTGCGAATACGTCCTACATTTTAAACCGCAATATAATTTTTAATGAAGACTCGTTAAGAGGACAGTCTACCTACTCTTTCTCCATACAAACGTAGTCGACTGTTTTCTCCCTGGATAAAGACGTTAGAGCACATATGTTTATGCCATTAAACCGATATCTGCCATGACTATGCCCCTACGTTTTGTATTTTTTTCATTTTTTAATTAGAAAAGATATAAAATAAAAAAATAAAAACGTAGGGGCATAGTCATGGCTCATATTATAGGACTTATGGCATAAACATATATTTTTTTCTAATATCATTAGCCAGGGAGCAAATAGTTGTAAAGTTTGTATGGAGAAAAGAGTAGGTAGGTAGACTGTCCCCTTAAAACAACAATTTCATAGATGACCAAGGAAGACGCCCCAAAGGTCAATTGAACAACTTTTTATCTTAATCGATTGAAAGAAAAGTAACAGAGATGTAAACAAAATTAAGGAAGAGTTTTTGTTGCAAGTTGTTAAACGACCAATTTAACTTTAAAAACCTATGTTTCTTAAAAAAATGTTGTGGTCAGAGCTCACTGCGCGTGTCAAATACTTGAGTTTTGTTTTTAGTTGCAATATGACTTTTTACAAGCTTCCTGCGTCCCACGGTTTCACCCGCGTAAGTCCTGATCCCGCGGGAATAGAGGGATCAAAAGTAGTCTATGCAGTTGCATAGACTACTACATTTGCTACAGTATCGAGGAGTTCCTCGATAAATAATTTTTGTAATCGGTCCAGTACCTACTGTCGGAGCCTATACATTATTATCATATACAAGCAAATAAATGTTTCCTTGAAATTAAAGACATTTTTCGGCTTGAATGTTTCCTTTTTACCCGACTGCGCGACGCAAAGAAGGGTTATGTGTTTATTATAATATTAGTATAATTTATCAGTTTAATAGTAGGTATATAAGTATAGGCTAGATGCGCCTCGCAGTTTCGCCTGCGTTAGTCTCGATCCAGTGGAAAACATTGCAAACTTTTAAGTGTTTGTAATTTTATGCAAAATTACCAAAAAATGCAGAACTGTTTTCGAGAAAATTCAGGGGATGTTGAGACGTTTTAGTTATTTATAGATTAGGAACGTGGCCAGGGACAGTTTGCTCGCTAATGTTTTATGTTATTGCTGTAGATTTGATTTAATTTGAGTACCTACCTACTTATTCATGTTCATTTTTTGTTTGTAAATACCTACTTCAAAGTTTTTTTCAGACATATCACAATCCAAGTGAAAACGAAACGCCTTTAAAAATATTTACTATTTTCTCCCATCAAAACAAGTTATACAATAGGTCGCGAAAAGCACTTAAAGTACTCCGGTAGTGTGTCAAGCGTATCAGTGACAAATGGTGGTAAAATAACAGGAACATCCTTGCGTTTTTGAGTCGTCCTTCAAGGCGCTGCGCTGTAGTGAGAGGTGTCCTTAGGCAAAGATGTGCGATCCCACAGCTTTGTTTATCTTCTATCTTCTTCTTTTTTTTATATATAAAAATGCAACGTTTTCCGTTGTCACGACATCACGCGTGAACGGCTGGACCGATTTCGATAATTCTTTTTTTGTTGTGTTTGCTATTGTCAGGAGAAGGTTCTTATGAAAGAAAAAATGCTAAACCGATTTTGATGACTTTTATTTTTTATACTAAACGACAGGACAACGTCTGTCGGGTCAGCTAGTGTTAGATAAAATTCAATGTCCTGACGGGCCTTTATAGCAATGTAGAGCCCAAACCGCAGGTCCTAGAGACATGAAATTTGGAGAGTACCTACCTACCTATATTCTTTGTGGTGTGTTTGTGTTGTATCCACTAAGAAAGGGTTTTTGGAAAATCCCGCGGGATCGGGACTTACGTGGATGACACCGCGGGACGTTGCTATTAAATATGTTAGGTACCTATACAATATCTTGCCAAAACAGGTAGAAAGGGGTATGATTAAAAGTGGCGTCTTTTTCAAGTTTAGCGGCCACGAATCAAACAAGGTTATTTTGAAAGAACTATGCCTGATAAACAATTTTTACTATGGCAGCAACTCTGTAAGTAATATCGGGGCCGAGTTATACGCAACTTTATAAGTAGAAAATCATCGAGATATGCAGTAACACTTTTCGAAATTGATTTTCTTTTGTTTGATTTCGTAGGTTTTAAGGAACTTTCTATCTATAGGCTTAGTATATTAAACAATTAAAATAAATATTAGCAGATTACTCTAAAGAATTACACTCTATCAATATAATAATGTAGCTTGGTCAAGTCTATCTCATTGGAATAATATTTATAGTGAAAATACTCAGTGAAAATAACAATAAAGTGTTAGTTATAAATGGATGGTTTGGATAATTATTTTGAAAATTACCTCGACGACGTTTCGGTGGAGTTACATTAACCGTGGTCGCACGTAGACTCACATTATTTAATTTATTTAAAGTAGGTACAAATAAATACAAAATATAAGGCTAACATGTAGTACTGTTCACTTTGCATCATCATCATCATCCGAGCGTTGTACCCGGTTCCATCTCTCGAGAGAGCCCGGGGTCCGCTTTCCTACTTTTACGTCTCCACTTCGCACGATCTTCGGCATCCCGTGTAGTGGCCATTTGCACGCATATCCGATCTTACAACGTCAAGCCAGCACTTCTTGGGTCTTCCCAATCTGCCGCGGCCAGGCAGAGGCGCCATAGCAAGACATTTGTTTCCCACGTAACTAGCCGGTTTTCGTAGAACGTGGCCGTACCACCGTAAGCGGCATTCTTGCAGTTTGTCTGCAATGTCTCGGACATGAAGGCTGCCCCTGATGCGGGAGTTTCTGATGCGGTCTTTTCGCGTCACTCCACACATCCAGCGCAGCATCTTCATCTCCGTGACACGCAGTTCCTGCTTATGTCGCTCAAGCAATGGCCACGCCTCACTACCATACAAAAGGACAGGTCTAATGATCGTTTTATAGACCTGTCCCTTCAGTTTAACCGGCATTTTCGGGTCGCAGATGACACCAGTTACCTCTCGCCACTTGGCCCAAGCTGCCGAAATGCGGGACTTGACGTCACAATCGATGTCGCCGGACTCGTGAAGCACAGATCCCACGTACTTAAACTGGTCTGTCCGCTCGACCATGTGACCGTCTATGCAGACAGGTGTGGGATCCGTGGTATTGCTAGCCAAGTATTCGGTCTTCGCTACGTTGAGTTGCAAACCGCCGATCTCAAGCGACTCTTTCCACACATTTACACGCCTTCCAAGCCGTCCCTTATCCGAGTCCGCTAGCGCAATATCATCGGCATACATGAGCATCCACGGGGGCTGCTCGTGTGCATCTCGGATGATTACGGACAGTGCATCCAGTATTACGCTAAACAGGAACGGACTTAGGACGGATCCTTGGTGGACTCCGACTGTAATGGGGAAAGATTTAGTGTCACCAACAGCAGTTCGCACCACAGAATCGGAATTCAATAACTTCCACACTCCTGCACAGATCCCTTGCCCTTGAACACTGGAGTGATAACACTCAGTCTCCATTGGGCGGGGATTCTGCCGGTCTCGAGTATGCGGTTAAAAAGGTTGGTTAAGATGCCCACACCACGAGAACCCATAGCCTTCCATACTTCGATGGTGACTTCATCGGCGCCGACAGCTTTCCGATTCGTCATGCAGCGAAGAGCCTTGCGCACCGCCTCAGGAGTAACCAGTGGCACAAGTCCTTGATTTGGAGGGAGTTCCGGTGGCTGCACCTCTTTATACTGCTTATTTAGCAGCTCGTGGAAATAGGAGTGCCATCTCTCCTTCACCACGAGGTCCTCGCATAGCAAGTTACCATTAGGATCTTTTACACAGCGGAAATTGGATATATCCTGTGCCGCTTTGATCCTAGAAGGTGCCAACTTATAAAAAAGCTTCTGCCCCTCAGACGTTTCCAACTTATCGTACAATGGTTGTAAGTGGTCCCGTCTGGCTCTGGCAACTGCTCTTTTTGTGGCACGTTTGGCAGACCTGTACGTACGCGTCGCGATCTTCAGGAGAGTTGGACGCTTGCCACTTTTTAAAGAGGGTTTTCTTCACCCTAGTCTCCCTCTGGACTGTGTCGTTCCACCACCATTCCTTGTCACACTTGCGTCCTCCCTTAGACATACCGAGGACCGACCGCGCCGAATCAGCGATAGACACCTGAATCCTGTCCCAGTGTTCCTGCACCGATTCGCCTTCAGCATTAGCACATTTGTCGCCGATTGCTGAAGCGAGCATCTGGGACTTGACTTCATCAAGCATCCCCCCAATAAGCACCTTCATGCACATAAGTCGGTCGCTAAAGCGATTCACCTCCAAGATATCGTCCTGCAACCTCTCAGCGATCACCACAGCCACCCCGTTTTCTCCACCAGGTGCACCCGTGTAGATCAGCTTGTAGCCATTCCCAATGAACCAGGATCTGCTGCCTTTCCATCGAGTCTCCTGTAGGAACGCCACGGCCACCTTCCGCCTGGAAAGTACGTCGGCTAGCTCCCTCGCGCGCCCGGTTAGCGTGCCAATGTTCCACGTTGCGAAGCGGAGTTTTACCTGGTGTTTCGGGGCTAACGTCTTTGGCCGTGCCCGCCCGTGGCACGGTAGCCCTCGTCCATTTACCACAGGAGTCAGGCAAAGCTCCTGCGCGCCGTTATGCGGCGGCGCCCTATCCCTGTTGCCCATAAACTCTTTTGCGACTTTCCATATTGATTTGGCTGATTTAGACTTTTACGGGAGCGACTGCCGTCTGACCTCCCAACCCCGAAGGGATAGTCTGCGCCAGAGCCTCTTCCGTTCATCAGCAGGTGCACCAAGCTAGCAGGTGAGGTTGGCTTGGGCCCAAAGATCTTAAGTGGACCCCATACACACCCCCCAGTGGACCCCATACACACCCAGTAGACCCCATACACACCCAGTAGACCCCATGCACACTCCTGGACCCCATACACACCCAGTACACACCCATACACACACTTTGCAATAGGTATAAAGTATTATTTTACTCTTACTTCGATGATATCATCACCATTTAAACAGTATTTTCATACTGTTGTAGCTCAGCCCCGATATCACTTAGAGGACTATAGGTTTAAAATATCATATTTATAGACGTAATACTACGAATTACTAGCAAAGATTTGGGTGGCTGCGCAAAAAAAAAAGACGCCAACCTCCGAACAAAATTAATTTTGCCCTTTAAAAACTTTATTTTTTCTAAAAAATATCTAATTGTATTTGTTGAGTTTATATAGATGGTACCTAGGTAGGTACATATTTTACCTTCACAATATTTTAGTAGATATTCTTAGAACATTTAAAAAAAAATATAGTTCAATAGTAAAACATACACAAAAAAAACATAAGCACATAAAAATTGATAACCTCCTCCTTACTTGAAAGTCGATAAAAAAACAAAGACAACATCGCAAAAGAATCAGCCATTTTTCTAGTAAGCAGGTAAACTTCTGCATTTATTTTTGCTTGCCCTTCTCAGTAATTTATAATTTTTGTATGAAATTTATAGAGTTGCACTCTTTGTTCTGTGGTTCCCCAATGATTCACGATCATGATTGATGCGCAGCCAGTGCTGTCCAGGTACAGTAATATATTATTTTCAAGTGGATACGAATGCAACTCAATCGTTTTGAAACCGGCATAATGGGGCTTTTATAAGCTAGTGATGTTTGGGTGGCGATAGGTAAATTTTATTATTTTATAATTTGTTTGGAACAAAATCATTTCCTCCGTCCTTCGGAACGGAAGGCACGTTAAAATCAGTTGGTCCCGGTTGTTATCTCTGATAGCAGTCGTTAAGTCAAGTTTTAGGGCGACCTGCAAAACTTTAAACACTAGCTGAGCCGCACAACTATGCGAAAAAAATAATCTGTCGATTTATCTGCTTTTTTTTTGGCGATCGTCGACTAGCAGAATTTTTATAAGTATTGATTGCCGCAATTTAATTTGAAGTGAAACAAATACTTAAACCATCCTACATCGCACAGTTGGGGAAAAACCATAAAAAAAAAAACAAATTACTTAGATAGTTTTTATTCAGCAACACTTAAAAAATAATATTGTGATATTTATGGACCATTTACATGATCGGTAATGTAATGATTTTTTATTTCGGAAGGCAATGTCTTTCGTTGATTGTAACGAGTGACATTGCCAAAAGCTCAAATTTAAAATTCAATAGGTTTACTTTTTTGGGTTTCTATGTTGTTAAACATTTATGTATTCCCTTACTTATTGACTAAATATAATGTCTAGTGCATTAAAAACTAAATCTTTTACAAGTAAACACAACAATTAAAAGTCTCGGTACGCCATGTTCGCCATTGATGAATGCCTTCGTACTTTCTAAATAATTAAGACATTGATGCGTGTTCATTAAAAATCAAACGTATTTTTATCGATACTTCAAACTTCACATCACTATGCAAGCAACACAGCAACTGCAGTTAATACTTATCGATAAGGTTAACACAAGGCGAAACGGGGATAATTCAATATGTTGTACAACATCAACGAGAGATGTTTGGCTATCACTTCCTTATTGGTCTTACACGTTTCTTTGTAGGAAGACGACGCTCGTCTCAGCTGTACGTGTACTTTCTAGAGAGTGCTTTTATCGATATCTAGTGGCCTTGGTTGTGTTTTCACTTCACTATTGCGTAGTTTTATGATGTGTCATTTTTTATTTAAGAAAGTTCCGGGAACTTTTTGTGCTCAAAAGATTCAAAATCAATTTTCTAGATTGTTTTTTCTGTTTTCGCGATGTTGGTTTGAAATTTACCTCATTTTCATCCGAGCGATGTTCCCGGTTGCATTCAACTCGGGAGCCTGGGGTCCGCTTTAATTATTTTTTTGTTTGAATCGCTTGGTGTTTATTACTTTTAGCATTGTTTCAACGCTCAACGTTTTGAGACCTTTAAAGGTGTCTCCTGCTAGTCGGTCGTAAAAGGCAACCAAAAGAAGTTTCTTAGTAAGAGACTTCAGTCGTGGCTTCTTAACACCCACCGGCCTTGCACCGGCCTAAGTTGTAGCGCCAAGCGAATCCGTCCATATTTCGATACGTACAAAATATGTAATACGATGACTAAATAAAAAATATATCAACAGACAGATAGATTGTCTAGCTGTTTAAAGTCAAAAAACCCCGGAACCCGGTTTTTCATGATATAATGAAATTCTGAAAAACCAATTACCAATCATCTTTTTTCTGAGAATGATTAAAATAAATCAATGACTGTAAATGATTGGAATCTTTAACCATGTAATGACTTGGTGAAAAACCTTGCTATTGTTCTAGCTAGAGAATGACTACACGGAGAAGGATGGTTACTAAATAGGTAAATAACACTACACTTTAATCTATATCTATACATATAATAAAATCGTAACTCAGCGGTGTCTGTTTTTGGAAGATATAAAAAAAATATAAATTGTATGGGTATCTATTAACGCAGTAGAACCTATTTTTCTGTTTTTCTGGTTGTCTGTTTGTCTGTTTGTCTGTTTGTCTGTTTGTCTGTTTGTCTGTTTATCTGTTTGTCTGTTTGTGTGTGCCTTTGTGCCCGCTAATCTCAGAAACGGCTTATCCGATTTTAACCAAATTTGGTATGCAGATAGCTTTATACCCCGATTAACATATAGGCTACTTTTTATCCGGCTATTTAGTCCGGTTATCCGGATAAAGCGTTATTTCTACTTTTACCTAATTAGTTTGAATGTTGTATTGAAGAAGTGTGTTATGTGGAATCAACACATGATTAACCGGATATCCGGTAGGTAATTAAAAAGCCGGATATCCGGCACGTAATTAAAAAAGCCGGATATCCGGTAATTCCCAAAATACCGTTTACCTATGTCTCTCCATATATTCGGATCCTTCGGACATACGGAAATTTATAATGGTTGTTTTAACCGACTTTAAAAAAAGAGGAGATTCTCAATTCTACCCACATACCTATTGTTTGTATGGGGATATGTTCACGCCGGACACCAGCATATAAATATTCTTTTTAGATTTGGAAAGTGAGAGTCTCGAATTGGTCCCTCAAATTGTTGGTGAAGATCTGATGAGAACCTTTGGAATGATGAGCAGAATAGCATCCCACAATGCAGTAAATTACTAATTTTTGGACTTCCATCAATAGAATCAGCTTATAAAGAACTCGGTACGAATTGATGGACCACCTGAAACTACCTTCTCATCAGAAAACTCCTCAATGATTAAAGTTACTGTTACAATTTTGATATTTTTTAGTGGCAGTCGAAAATGCACGAAAAAGGGTAAAAAAAATTTGGCTGAAATCGGGCAGTTTTACTGGGTAGATGCAGATTGCATTTAGTTTACGAGGCACGATGGCAGCTGCGGCAGAGTGTGGATTCCGAGTCGAGGGTACCGCGAGGAGTCTCGAGTCCCGGGCACGACGTTACGTTTTACCCTCCAGATGTCCCGTAAACCAGCGTCAGCGGGCTCGGGGGTCCTTTCCGCAAGAAAAGGGCCGCGTGGATGACAACCACTGTGAAAAATCACCTCAGCCTCTGGTGGTGGCGGTGAACTCGGGGGAGTTTATCACCGGTTTTGGGGGCCACGAGACGGTAGTGTGACCATGCCGGGGGGACGGGCTTGGAAAGGCCGCCGTTGTCGGGGTTGACGGATGTAGTCCATGAGGAATTCCCACTGGCCTCGCCACTTGTGGAGCGAGGGACGCCGTTGGGGTTTAGTTGACAAACTGTAGTACCCAGGGAGCCCAACAAACCGGGTCATTTGCCCCGAGAGTGGCCTGACGGTACATAAGGGGCATCACCCACGTAAAAAAAATTATTGCATTTAGTTAAGATGCCCGACTTCAGATTACATAACAAATAAGTCGGTTGCTTTGTTATGTACATATGTAGGCAAGCTTATTATTATTATTTTATCCTTTTTTTCGAAGTCGCGTTTCAACTTTTATAGATTTAGTTTATAGAACAAGTTACATACCGATATACAAAAATCACACTTAAACAAACTCAGCCATGATTCTCTTCTGCTCAGTACTTTCCTGGTCGTTCGTTTAAGTGTAGACCTTTGCACAGCGATGGGTAGATGTTCGAAAAACGCTGACGAAGTCGCGGGCACAGCTAGTACATATAATAAAATCGTAACTCAGCGGTGTCTGTTTTTGAAAGATATAAAAAAAATATAAATTGGAGGGGTACCTACTAACGCAGTAGAACCCATTTCTCTGTTTTTCTGGTTGTCTGTTTGTCCGTTTGTCTGTTTGTCTGTTTGTCTGTGCCTTTGTGCCCGCTTATCTCAGAAACGGCTCAACCGATTTTGACCAAATTTGGAATGCAGATAGCTTTAGACCCCGATTGACATATAGGCTATTTTTTATCCGGATATTTAGTCCGGTTATCCGGATAAAGTGTTTTTTTTTGCTCTTACTTAATTCGTTTGAATGTTGTATTGAAGAAATATGTTGTGTGGAATCAACACATGATTAACCGGATATCCGGTCGAAAATAAAAAACCGGATATCCGGTCGAAAATAAAAAACCGGATATCCGGTTTTTTTTTCAGGAAATTCCTCAAATACCGTATACCTATGTCTGTCCATATATCTGGATCATTTGGACATACGGAAATTCTTTATAATAGCTGTTTTTAACCGACTTTAAAAAAAAGAGGAGCTGCTCAATTCTACCCGCATATTATTTGTATGTGAATATGTTCACGCCGTACTCCGGCATATAAAGTCCGATTTCGATCATTCTTTTTTAATTTGGAAAGTGAGAGTCCCGAGTTGGTCCCATAAATTGTTGGTGAAGATCTGATGAGAACCTTCGGAATGATGAGCAGAATAGCATCTCACAATGATGTTAATTACTAATTTTTAGACTTCTATCAATAGAATCGGCTTATAAAGAACTAGGTACAAATTGATGAACCACCTGAAACCACCTTCTCCAAAATTCCTCAGTGATTAAAGTTACGGTTACAATCTTGAAAATGCATTAAAATGGATTAAAAAAATATATCTGTAATCGGGCAGTTTTACTGGGTAGATGCAGATTGCATGTAGTTTACGTGGCACAATGGCAGCTATGGATTCCGAGTCGAGGGTTCCGCGTTTGAATCAGAGACCGGCGCATTCCCTTTTTAAGGTACGGTGGCCTACCGAGCCGAGTGATGGCTTCCGATTCGACGGCTGCGCGTTCGAGTCACGAGTCCCGGACACGACGTTACGTTTTACCCTCCAGATGGTCGTCCACCTTGCCGTTGTGAGGGGACTCAGTAGCTGAAAGCTAAGAGGCGCAAGAGGTGGGAAACCGGGCTTGCCTGGCTTCTAACCCGTAATCCCGCGTCAGCGGGCTCGGGGGTCCTTTCCGCAAGAAAGGGCCCGCGTGGTAGACAACCACTATAAAAATCACCTCAGCCTCTGGTGGTGAATTGGGGGGGGGGGGGGGGGGGGGGGAGATTATCACCGGCTTTGGGGACCTCGAGACGGTGGCGTGACCAACGGTGGTTGTCTATCGGGCAGATGCAGAGATGAGGCTTGGAAAGGCCGTCGTTGTCGGGATGTAGTCCATGAGGAATTTCCACTGGCTTTGACATTTGTGGAGCGAGGGACACCATGGGGGTTTACATTATAAGCCTATGGTAGGGAGCCCAACGAGATTGGCCTGACGGTGACGGACATTAGCCACGTAAAAAAAAAGATATCATGTAGTTAAGCTGCCCGACTTCAGCTTACATAACAGATAAGTCGGTTGCACTGTATTTAGGAGAGCTCAATATTATTGTTTTGTCCATTTGTTCGAAGTCGGGTTTCGATTTTTTTAATTTTTTCGATGAAGGCTACTTCTTATAAGCATGCAACACGTTACCTACCGCTGCGCTGTGCTAAATCTACACTTAAATAGACTCTGCCATGATTATCTTCTGCTCAGCAACATACTTCCCTGGTCGTCCGTTCAAGCACAGCGATGGGTAGGTAGTCCGAAAAACGCTGACGAAGTCGCGGGCACAGCTAGTACCTAATAAGTATGTTTCTATAATAATTTGTATCAGTTTATTATCCACTTTCGTACTTTAGACTTTTGCTGTCTTTGTACTTGACTGAACCTCGAACAAAATCCTAGAAATCTGCCTTTAGTGCCAAATTGTTGAAGGTCCCAAAATATTTTTCTTCTTCCTTCCCTTGTCCCAGTTTATCCGGGGTCGGGCCTCCTTCTATTTTTTCGGATGGTCTAAGTTTAATGTCCCAAAATATACTCAAAATGTAAAATTTCCCAAATTCCGGTATAACCCACTTAAGGGCCCTATACTGAAAAACTGAAAATCCATGTCGGGCGCATCGAAAATTGTTGATTATTTCATGACGGAATGTCGTAGAACTTTTTTTTGTGTACAGATTGTAGGCGACATTGTTTCCGATATTTTAGTGCAGTTTCCATACAAATATGTCGAAACGTATTGAAGCCTATCGACATTTTAGCCAAATCAGACATTTTTTGTCTAAAATTTGGATAGGCTTATGCACCAATAGGAGGTTCTTGTCTTAAAACTACACCAAAATGTAGGAAACAATGTCACCTACAATCTGTGCACAAAAAAAAGTTCTACGACATTCCGTCATGAAATAATCAACAATTTTCGATGAGCCCGACAGGGATTTTCAGTTTCAAGGTCGTTGGCGTATATACTCCTCTTAATGTCCCAAAATATACTCAAAATGTTAAATTTCCCAAAATCCACTATACCTAACCCACTTAAGTAGGTAACTCAAGAGTCAGTTTTTTATGATTCTCGTCGCAACCACAAGAATCGGAGCCACCAACGGTAACAGTAATGTAATGAATGTATGGAAAATAGTTTTGACAATACAAAGGAAATCCAGACCATCGGGACTATTCGGGACAACCCTTCATACTGTTCTGGAACAGGATATGCGACACGGTGAATAAAGTATAGAAGATTACAAAAATGCTCCAAGTTCCCAATGCGTGTGTTGATGTGTTCAGAGCCCTACTAATTTCGTAATTTAGGTTTTCGTTCGTTCGCGAACACGAACACTTGAACCTGCGTACGAGTAACGTAACGAGGTTACTGTTACCTCTCTAGTAGATACTATAGGCCATAGGCATACTAAAGATTTAAGTCAATAAAATTGGTTGAATACCCTATAGATAGATTTTTCTTCTGTTTTCGCGATGTTGGATATAAATTAAAGACATTTTTAAGTTTTAATCGCGGTGTGTTTATTACTTTTAGCATAGTTTCAACGTTCAACGTTTCGAGGCTTTTACAGGTCCCTTGGAACAGGACCTGTAGAAGTAATAAGTTTTACTAAAAAACACCACGCGATGCAAACCAAAAATATTTTTAATTTAACCTATAAATGTAAAATATTAATTGTAGGTACCTGCAATAACTAACATTGTTGTAAAATGTTAGTAAATTATATTTAACTAGCGTACCTAAGTCCCGATCCCGCGGGAACATCAGAATATACTGTTCCCGCGGGTTCGGATGTGTTATTCTAGGTCTGCAGCTATCTCTACTCCAAGTTTCATCGCAATCAGTGCAGTAGTTTTTGCGTGAAAGAGGAACAAAGTCATATACATGCATGCATACAACTTGCAAACATTCGCGTTTATTAACCTTAATAGGATGCTGCAAAACAAAGGAATGTAGTTCTTATTCGATGTCGATCTTTCTTACTCTCTAGCCAACCGTAAACACCCTTGACTCGTTTATCTTCCTCATTAAACATTAAAAAAAAAACTGTAAACTGACTAATTGCGCAAATTATCGCTTCAATTCTTCACGCACAAAATTAAACTTTTTTTGCTGAGCCATTTTCAGGTTGAAGGTTTTGGCAATTGACAGTTTGACTTCTCGATCGTTCATTTATTAATTGATTTTAATTCATCCACATCAGTGGCTTATTCCTGATTGTGCCATTTTTTTCCCATTTATTCAAAATGTTTTTTAAGCTATTGCATAGCATTTATCGCAGGCTTTGAGCCCGGCCACCGAATCAAGAAATTCCGTAACGAAAATAAAACCTAACACACCCCCCCCCCCCCTTCCACATGGTTACGATGGCAACATGGTACAAAATAAATAAATAATTATAATTGCATAAGTTGATAAAAATGCGATGCAATAGCTTTACCGCGGCAGTCCCCTAGTGCCACAGGTTTTTTTTCGAATTTAATGGGTTGAATCGACACCTTCGAATGTTTCATCTTTCATCGTAAAAAGCGACTAAGAGATCTGAGGGAGACTAGCGAACCTGGAGTTCTCCTCCGCGGTGGTGGGTAAACTTTTCGTTCCCAAAGAGGTACCAAAGAGGGGAGGGGTTGGTGTCGACCGTATAATATTGCCAAATTTAAGCGAGCTCAGAGCTCCCGAGATATTTGCAACATTGTGAGTTTACGATTTCTATCTTCTTCTTCGTGTCAACGGCATCAAACTGTCCACATTACACAGTTTTGGCCCAAAACTCGGCAACGGCAAGTGCAATGTCTGTGGCTCTGTTGAGGTCGACTGCGGAGCAGCTAATAGGACACAATGGGCAGGCCATTAAATGTGCTTTAAATACGATTTCAATGAATTCACGATTCAGTTTATACGGTATCGGCAATCGACGCCATAATTTATTGCGCCACACGTCACCACTACCGGTAACTGGCCCTTTAAGATATTTCTAGTTATGCCTAGTTATTCCCAATGAATCTGAGTGAAACAGAATATAAATCTAAACGTGATATCGCAAACTATACAGCATTGACACATTTCGTTAATGATGTCAAAGATACTGCCCCCTTTTCATGGTATAATCGCGAGGACGAGTTTTTGTATGGTTTCTATGGAATCTCTCTTAAATCTATATTTAGGTAAAGGCCTTGTATTAAAATTAGGAAGGTATCTATCCAGTTTATCATTTCAATATCATGATATTGACACTGCCATGGCAGTCAATCTTTAATTTTAAATTTGATGTTTGTTCAAATAAGATTTGTCAATTTTTGATAAAAAATTCTTTGGTGAAAAAAAAAATACATACGCGACGAATTAAGAACCTCCTCCCTTTTTGGAAGTCGGTTTAAAAGTAAGTAAGTAAACCAGTAGGAACACCGATTTCTATAATGTTTGAGTTTCGGTTGCAGTCCAGTTTTGCTAGTTAAAATTTCATTTTGAGAGTTAAACTTAAAAGTTAAATTATTATGCTTATAAATTAGCCTATATTTTTAATAATACTCAGCAACTCTTTATACGAAAGTAAAAGAAGTTATTTTTATAAAACCAAAAGAAGAAACCGACCTACACCCCATTTTCCGGACAAGAAGAACAATGATGACACCTAAATGTCAAAACATAAAAATATCCAAGAAAGATTCAACAATATATTTATAGCAAAAACCATTCCATGTCCATCTCCGACCCCTAGCTCGTCGTCATCTGGAGATGGAGATGTATTCAGGACGCCTCCGGACTCCAGCGAAGACGACGACGACCACTACGTGGCGCAGCTTCAGACACCGCCTGGGAGTTGTGCGGAGCCTGAGAGGCTCTCTGTTCCTATTGAATCTGCTCTTTCTACATCTGCACCCCCACCGACCGACCGACCGACTCAACAAGATGCGACAAACCGAAATATTCTAAATTATGTGTCACAGGAAAACAGGGTTAAGTGTGATAAGTGCTCTCGTTTTTTTAATGGTAATCGTGGCCTCAAAATTCATATAAGTAAAATACATCGTTCGGCACAAAATTTTAATGTTTCAAATTCAACTTCTTTTTGGGAATCCCTTTCTACGTTTAAGTGCACCTTGCCTGTAGTTAAAAGGATTCCGCGTGGCGCACGCATTAGTGTTGCAAAATGCCTTACGCGTGACCTACAAAAGGTAATAAAAAACAATTCAGTTGAAGCTTGGGAGCACTTACTCACTTTCCCTTTCAGAATATTACACGTCTCGAAGAATATTTTGGAAACAGAATCCCTAACAAACAAAATTAAACAAAATTGTATACGAAATAGTGACTCAATCCCTGATTTCACTTCGGTAACTTATCCTCATCCCCGGGCCAATATTGAAAAAGGTGAAATCTCTTTCAAGCTCAAAGCTCAAGCTTTGAGGATAAGATGGCCGAAGGAGACATCAGAGGATCAGCCCGGTTATTATTTTCCAGTGACACAAGTGCACCAAATAATACGGAGACCTTGTTGGCTCTTAGGGAGAAACATCCACCTTCACCAACACATCACTTTACAGCCTTGCCTTCAGGACGAAGATCCCATGAGTGCTGCTCCGCCTGAGATACTATCGGCTATTTCATCTTTTCCGAGTGGCTCAGCGGGCGGCCTCGACTCGCTAACGCCACAACACTTAAAAGACCTTTTGAGTGTGACATGTGGCGAAGCCAGGGACGCCCTGCTAAAGGAGCTAACCGCATTTGTGAACATGATGCTTGGAGGCAAGGTTAATGAAAACATCATAGACGTTCTCTATGGAGCCAATTTGTGCGCCCTCCTCAAAAAGGATGGGGGTATAAGGCCCATAGCTGTAGGTACTGTTTACCGTCGTCTCGCAGCAAAAATCTGTTGCAAGAGTCTAAAGGAAACCCTCTGTAAGGATTTCCAACCCATACAGTTGGGTTTCGGATCTCGCGGTGGCTGCGAGGCTGCGGTACATGCCTTGAGAACGTCACTTTTCCACAATAAATGTGAAGTGTTGGTAAAGGTTGATGTAAAGAACGCTTTCAACTCTGTTGACAGAAGTTTTCTTCTCAATCAAGTTAAAGACAAAATTCCTAGTGCGTTTGGTTTTATTTGGCAATGTTACGGCAAACCTACAAAATTAACTTACAAAAACAACCTCATTCTTTCGGAAGTAGGGTGCCAACAAGGTGACCCCCTTGGGCCGGCTCTTTTTAGTCTAGCAATTCATCCGACCATTAAAAAGTTAGAGTCAAAATTCAACGTGTGGTACCTAGATGACGGAACTATAGGAGGCGATATCAACTCGGTATACAATGATCTAAAATTAATTATCTCGGAATTTAAATCATTAGGACTTACTTTAAATTCTTCAAAATGTGAAATTTTTGTTCCTAACCAATTGATTCAAAATACCGCATTAACCCTTTTTAACAAAATTGTACCAAATATAACATTACTAAATAACCAATCACTTCGCCTCCTAGGATCACCGATTCTAGACGAATCGCTAAAAGATTTCATAGAAGAAAAAATTCAAAATTTTCTTTCTGTTTCGGAACGCCTCCAAAAAATTAACATGCATGTGGCTTTTTTTATAATAAGATATTGTCTTTTCGTGCCAAAATTCATGTATTCTCTTAGATGTTGTCAGCTTTGGAAACATCCCTTGCTTATACAACAGCTTGACAACATCATAAGAGATACACTCACCACCATTTTAAACACTTCTTTAGACGATCGCGCTTGGCAGCAAGCCTCACTGCCAATAAGATTTGGAGGTCTCGGTATTCGCAAAATTTCTAGTGTATCTTTGCCAGCTTTCTTGTCTTCCATATACAGTACTTCGAGTTTAGTACACACAATTTTAGAACCTATAAGTCCAAATTGCCAGATAAACTATTTAAATGAAGCAACAGAAAGCTGGAAAAGAGCTTGCCCAACGGAGTCGTTACCAAAAGCCCCTTCGTCTCAGAGGCAATGGGACGAGCCGCTCTGCACGTTAGAATTCAATGACCTGATATATACTTTAAGTTCTTCTGCAGAGCGTGCTCGTTTACATGCCGTTGCTCGATGGGAATCGGGTCTTTGGTTACAGGCGCTACCATCCCGTAATATTGGTAATCTTTTAGACAATAACACATTTCGGTTGGCCGCATCTCTTCGTGTAGGTGCTTTCTGTACAGCTCCTCACCGGTGTGATTGCGGAGAGCCTGTAGACCGGCTCGGTCACCACGGATTATCCTGCCCAAAGAGTGCGGGCAGGATACCACGGCACTCCAGCCTGAACGATGTCATCCGTCGGGCCTTCGGCAGTGCCGGCGTCCCGTCAACTTTAGAACCTAACGGACTTTTACGGGACGACGGCAAGAGACCCGATGGAATGACTCTCGTTCCTTGGAAGATGGGTAGGCCCCTAGTTTGGGATGCCACTTGTGTGGACACGCTGGCTCCTTCCCATCTTCCAGTGACCACGGTGCGGGCAGGAGCTGCCGCTGATAAAGCTGAAAACCTTAAACGGCACAAATATAGTAATATAGATAGGGGTTACATGTTTGTGCCGTTTGGGGTGGAGACTTTAGGTCCGTGGGGGCCGGCCGCTCTGGAGCTGTACAGAGAGCTAGCTAAACGTTTGGTGGAGGCATCGGGTGACCGGAATGCTGGCTTGTATTTTGCCCAGAAAATAAGTATTTGTATACAACGGGGCAATGCAGCCAGTATTCTGGGCACTTTTCCCTCCACCAAGTTTTTAGCTGATTTAGATTTAGTTTAGTTTTTAGTTTAGTTTTATTTTAATCAGTTTTAGTTTTAATTTAGTTTTTAATTTTACACTAATATTATAAAGAGGAAAGATATGTATTTTTGTATGTTCCAACATACTTACATTTTTAATATCGCGATATCTTTTGAATGAAATGTCCGAATTCAATAATTCAAAAGGTCCTAGAAAGGTATTGAATTCGTCTTGAATATGAAGTAATTTATTTTGATAAGGATTAATACCAAGGTACAAAATAAAAAATTTTGAGAGTAGGTATTGTTTGCAATTAAAATGACGTTAAATTGAATTTTTAGTATAATTTGTACAGAAATAACCTGCTTGTAGATAGATAGATAGTTTATTTTGGATAGCACAAGAAAAAAAAACAATACATACCTAAACAGTAAAGACAAAGCCTAAAAGTTAAGTTGCACAAATGGGCGGTCTTTTCTCTGAAAGTGATTACTTCCATAAGCATCCGCTATACCACCTTCCAAGGAGCGGAGTTGACCACCCGCTATAAAATAGTTACTGTTATTTTGAGTATCTCTTTTTAGTGCTCTATGCAAATCTACTAAAAATATTTTCAAGGAAAAATACATCTACGTACAAGCGAAACATCTTCAAAAAAAAAAGTAGTTGTGACATACGGACGGACGGACAGACAGACAGACAGACGGACATACAGACATGACGAATCTATAGAAATAGAAATAGAAACTCATTTATTCGCAACAAATATACATTATACAACTAAAACGAATGAATAGTTTTGACTACATACACCATTTGTTACGAAACAGACCCCAACTCAGCATAATGCTAGTCTATAAGGGTTCCGTTTTTTGCCATTTGGTTACCGAACCCTAATTATCTCGCCGCAAGTG
Source organism: Idaea biselata (assembly GCA_958496205.1). Taxonomy (NCBI): domain Eukaryota; kingdom Metazoa; phylum Arthropoda; class Insecta; order Lepidoptera; family Geometridae; genus Idaea; species Idaea biselata. The sequence continues at coordinate 19,705,227 of OY292405.1, read as the reverse complement.
AATTTTTTGAAGATGTATCGCGTGGTCTAGTCTAGTGTGTTAAGACGGTGTGGTACTGACCCAGAGACGCGAGTTCAAACCTCGCCGCGAGTTAATTTTTGAAGATGTATTGTTCCTTAAAATGAAGCCCTATTACGATGATTCTTTTTTCATTTGTAAGAAGTTAGCTTTTTGTTGGTTCCATAAAATAAATGGTGATGATTAATTGAGGGCTCTTGGATGCTGAGCGGAATAGCTGCACCCCAGATGCAGTCAATTCTCATTTTTGCACTTCTACCAATAGGATTAGCTCCTAAACTACTAGACAGAGATTTGTGGACCAGCTAGAACCACCTTCTCAAAAATGAAAATCCCTCAAAAAATTATTTTGATATCTATTATTGTCTAGTCTTGAGATTTTTTTGTGTTAATGGTAAGGAACCTTTGGTGGTTGAGTCCGACTCGTGCTTGGCCGGATTTTTTAAAATAATTATTGCGAATAATGTTATATTATAAACCCTGGGGGTTTGGTCTGGTTAAGTGATAATAGTTCCCTAATTAATCAGTTTCTTTCACTAGTCAATTTATTTCATTCGTCAGTTTCATAAATTCGTCAGTTCCTCTCATGGTAGTTTGTACTACCACTTTACTACGTCAATGATTTGCAGTTCGTCGGTTAAGAACAGTCATGTTAGCATCGTCATCGTCGTACGAAAGAAAGGAAATCTGTCATCCGTACATCAAAATCCCCCAAAAATAAAATTTTCGGACGGATTTATGAAATATTTTCTTCTGGAATTTTTGTTCGTTTTATCGTTCATAGAATTAAAGTAAATGTTTAGACGGTAAGTAGAGATGATAGGTAAATGGAAGGTGACAGTATGTTAAGCTACTAAATGTACCTATTACATAATTTGTTCAGTTTTTTTTCGCATCGAGTGTACGGCAATGATCGAGTCTCGTGTGTGACCGAGGCTGAATACAGCATAATAAATACACGTGCCTCTACCATTTATAATTCACGTTTATTTTAATCATTAGTTCTATTTTTGCTCTATTAATATTTTCTTTATTTATCCTAACTCGTGTTTAAGATAGATAAACGCTTTATTGTACCAAAAACAAAAATGACATTAGAGTTTTTTTTAATAAAAACTTCAATCAAAATTAGCATAGTGGGCAGCCTAATCGAGAAGTATTGATACAAAATCCTACCGCGAAACGATGTAGTCGACAACTGGTCAAGTCTACAAATTGTGTCAATTGGTCAAGCGTCTTTTTATCGCAAATTTTATTGTTAATTCCTCAAGCAGTGAAAAAGTGTTAATTTGCCAAGTCGTTTATTTGTGTCCATTGGTCAAGTAATTGTCTTGCTTGTGTCAATTTGTTAAGTCTTTTAAAAGTGTCAACTCTGCAAGTCTTTTTTTTTTGTCAAAAAAATAGGCATTCACTTTTGTAGTTTGGCTGCCCGACTTCAGATTACATAACAGATAAGTCGGTGGCACTGTATGAAGGCGAGGTTATTTTATGCTTTTTTGAAGTCGGTTTTTAATGTTTCCATTATCAAACTCATTTTTGCATTCTGAGGCGAGATAAAGTAAAAATCATCATCATAGGTCCATATAAAATGGAAATGGTATTAAATCGTTTGTCCGGACTGAGTGACTTCACTTTGATACTTGATACAAGTTAAAGTTTTTTTTTCTGTTTTCGCGATTTTGGATTGGAATAAAACTCGTTTTTTTTCTCGTTTTAATCGAGTTACTTTTATTAGGTATATTAAGCATTTTATCAGCGCCCTACATTTTAATTATTGGTTAGGTGTAATCATGCGATAGAAATTACTATTAACTACCTATCTAGAAGGTATCACAACTAATTGCCTGGATAGTTCTCACAATTTCTTTCTCATTCATAAAATCATTTTAAATGATTCTGAGTAATATAATAAGACTTTACATTATATTATTAGTAGGTAGGTATTAGTTATAATTAAGCACAAGGAAATAATAACAATAGAACATAGTCTCAATAGAACATAGTCTCAAGTCTCAGAAAAGGGACTGAATGATTAATGATCCATTCCTCTTCTGCGGCGGGTAGGTACACGGTTTGTTGTTGTTTTCGTGTAGTGGTACTTGTACTATTTATGTATTCTGTGGTAGTGGTATGGCGACCACTAGGTCGCCATACACTAGTTAGAGTTTTCAGGTCGCCCTAAGACCTTGCGACTGTTAGGGAAAACAACCAGGTCCAACTGGTTAACGTGCCTTCCGAAGCACGGAGCTCGAGAAAGTGTTTTTTTGCCACACAAATTATCGGTCATCCATACAAGTAATGATCGCGCCAAGCGTTGCTTACCCACACGACCATTCAAGATCGGTAGGTCCAGCTAGGCCAATGATGATAAATCCAATGGGGTGCCACACACAAAGCTGTAAGCAGATGGCGCTGGCGTCGGATGATCTTTTTTTTTTTTGATGAAGGTCCCCCACAAATGAAAACGCCGAGTTTTTTTTTACTTTCGGTCTGAGACCGATATCGGTCTCAGACCGAAAGAAAAAAAAACTCGGCGTTTTCATTGACCATCATCAAAAAAAAAAGATCATCCGACCCCAGCGCCATCTGCTCACAGCTTTGCGTGTGCCACCCCATTGCAGAGTTTGATTATTACTAGAGATGCGCCGAGTACCTACTCTGCCGAGTACTCGTTACTCGGGTACTCGGCAGTTTTTTAATACTCGTACTCGGCCTCGGTACTCGGTTCATGAGCCGAGTAACTCGGATATATATCTACTATATAAAAATAAGTCGGGTTTTCCTTCCTGACGCTATAACTCCAGAACGCACGAACCGATTTCCATGGTTTTGCATTCGTTGGAAAGGTCTCGGGCTCCGTGAGGTTTATAGCAAAAATTCAGGAAAAATTTAATTATCTATAATTTATACGGCAAAACAACGTTTGCCGGGTCAGCTAGTCTACTATATAAAAATAAGTCGGGTTTTCCTTCCTGACGCTATAACTCCAGAACGCATGAACCGATTTCCACGGTTTTGCATTCGTTGGAAAGGTCTCGGGCTCGGTGAGGTTTATAGCAAAAAAATTAGGAAAAATTTAAAAAGAAAAGCTGGAAAATCAAAATCAAACTCAGCGATGACGTATGACGATGACGTATGACGATGACGTATGACGATGACGTATGACGATGACGTATGACGATGACGTATGACGATGACGTATGACGATGACGTATGACGATGACGTATGACGATGACGTATGACGATGACGTATGACGATGACGTATGACGATGACGTATGACGATGACGTATGACGATGACGTATGACGATGACGTATGACGATGACGTATGACGATGACGTATGACGATGACGTATGACGATGACGTATGACGATGACGTATGACGATGACGTATGACGATGACGTATGACGATGACGTATGACGATGACGTATGACAATGACGTATGACGATGACGTATGACGATGACGTATGACGATGACGTATGACGATGACGTATGACGATGACGATGACGTATGACGATGACGTATGACGATGACGTATGACGATGACGTATGACGATGACGTATGACGATGACGTATGACGATGACGTATGACGATGACGTATGACGATGACGTATGACGATGACGTATGACGATGACGTATGACGATGACGTATGACGATGACGTATGACGATGACGTATGACGATGACGTATGACGATGACGTATGACGATGACGTATGACGATGACGTATGACGATGACGTATGACGATTACGTATGACGATGACGTATGACGATGACGTATGACGATGACGTATGACGATGACGTATGACGATGACGTATGACGATGACGTATGACGATGACGTATGACGATGACGTATGACGATGACGTATGACGATGACGTATGACGATGACGTATGACGATGACGTATGACGTATGACGATGACGTATGACGATGACGTATGACGATGACGTATGACGATGACGTATGACGATGACGTATGACGATGACGTATGACGTATGACGATGACGTATGACGTACGATAAATGAAATAAAATTTTTCCTTTTCAAACATAAAACAAAAAAAAAAATTTCTTCATATTTTAATCACCAAACGAAATGTTACATAAAACGAAGCCATCTGGTGGCGAAACGGAGTTCGCCTGGTTTTCTAGTAGGTATATATATCTGTGTAGGATTTCATCTGTGTACTGCTTTGGCTTCTTAACTAAGTGTGAAAGTTTGTGTATTTGTTTGTTCCTCCTTCACGCTCAAACGGGTCGACCAATTTAGATGAAATTTAACACAAAGGTACAGAGCTAACGAACTTTATATCGACACATAAGCTGGTAAAGTGGCAAGCGTCTAACTCTCCTGAAGATCGCGACGTGTACAGGTCCGCCAAACGTGCCACTAAAAGAGCAGTAGCCAGAGACAGACAGCTCCACTGACAGCCATTGAACGATAAGTTGGAAACGTCTGAGGGGCAGAAGCTTACTTATAAGTAGACATGTTCTGGGATCAAAGCGGCGTAGGATATATCCATGTGCCGCAGTGTTAAAAATCCCGATGGCAACCTGCTATACGAAGACCTCGTGGTGAAGGACAGATGGCGCTCATATTCCCACGAGCTGCTAAATAAGCAGTATAGAGAGATGCAGACACCGGGACTCCTTCCGAATCAAGGACTTCTGCCACTGATTACGCCTGATAAGGGGTTGCTGTACCGTCAGGTTACCCCCAAGAGCAATCGTCAGGGATCTGTTTTAGACAGATCGTGTCCTCAAACGCTAGTTCGGTCTTCTTAAAGGACCCGCTATCTACACGCCCAAAGTGGCTATGGCCACTTTGTGCATGTAGATAGCACACCTGTGTAGACGGTCATATGGTCAAACGGACAGACCAGTTTAAGTACTTGGGATTTGTGGTTCCTGCGTCCGGCGACATCGGTTGCTACTAGGGCATGCAATATCGGAAGGTTTTCAATCCCGGGATGATTTCGATATATCGTTAAAAAGGCGAATTTAATACAATAAAAATGTGTGATATCTAAAATATTTAATATATTTAAGACTTTAGTGGTTTGATTACGTAAATAAGTTACCCCGAGGGCCGTCCACCCCATCATTTTAGAAATATGGCGGACAAATAACCTAAACCCGAAAGTGTCTAAACTTTCGCGCCAAATTCTAGGCGCACCACTAAAATTATGTTAGCAGTAAAATTTTGCATGCGAGCTTGTATAAAAAATACTTGTCTTAAAAATTGCAATGAATCACGTTACTTTTATTGTTTTAAACATTTTACCAATTCCCTACGCTTCTAAATCTTTACAGATCTCTTTCTCAGGGGTAGACTAATTTGGGTTTAATTTTAATAGTTCTATTCAATCATTCCATGAGGAAAAATATAGCTAAAAACCTTAATTTGAACCTAAATAGTAAATTGGTCAAAGCTCGATATCGGATCACTCAATCCCGGGATTATGATATCGAACTTTTGCGTCCGAGATCCCGGGATTACGATATCCCGGGATCCCGGGATTCATGCCCTAGTTGCTACGTCAAGTCTCATGTTTCGGCAGCTTGGGCTAAGTGTTGAGAGGCAACTGGTATCGTCTGCGACCCCAAAATACCGGTTGAACTAAGAGGAACAAGTGTATAAAACGATCACTAGACCTGTCCTTTTGTACGATAGTGATAGTGGCCAGTGCTTGAGCGACATAAGCAGGAGCTGCGTTTCACGAAGATGAAAATGCTGCGCTGGATGTGTGGAGTGACTCCGGCATCAAGGGCAGCCTTCATGCCCGAGAAGAATGGCCAATGACCATGCAAGAATGACGTTTACGATGGTCCGGCTAGTTATGTAGGGAACAAATGTTTTGCTATGGCGGCTCCGCCCGACCGCAGCAGATTGGGAAGATTCAAGAAAGGCTGGCTTGACGGCGAGAGAGCAGATATGCGTGCAAATGGCCTCACTACACGGGATGCCAAAGATTGTGCGAAGTAGAGACGTAAAATTAGGATAGCGGACTCCGGGCTCCCGAGAGTGTTGATGATGAGATGTTCCCATCAGGAACATCGCTCGGATGATGATGATGATAAACCGCGGGCGCAGCTAGTAAAGAAGAAAACCTGCTTGCTTCGAGTCGCCTCGCCTGTCGCGCGTTGTCTGGAGCGCGTTGCAACGTTATTTAATAAACCGAGTAACTCGGCAGAGTACTCGACTCGGTAAATTTTGAACCGAGTAATACTCGGTACTCGGTTACTCGGTAAAACTGGTACTCGGCGCATCACTAATTATTACCTCACTTTGGTGCCCGCAATGCAATGGTGAGTTGTGTTTTGTAGAAAAATTCGCGGTATGAGCAGTCAATGGGGAGGAGCACTAACTTTTTATCCCGGCAGAGGGCGATGTTCGACTAATCTAACTTTGAAATAAGAACTGTCAAATAGTATTTATTTTCACAACTCTCGGCGGTTTCATTTATGTTTACGTTTATATTTAAATAAAATGCCTCAATGTAGTAGGAGCATTTTTCCTACGATGTTTTTTTTTGAGACTGAACAAGACACCGACATAAATGGATTATTTTTAGCTAATTTTAACACTAAGACTCCAACTTGACTTCATAGTACAGGCGAGACCACAATTTTTTTAAAAAAAGCTCAGTCGACCAGAGCGCCATCTGCTCACAGCTTTGTGTGTTCCACCTCATTGGATTTATCATCATTGAAGTACCAATGATACACGGCTTGATACCAACATTAACTGCTACGAAAAAGCTTGCACTAGGAGTACCTTTTTTTTTTTTAAATATTTATAAAACTTTGTACACATTTTATTGACTGTCTTATATAAAATCAGATATAAACTGACTTGCAGTTTATTGGCAAGTATGCGCTTATTTCTAGGCTAAAATTAAAATGTGCACCTTACACACATACATAATTAAATAATACCTACATTTATCTATTCCTGTCATATTGGAACATCTTTCAAACTACATTAACTTTATCAATGGCCAGAATTCCTCCGGGTGATCCACACCACATGGCAGCCCCCTATTGCCCAATCTCCTTTGACATGCTCTGGATTCATAATAACTGGGTCAATCGTTTTGAGGTGATAAGGGAACGATATTTTTGTACTATATTTTGGTAATGGGCCTTGTTAAAACGTGTAGATAGTTATTCCCGGTATAGAATAGGGCTCCCCCATCTCGTCTCGTCATCTAGTGGGTGTCGTAAAAGGTGACTAAGGGGTCTGGGGGAGACTAGCGGACCCGAAGCTCAGTAATGTAATTCCCATTTCGCTAAAACACTGTTTATATAAATATAAATAAAAATTTAGACCAAGGAAAATGTAACTATGATTATCAAATACTCCTACGGCATGTAGGTAGGTATAGTTAGTTAGTTTTGACTGTGTGTTCCGAGTTTCCGGAACTAGCCCTATAACTGGGCCTTTATGCTTAGTTTCCTCACGATGTTTTCCTTCACCGCAAGAGCGATGTTAATAGCGCACATAATTTTTTCTTAAAGAAAAAGACTTGAAAAAGAAAAAGATTGATGCGCGGTCGGCCAAATCACGACCTTCGGAATGAAAGTCGAGGTATCTACCAACACCGCTCTATATGTTGGTATATTAGCTAGGTATAAATAAATATTGCACGACGTTACACACAGCGCAATCTAGCCCCAAACTAAGCACTAGGACAACAGATATACTACATAATTATTATACTTTTTTTTGTAAATACATATAATACATAGAAAACACCCAGACCTGAAACAAATATTTATTTAAAAGCATAAATACTTGCACCCGGCGGGAATCAAACCCGCAACCTCCTGCATTGAAGTCGGGCCACGCGCCACTGAGGTCGTCAAAATATCAAACAACATAATGTTTTACATTCCATCTGAATTTAAGTAGACTGCTAAATAAATAAAAGGCAATATTTTACAGGAAAAAATCGATTTGACCTGAAAAAATAGCAGAAAACAATAATAATATCAGATTTCGTAACCATTTCTGAGAAGCTGAAAAATCGGGTTTTCCTCTAGATTTACCGCTAGTAACTTAGATTATGAATGGCCATTGTACCTTAGATTTATTTGATGTTTTCTTTAAATTTTATTTTATCCAGCTATTTTGTAAATAGGTACGACCATTAATAGAACAACGGCCAAATTCAGAAAAGCTTCTCAAAAAAACGACCTCTGTGGCGCGTCGGGGGAAGGCCCGACTGCAATGCAGAAGGTTGCGGGTTCGATTACTTTCGGATTCAAGTATTTATGCTTAAAAATAAATATTTGTTTCTGGTCTGGGTGTTTTCTATGTATCATTTTATTATCTACCTATGTATTTACAAAAAAAGTATATATATTCGTTGTATAGTACCCATAGTACAAGCCTAGTGTTCGTTTGGGACTAGATTGTGCCGTGAGCAACATCCCGCAATATTAATTAATTTGACGGCTACTTAAACGCAGCCAGACCCATAATAGAAACCAAAAAAAGAAATGAAAAAAATAGAAGTTTTCTAAGTGAATTTTTCTATTCTATTCTAATGAGGAGGAACACTAACTTTTTATCCCGGCAGAGGGCGTTGGTCGACTGATCTTAGGTTTGAATTAAGAACTGTCAAACAGGTGTTTTTTTCAACTCTCGGCGCCAAATTGGCCATATCGGTCTCAGACCGAAGGAAAAAAAAACTCGGCGTTTTCATTTGTGGGGGACAATCATCAAAAAAAAAAAAGATCATCCGACCCCAGCGCCATCTGCTCACAGCTTTGTGTGTGCCACCCCATTCTCAAACTAATTTTGAATTTGGAAGCTGCTTAATTATTTAAAGTAGCCCTCAAATAAGTGACGTTTCTGTATTCAGCGGTAAGTATCTAATTTATAAAAATACTAGCTGACCCGGCAAACGTTGTTTTGCCTTATAAATTATAGATAGTAGCCGATTCTCAGACCTACTGAATACGCATATAAAATTTGGTAAAAATCGGTAAAGCCGTTTCGGAGGAGTACGGTAACTAACATTGTGACATGGAAATTTTATGTATAAAAGAAGATAATTCCACTTTACAAGATTAAGAACTAGATGGCGCTGCAAGTCAAGTTAAAACACGCTATCGTTGCGTTTTAAGATATTGGTGGTATTAACTTGTGCTTGTTGTATTAAGTTTTATGATCATTTAGATCTTAACCGAACAATAATATCAATTTTTAGAAGTCTCTTCGACTTTAATCGAAGAGATAAAATACAGATAAGTATTAGAAGCTGCTCTACTCTAATTCAGAATCTTAGATCAAAAATGTAAACAAAGAATTGTCAATTTTAATGAAAAAATTGAATATAATGGGATTTTGTTCTATTTTTGATCCTGAGTTTCTGCAATAGCTGCGTCCCGCGGATTCTGGTCTGGGTGTTTTCTATGTATCATAATTATTATGTACCTATGTATTTACAAAAAAAGTGTATATATTCGTTGTATAGTACTTCGTTGTATAGACTGTGACTGTGTTCCTCGCGTGATGATCTGGTGGGCGCTGCGGTCCAAAGGGGTGCCTGAAACTTATATTGAAACCATCCGGGACATGTACCGAAATTCCGATTCAGTGGTGCGAACTGCTGTTGGTGACACTAAATCTTTTCCCATTACAGTCGGAGTCCACCAAGGATCCGTCCTAAGTCCGTTTCTGTTTAGCGTAATACTGGACGCACTGTCCGTAGTCATCCGAGACGCACACGAGCAGCCCCCGTGGATGCTCATGTATGCTGATGATATTGCGCTAGCGGACTCGGATAAGGGACGGCTTGGAAGGCGTGTAAATGCTTGGAAAGAGTCACTTGAGAACGGCGGTTTGCAACTCAACGTAGCGAAGACCGAATACTTGGCTAGCAATACCACAGATCCCACACCTGTCTGCGTTGACGGTCACATGGTCGAGCGGACAGACCAGTTTAAGTACTTGGGATCTGTGCTTCACGAGTCCGGCGACATCGATTGTGACGTCAAATCCCGCATTTCGGCAGCTTGGGCCAAGTGGCGAGAGGTAACTGGTGTCATTTGTGACCCGAAAATGCCGGTTAAACTGAAGGGACAGGTCTATAAAACGATCATTAGACCTGTCCTTTTGTATGGTAGTGAGGCGTGGCCATTGCTTGAGCGACATAAGCAGGAGCTGCGTGTCACGGAGATGAAGATGCTGCGCTGGATGTGTGGAGTGACGCGAAAAGACCGCGTCAGAAACTCCCGCATCAGGGGCAGCCTTCATGTCCGAGACATTGCAGACAAACTGCAAGAATGCCGCTTACGGTGGTACGGCCACGTTCTACGAAAACCGGCTAGTTACGTGGGAAACAAATGTCTTGCCATGGCGCCTCCGCCCGGCCGCGGCAGATTGGGAAGACCCAAGAAGTGCTGGCTTGACGTTGTAAGATCGGATATGCGTGCAAATGGCCTCACTACACGGGATGCCGAAGATCGTGCGAAGTGGAGACGTAAAAGTAGGAAAGCGGACCCCGGGCTCTCGAGAGGGATGCAACCGGGAACAACGCTCGGATGATGATGATGATTCGTTATATAGTACCCATAGTACAAGACTAGTGCTTAGTCTGGGACTAGATTGTGCTGTGTGCAACATTCTGCAATATTAATTTATTCGACGGTTACTTAAACGCCGCCCTAAACCCAAAACCAAAAAAAGAAAAAAGAAATGAAAAAAAAAAGAAGTTTTCTAAGTGTTTTTTTCTATTCTACCTATTCATTAGAAACTTATCTCAAACTTATTTTGAATTTGGAAGCTGCTTAATTATTTAAAGTAGCCCTCAAATAAGTGACGATTCTGTCTGTACCTATTCAGCGGTAAGTATCTAATTTATAAAAATATAATTCCACTTTACAAGATTAGGAACTAGATGGCGCTGCAAGTCAAGTTAAAACACGCTATCGTTGCGTTTTAAGATATTGGTGGTATTAACTTGTGCTTGGTGTATGAGGTACAATGATTTTATCTAATAAAAAACCCCGACTTAAAAAATGTTCCAAGTTAAAACAAAACTAAACTTTAAAAAGGCAAAAATAATAAGCCGAAAACAAATTTCATGTATCTGAGTAGGTATGTGGTAGGTACCTTACGGTCCCGCGTCGGGGGACGCGGGAATGTGTCACAGAAGTTGATGGTAACCGACCCGTGCTTATAGTATCTAACGTTCCCGCGTCCCCCGACGCGGGACCGTAAGGTACCTACCACATACCTACTCAGATACATGAAATTTGTTTTCGGCTTATTATTTTTGCCTTTTTAAAGTTTAGTTTTGTTTTAACTTGGAACATTTTTTAAGTCGGGGGGTTTTTTTAATTTTTAATTTAATTTTTTTATTTCACCCTTTTTATAACAGCGATTTTGATTAAACATGTATATTGTTGTCACAAAAGTTAAGTCCTTTCATTTGATACCCCACTCGGGTATATTTGAAAACATTCGTTTTTTATTTCCGAGCTTCAACCAACATATATTATGAACGGCTCAACCGATTTTGATCAAACATAGCTAAGAACACTCGCGCAAAAGTCACCTATCAACAAAAAAAACTACATTGAAATCGGTTCATCCGTTCGTGAGCTACGATGCCACAGACAGATACACAGACAGACAGACAGACAGACAGACAGACACACAGACACGTCAAACTTATAACACCCCTCTTTTTCCGTCGGGGGTTAAAAACTTATAACACCCCTCTTTTTCCGTCGGGGGTTAAAAATCATACACAAACAATTTAATAATTTTTAGAAGTCTCTTCGACTTTAATCGAAGAGATAAAATACACAGATAAGTATTAGCAGCTGCTCTACTCTATTTCAGAATCTCAGATCAAAAATGTAAACAAAGATATGTCAATTTTAAAGAAAAAATTGAATATATGGGATTTTGTTTCTATTATTGATCTGAGTTTCTGCAATAGGGTATAGCTGCGTCCCACGGATTCACCTGCGTAAGTCCCGATCCCGTCGGAATATCGGGATCAAAAGTCTGTGGTACTCCTCGATACTGTACAATTGGAGAAAGAATTTTTGAAATTGTCGAGTAGTTTTGAAGCCTATTCGTTACAAACAAACATAAATCTTTCCTCTTTATAATATTACTGCGCCCCGCGGTTACACCCGCGTAAGTTCCGATCGACTCGCACATGGCCGATTTTTTTAAATTAAGACTACGATTTGACGTTTTGGTTCTTTATGTATTTCACATTTTATCTTCAAGAATATGTGTCAAATCCTAATCTACAATTAAAAATAATTTTCGATAATCTTATTTTACATCTTAGGTACAATATTATAAAGCTGAAGACTTTGTTTGTTTGTTTGAACGCGCTAATCTCAGGAGCCGCTCTAGTCCGATTTGAAAAATTATTTCAGTGTTGGATAGTCCATTTATTGAGACTATTTTTGATTCGATATTCCCACGGAATCGGAACTTACGCGGGTGAAACCGCAGGACGCAGCTAGTTCTTCATATGCCGGAGTAAGGCGTGAACAAATGCACATACGTATTAAAGCGGAAAGGGGGTTGTTCTAGAGGTCTAGGCGAACAACTTTTGTTCTACAACTTTTGGAAATTCGAGGTAGTTTTCGAAAAAAATGAGTTTAAAGTTTACGTGAAAATCAGCTGTTTCTTAATATTTGACACTAGAATCTAAACATTAATTGGCTTTATTTGGGTCGAATAGAGAACCTCCTCCTCGTTTGAAGTCGGTTAAATACGAAGTACTTATACAAAACTACTCTGACCGAATGGACTACACGTCCCGCATACTTGAACCTTGGCCAACTATTATATCACTAAAGACACTATTTCAGAATAATATTGCAAAATTTAATGAATGACTGCTCTTTTACGATATAAGTGCTTTGATGGCCGGATGTACCTACGTTTTTTTTGTGGAAACGGATGTAGGGATGTATACTTGATTTATAAAACATCCTGCAAAAAAAAGGTAGCCGCTACGCCACGGGTAAGCCTCCCCGCCAAGCCGAAATTAAGAAAGCTCCTCCTCGTGTTCTTGCGAGTAAGGCCGCGTAAAGCAGTATTTATTTTTCAATTTCGTTTCGACAGACGACAGAACGACGTGAATTTTACCTGCAGAATACTTTGCTAATGGCACAGTCAGACTACAGATAAATCCCTATCATCCAGAGGAAAAACTTAGTTAGTAGTAGGTACGTCTGGAATTGACCACAACTCCTTAATATAAACCACAGGCAAATCATGGTGTTTTCCTTCACCGTAGAGCAAATCTAACATGCCCCAGTATGGCTACATGTGACTCCGAAATTTCCGCGTGATCGGGACTTGTTAGGGCGATGAGGGCAGATCGATTTCCGCCATAAAATCAATTCGCGTTATTGCATACCTCGACAGTCGACTCACGTGAACATGTCAACTTGGTAAACATTAATTTCTGAAACAATTTGTCGGTCATGATTTTCCTCTGTCCGTGGACCGTCGTAAATCATGGGTAGGCAGTAATAATGTATCAAAGTGAATTTTCAGTATAGAAACAGGTTGCTTCAGGCGCCTAACTTTTAGCTCTAAATAACTGTTACAGTTTTTAAGCATGGCTAATTATTTGATTAATTGATTGGGTGTATTCTATGTATCAAATGTATATGTATTTACAAAAAAAAGTTTAATATATGTAGTAGATCCGTTGTCTAATACCCATTGTACAAGCCTAGCCAGTGCTTAGTTTGGGGCTAGATTGCGCTGTGTGTAACGTCGGACAATATTGTAGATGTGGAGTTTTCTCCTCACGGTTTGACCCGGTAAATATGAACACCCCGTCCCGTTACCCACGGGAAAAGGGAGGACAATATTTATTATTATTAATTGTTTGAAGTGTTATTTTTTTTATTATATTAGTAATTTGGTTTAGCTATTAGTTTGCGCGCCGAGAAGCGCACAAACTAATAGCTAAACCAATAACTAATAGCTAATGGCACTTTTTGGTAACAAACTACAATATAATTTGTTACAATTAGGTACATGAACTAGATAAAAGCGATAATTAATCATTAATTTAAACAATAAAATGTAAAATAATAGCAGGGCACCTTGAGGCGAGGTGTCGGGGAGTAGCGACCCCGCGGCTACCCGAGTGCTCCAGGGGGAAACCACCGTTCCTCACCTCCGGCTTGCCTTAGTTAGCTGGTCGGAGTGAACACTGACGAGGAAGCGGTCCCCCACCTCTGGCTTGCCGGTCAGAGTGGAGTCGCGAGAGCAGAGCTCCCACTCTGCTCGTAGGATGGATGCCGATCGTAAGTGGTGAGTGGGCCAGGTAGGCTGGACCCTCAGGGAGCCCGTGACCTGAGTATAAAATCCAGGGAGGCCTCTCCATCCTTCAGCCACTCACGCCCCTGTTACCCCCTGGCTGTAATTTGCTCGGCTCCATTTAGGGTGGCCCAGTTTGTGAGTTGGCGAGTCTCCGTGTGCCATTTAATACGTGCATTTTTACATTGTTACGGCAGGCGCCATAGTCCCCATATTTCTCCCCAGTATCCAATCCACTACCAACCCATTATCATAGCCCAAGTAGTTTTCATCTGTAGTTTACACAATAGTACTATCCAAACCGGGGGTTGACCTTGGCTGCATTTTATAGTGTAGACAGGGATAACCGCCGGTTCGGTGTCCATTTCATACTTTGCGATTAAAATTGTGACTGAAACGGGCCTCTACGTGTTGGCTTCGGCCCCACGCACGCCTTCCAAAAGTCCGGGGCTCCATAACCCCGTGAAACGGAGACGTTACAAACAATAATAAAAATAAGCATTTATTTCAGGCTACCAAGGCCCATAAATACATACCTTATAGACTAACATACATATTTTATAATAATTGAAATGTGTTAATAAATAGCTTAAGACTATGTTAGTGGCACTTCCATAACACTACACTATACAGTCTTAGTGCAACCCTGTGGTATTTGTCCGCGGAAGCGACGGAACACCATGCCATTCGGCCAGAAGTCTTCGGGCAAGACGCGAGGCAGGCAGTAAAAAGTATACGAAGGGTGACCACTTTCCCCAATGTACTATATTCTAAGAATATGTAGTATATCCGTTGTCTTAGTACCCACAGTACAAACCTAGTTGTATAATTGGTGGGCTGATTTGAGCTGTGTGCAAATTGTACAATGCTATGCACTGCAATGAATTAGGTAAACGTGGGTTATAGGTAATTATAAATATCATAAAACAAACATAAAATATAACTTTGTAAACATAATAATAGGTATACATATAATTATTAAAAGTCATGTTTAGTTTAAGAAACTACAAACTTATTAATCATACCACACATTATGAACATAAAATTAGAGTATTTTTTCGGATGTTTAGCATTTTTCAAACACCTTATACTTAGGCATGAAAATTTTATTTTTATGTTAATTCTAACTTAACCTTTAGTTAGAAATAACATAAAAAAGCAATGCGATTGAAACTGAAAAACAAGTTCAATTGTATATTAGCATCACGAAAACCAAAGAAAAAAATATATAGTACCCGAAATATCTAAATCTACACTAATATTATAAAGAGGAAAAAAATTGTGTTTTTGTATGGATGTTTCACCGCGGTTTCACCCGCGTAAGTTCCGATCCCGTGGGAATATCGGGATCAAAAGTCGCCTAGGTATGTTACTCCTCGATAATGTAGCTTTCTTTTGGTGAAAGAATTTTTGAAATCGGTCAAGTAGGTAGTTTTTGAGTTTATTAATAACAAAGATACAGACACAGACACACAAAAATACAAATCTTTCCTCTTTATAATATTAGTGTAGATTTAGATATTTCGTTAAACTTAATATTTCACAAGTAACTCGAACTTAGTAGGTACAGTTTTACGAACCAGTGGAAGTTTTGTTTTGTGACGCGACCTCTTAATTGTAGTTGATTGGGTCGATTGACTGCCAATTAGAACACCACAGGGAGAAATTCTCCCAGTATAGAGGTACCTAGTGTGTTCGATGGTAGAAAAGAAAGCAGTATTTTAACACTTTTATGTCCAGGTGTTCTCAGAGGCACATAACAAGCGGCACCTATTCAAAAACGGCCTTAAGAGGACATTCTACCTACTCTTTTTCCATACAAACGTAGTCGACTGTTTCCTCCCTGGATAAAGACATTATAGTAAATATGTAGATGCCATAAAACTTATATCTGCCATCACCATGCCAATACGTTTTGCTTTTTTTCATTTTCTAATTAGAATAGAAAAAAAAAACAAAAAACTTAGACAATGAAAAAAATCATGGAGCTGTTAACTTTGGCATAGTCAGCGGCAGACATCTTGATTTTTTTCTATTTCTTTTGTCAGATGACAGGAATTTGAACAGAGGAAACTGAAATAAACAGGTAAATAAACAACATCATACGAGGTCCTAAAGTGAAATCCTGTCCTCAAACCACGTCACTAAACAGTCACACAAAGTTATTGTGACAATATTAATTTCTGGCATCACAAAAAATGGCCGATATGATTATGCTATGTCGGACCCCCTCACAATGTCTAACTTGTTTAAGTACCTACTATTTCTTTATACTATGAACCCTCTCTGAAACTTTGTTGTATAGACTCCCGAGATACAGGACTCGATCCTAGTTCGGGGTCTGATGGTGATCCTTCTTTTTACTTATAATTTTAATTACCTACTGATTAGAATTAGTTAAGCTAGTTTGGGAAACTACATCTATTGTAAGTAGTTACCTCAGTGTTGCCAATAAAGATTTATTATTATTATTTTTCAAAAACATTTTGTTTTTCTCCCTTCTTGAGGGGTAAAAGAAACACGGGCCTAAGCCAAGTGCATAATTTTTAGGAATCAATTGATAAAAATTTGCGGGTTAAGCGACAAGTATTTAATATTACTGCCTTTTGCAGTAATAAATATGTTGACGGGCTAATATTTAACGAGCTCAAACTATTGTGCAGTGTCTTTGGTATAACGCCTGTGCTGGATAATATTATTGGGATAGTTTTGGTGTGGTTTATATTCCATTGTGTTTTAATTTCTATGGCTAAATCTGTATACTTGGCTATTTTTTCTGTATGTGTGTTTGTAAGGTTATGAGTGTTACATATTGCTATATCTATTATATATACTAATTTCTTTTGCTTATCTAACATTGTAATATCCGGTCTATTATTATATATAGTCTTATCTGTAATAATTGTTCTATCCCAATATAATTTGAAATTTGCGTTTTCCAGTACGGGTTCCGGTTTATATTTATAATATGGCACTTTATCTGTGATTTTAACTAGCTTTGTTTGAACTGCAAGAGGCTGATGTATAATGGCGGCAACCTGGTCATGGCGGTGTTTGTAGTCCGTCTGGGCTATTGCTCTACATGCACCAGTGATGTGTTGTATGGTTTCCGACGCACCGTGACATCGTCTGCAGGAGTCATTATAATTTGGTCTACGGATTATAAATTTTTGATAATTAGCTGTGTCAATAACTTTGTCCTGAATGGCGACCATAAATCCCTCCGTTTCAGGGAAGAGTTCACCTCGCTGCAGCCACGCGTTCGATGCTGTAATATCGACATGAGGTTGCTGCAAGTCGAGGCGATGTCTTCCATGAAGGGATTTACGTTCCCAAGCCGAAATTTTGTCTATTTTTCTGATTGTGAGCTCGTTAGTTTGTTGGTCGGTGGAGTGTAAATTAAGTGGAGTATATCTTTTATCTATATGGGCTATTATTCTGTGAAGGTAAGATTGTGGGGCTTTATCCAAAAAGAACTTTCTTAACGTTGAGATCTGTTGATTATGAAGGTTTCCGATGTCGATCAACCCACGCCCTCCTTCAACCCTTGGTAAAGTTAATCTTTGCACACAGGATCTAGGATGGTGTTTCCTGTGGGAGGTCAAAGATGTATTTATTAACCGTTGCAATTTAATTAAGTCGGTTTTTGACCAATTTATAATACCGAAGGAGTACGTGAGTATGGGAATCGCAAATGTATTTATGGACTTGACTAGATTACGGGATGATAACTGTGAATTCATTAACATATTAAGTCTGTGTTTATATATATACATATAATAAAATCGTAACTCAGCGGTGTCTGTTTTTGGAAGATATAAAAAAAATATAAATTGTATGGGTATCTATGAACGCAGTAGAACCTATTATTCTGTTTTTCTGGTTGTCTGTTTGTCTGTTTGTCTGTTTATCTGTTTGTCTGTTTGTGTGTGCCTTTGTGCCCGCTAATCTCAGAAACGGCTTATCCGATTTTAACCAAATTTGGTATGCAGATAGCTTTAGACCTCGATTAACATATAGGCTATTTTTTATCCGGATATTTTGTCCGGTTATCCGGATAAAGTGATTTTTCTGCTTTTACTTAGTTAGTTTAAATGTTGTATTGAAGAAGAATGTTGTGTGGAATCAATACATGATTAACCGGATATCCGGTCGAAAATAAAAAAAACCGGATATTCAGTTTTTTTCAGGAAATTCCTAAAATACCGTATACCTTTGTCTCTCCATATATCCGGATCCTTCGGACATACGGAAATTCTTTATAATGGTTGTTTTTAACCGACTTTAAAAAAAAGAGGATCTGCTCAATTCTACCCACATATTGTTTGTATGTGAATATGTTCAAACCGTACTCCGGCATATAAAGTCCGATTTCGATCATTGTTTTTTAATTTGGAAAGTGAGAGTCCCGAGTTGGTCCCATAAATTGTTGGTGAAGATCTGATGAGAACCTTCGGAATGATGAGCAGAATAGCATCCCACAATGATGTTAATTACAAATTTTTGGACTTCCATCAATAGAATCGGCTTAAAAAGAACTAGGTACAAATTGATGAACCACCTGAAACCACCTTCTCAAAATTTCCTCAGTGATTAAAGGTACGGTTACAATCTTGAAAATGCAATAAAATGGATTAAAAAAATATATGTGTAATCGGGCAGTTTTACTGGGTGATGCAGATTGCATGTAGTTTACGTGGCACAATGGTAGCTATGGATTCCGAGTCGAGGGTTCCGCGTTCGAATCACAGACCGGCGCATTCCCTTTTTAAGGAACGGTGGCCTACCGAGCCGAGTGATGGCTTCCGATTCGACGGCTGCGCGTTCGAGTCACGAGTCCCGGACACGACGTTACGTTTTACCCTCCAGATGGTCGTCCACCTTGCCGTTGTGAGGGGACTCAGTAGCTGAAAGCTAAGAGGCGCACGAGGTGGGAAACCGGGCTTGCCTGGCTTCTAACCCGTAATCCCGCGTCAGCGGGCTCGGGGGTCCTTTCCGCAAGAAAGGGCCCGCGTGGTAGACAACCACTATAAAAATCACCTCAGCCTCTGGTGGTGAATTGGGGGGGGGGGGGAGGTTATCACCGGCTTTGGGGACCTCGAGACGGTGGCGTGACCGTGCCGAGGGAGGGGAGACGGAGAGAGGTTGTCTATCGGGCAGATGCAGAGATGAGGCTTGGAAAGGCCTTCGTTGTCGGGATGTAGTCCATGAGGAGTTTCCACTGGCTTTGACACTTGTGGAGCGAGGGACACCATGGGGGTTTACATTATAAGCCTATGGCTCAACGAGATTGGCCTGACGGTGACGGACATTAGCCACGTAAAAAAAAGATATCATGTAGTTAAGCTGCCCGACTTCAGCTTACATAACAGATAAGTCGGTTGCACTGTATTTAGGAGAGCTCAATATTATTGTTTTCCTTTTGTTCGAAGTCGGGTTTCGATTTTTTTTTATTTTTTCGATAAAGGCTACTTCTTATAAGCATGCAACACGTTACCTACCGCTGCGCTGTGCTAAATCTACACTTAAATAGACTCTGCCATGATTATCTTCTGCTCAGCAACATACTTCCCTGGTCGTCCGTTCAAGCACAGCGATGGGTAGGTAGTCCGAAAAACGCTGACGAAGTCGCGGGCACAGCTAGTTTAGTAATAAGCTTGTTTTTGGTGTCTTTCTGGTCTATTTGGTAGGATTGTTCAAAACCTAGATATTTGTAGGTGTTATGTTGTAGTAATGGTTCTATTGTCTGTTCATTAGTTAGTGTGTATGGGTTGTTTTCTATTTGTTGTCCTTTTCGTAGAGTAAACGTTTTACACTTATCTATACCAAATGTCATTTTAATATCATCGGAGAAAGTTTGTGTCAGATCTGCAAGTAAATGTAATGCTGGTATACTATTACCATAAAGCTTGATATCGTCCATAAACATCAGATGAGTTAGTTTAAAAGATTCTGTATTGGTATTATTTTGTATTTTTCTCGCAAGCGGCCATTTCCATGGCCGCTTGCGAGAATACCGAAGCGATCTTCAAGGGATTACCTATTTCCATAGCCGCTTGCAAGAATACCGAAGCGGTCTTCAAGGGATTGCCCATTTCCATGGCCGCTTGCGAGAATACCGAAGCGGTCTTCAAGGGTAGAGCCATTTCAATGGCCGCTTGCGAGTTAAAAATTTGTGAAAGGAGCCGTCGTCGGCTTAACTGCTGAGGTTTGCGACCTTTAATTATTATATGTGCGTTTCCATAGATAAAACAGTAGATGAATTCTGCATTATGGTATTGTTATTAACGTCATAGTTAGTATTCAGTCTGTTTGCAGTAGGTATAACAGGTTAAAAGTTAGGTCTAGCTAGTCTCTGAATTGGACTGGGATGGAATGCATTACTTGAGCGAATTAATTGTTGTCGAGCTAAGTTCCTATTCCGTATTATCTTTTATTGGATGGCAAATCGACCTGCTTCGGCTGTAGACATGAAACCACGAGTCCTAAGCACGGTACCAATATCGGAACTAAGTCCATTTATGAAAATATTTAGAGTTGTCTTCTCTTTAGTCACTTTTCGCCCAAATAAAGTTTTGTTCGAGCTTCCATTGAAAACTTTTCAATTATTTTACTACGTAGCAAGCCTACATGGTGGTGATATTCCGTGATACTTTTGCCTGTCTTTTGGAAAAGGGATTGCATTTATAAAGTTCGATTGTTTTTACATTGGACAACTTTTTAATTATTTTACTACGTAGCCAAGTCTACTTGGTGGAAATATTCCGTGATACTTTTTCCTGTCTTTTGGAAAAGGGATTGCATTTCTAAAGTGCAATTGATTTTACATTGGACAACTTTTCAATTATTTTACTACGTAGCAAGCCTACACGGTGGTGATATTCCGTGATACTTTTGCCTGTCTTTTGGAAAAGGGATTGCATTTATAAAGTACGATTGTTTTTACATTGGACAACTTTTTAATTATTTTACTACGTAGCCAAGTCTACTTGGTGGAAATATTCCGTGATACTTTTTCCTGTCTTTTGGAAAAGGGATTGCGTTTCTAAAGTGCGATTGTTTTTACATTTACAACTTTTTAATTATTTTACTACGTAGCCAAGTCTACGTGGTGGAAATATTCCGTGATACTTTTTCCTGTCTTTTGGAAAAGGGATTGCATTTCTAAAGTGCGATTGTTTTTACATTTACAACTTTTTAATTATTTTACTACGTAGCCAAGTCTACGTGGTGGAAATATTCCGTGATACTTTTTCCTGTCTTTTGGAAAAGGGATTGCATTTATAAAGTACGATTGTTTTTACATTGGACAACTTTTTTAATTATTTTACTACGTAGCCAAGTCTGCATGGTGGAAATATTCCGTGATACCTACTTTTTTCTGTCTTTTGGAAAAGGGATTGCATTTCAAAAGTGCGATTGTTTTTACATAGGCCAACTTTTTAATTATTTTACTACGTAGCAAGTTTAAATGCTGAATTACATGATCTAACAAATCTGTAAACTTGTGAACTTGGCTGGTGTCGAATTCAGGTATGAGTTTTATAACTGTATCTAGATTTAGTAGTTTTAGGAAATTGGAAGTGGATACCATCATTTGCCATCTTGGTGGGTTTTAGAATGAGACTTTGAATTAATGATTTAGGATTTAGGAAAAGATAGGAAAAACGTTCTAACCACCTTACCACAACAAAGCTAATGTGCTTCAGATCAAGGTGGCAAGTTCGTCGATAATGTTCTAAAACAATAAATGAAATTAATATTCTATTTTTAAGTTCTGCAGGCTTTCCATAGAAATATTTTAAAGGAAAAATGCTTCTGCAAAAACAAACGCACGATAGACACAGGGTGGGGTTCCGACCAAAAACGCATCTTTACTCCATCCGGGAGAAATGACTTGACCAACGTGCCTAAGTTGTGCATTGTGTTTTTGCAGAAGTAGATATTTTTTTCTTATAAAATATTTCAATGAATGAAATTGTTAGGTACAAATCATACTTTTAGTACATCATATCATCCTCAAGCAAATGGTTTCTTAGAAGGATTTCATGCGACCCTACGAGATCACATTATAATGTAGAGTAAAAGAAATAATAGCGACTGGGACCAAGTCGTTCCGCTAGCAGTTATTATAATAAATAATAATGGAACAAAGATCTAAAGCTCAATAAATCTAATATACCTATCTCATTAAATCTAAGGCACCAAATATAACGATGTGTCTACCTAACTAATTAAATCTATAAGTTCCTAAGGTCTAATCTTGGTCACAGCGCACCAAACTGTAACGGAACAAAGTATCTAAAGGCCTAAAGTATGTCAACTAAAATAAACGAAAATACCTAATTATAACGCATCCCTAACCTACCTGAATTAAAACGATATAATACCTAATTGATTACGATCAATCTGACCTACCTATCTAAACTACCTAATTATGATTGTGTGATGTACCTTTCTTTGTTTTTGGCTCGTGAAATTCTAGTGGTTACAGTTACCCTCGTTGTGTATTGTAGTTAACTCAAGGTTCCATAAAGGTAGACGAGATTACAGAAAACCTACACCTGTCCAAATTATCCCAAGTATTATCTGTACTCCTAAACCGACTTTAATTGAAACGTTAAAGGAAAATTTAAGATGATCTTTTACTGTTTTATGTGATCAAAATTGTTGCTACTTGAATTTAATTGATTACGCTATAAATTGACTGAAAGATGTCTCTACTATCTATGTCAGATCCTCAACTCTAGTCTGCAGAATGAATGTTATAAGATAGCTAACTTAAAATTAAGGGAATTAGGTATAAATAATGATGGTACACAATAAATTAGATATCAAAATATTGGTTTTATTAAATCCGATGATTCTATTATCACGTAGTGAAAGAATCATCAAAGAAAACACTACGGACCTAGCTATCAAAGTTAACAATATCGGACGTTAATTAATTGAATTATGAATTTTAATCTCTATAGTAACTTGACCAAAATGTATTAAGTAAATGGACTGCTGACAACAGTGGAATTCCACAATCCTAAAAACTATTATAGTAAATCTCATTATGAGACTTTATAGACTTCAGGCAAATACCTTATCTATTAACGTGAAATAATCCTCTTTATGAGAATTTCATAGTTCGATAAACTTCATTCAGTACACCTGTACTCGAGTCTTTGTCGATTGCGTCCCGGATTCGGTTTGCAAGTATAGCAGAATTGCCAGACCTCGAAATTAGATCATCAAACCAATGTTTCCCACAAATGGAGATATATATAGAAAAGGTAAATTGCTTACGTATAGATAATGATTAGAATTAATCTTTATTCATGTGAATTCCACTCGGAAATATCAAAATATATGTACCAAACGTACTTAGGCTTTGACTTAGTTTTGGTCATTTTACTACAGTAAAATTAACTGATGGATCTTGTCCAAATATAATTTAGAATTAAATTTATTAAAAGGAAACCTCCTTACGAGCGTTTTCCTATAATATTGTCCTCAAATATGAACTTTAATTTGAAAAATGAATTTACAATAAACAGGATTCTTTTATAGAATTTCCTGTAGACTGTCTTTAGATAGACTGGTTAAACAATTATGAATTTACATTAAAGCTGTAAGCAACACATACAAAACATAAACACAACACAATGGACGTTCCTTCGACTTCATTAGAGTCTAGGAACCAAGACAATAAAATATATTACAGTGTACATTTCCACCAGCACTTTAGCGTCAAAAGAACAATTAATCAGCGCAGGGATTGAACCTCGCATTTGGTAGTATAATTATTGCATACAACTATAAAGTACTTTGTAATCAATAGTACAGTAGGTATATTTCAGTACAAATGCAGGGCGAGAATCGAACTCACAAGAGCTGCATATTAACTTATAACGTCAAATTAACAAACATAAGCCTAGTGCAGGAGTCTAACCTGACACAAATGGCATAAAATCATAAAATATGAGTAATTAACATATTCAACATACACAAAAATAGATACATTTTATACATGTCCCATAATTAAGACTATCGAAGTCTACTCTTGGAGAAAAGTCGTTACAATTCAAACCTCCTCTAGTTTAAACAATGAAAATAATTAATAATGTACCTTAAATGCGTTACAGGACTAGATACAGTATAGGCATCTTGGCTGGATCAAAACTGACTCTAATAACTAATTAACTTGCAAACACTGACTCTATAAAATCTAGCAAAAATTATATAATTCAAACTTATGGCACGCTAAAAGCCCTATACGTGACTGCTTCTAAAGACCTCCGAAAAATAAGTGCTGTGACGCTCTCGCTCTAGGAACGCTTTCCGCTTCAAAATTTGGCGTCATCCCCCGCAAACCTCTGCTTAGTCCTTCATGATTGGTCGAATTTTTAGCGCGAGCCCTACCTAACGGTGCCAAGCCATCTACGTACAAATTTGGAGTTAACTAACCAAGATCGATATCTCTGTCGATCGATCTATATTGCAAGGATTTAATATGTCTACATATATTTAAAATTCATGAATAGCACCTGTGTAAAAGGTGGCTTTTGCGAACCGTTACATTATGTAATATTATGTATGTAATTATGTGTCATTATAATATGTTTAAAAGGAGTATATACGCCAACGACCTTGAAACTAAAAATCCCTGTCGGGCTCATCGAAAATTGTTGATTATTTCATGACGGAATGTCGTAGAACTTTTTTTTGTGCACAGATTGTAGGTGACATTGTTTCCTACATTTTGGTGTAGTTTTAAGACAAGAACCTCCTATTAGTGCAAAGCCTATCCAAATGTTAGACAAAAAATGTCTGATTTGGCTAAAATGTCGATAGGCTTCAATACGTTTAGACATATTTATATGGAAACTGCACTAAAATATCGGAAACAATGTCGGCTACAATCTGTACACAGAAAAAAGTTCTACGACATTCCGTCATGAAATAATCAACAATTTTCGATGTGCCCGACATGGATTTTCAGTTTTTCAGAATAGGGCCCTCCCAACTTTTGTTCTAAGGGTGTTATGTCGGATCCCCTCATCCTTCTCTCTTTGTCTAACTTATTACTTACTTGACCAAATTGAATTTACTTACGAGACCGCAGGGTGCAGCTTATACATTATATACAGGTTAAAATATATGAAATGTACTTGCTGTATTTGTATTTATTCCAGAGTTTTCGCAACCTTTCTCGCAATCCTTGAGAATCTGTTTCACGAAGTCTAATAAACTACCTACTTATTAATAGGCAAATATTTCCAAAATGAACATACTTAATCCTATTAATTAACGTGGAGTAAGGTCGGAATAATTAATAGGTACCACTTTTTGTTTCTGTCTGTCAATTTTGAAAGTTCTTGTCACGAAAAAAGACAAAGCATGTTCTCACTACTCCGACCTTACTCCACGTTTATTAATAAGGCTATAAGTAAATAAGATGGCTAACGTTGAACTTTACGTTATCCAATATTAATTTCCCTATGGAACGGTTCCAACCAGAAACCATTAGCACATTGACATTATTATACAGTCCAGACGGTTTGGGATATTTTCGGGCAACTCCTTGCAGACTGGACACTTTTATCATCGCCCTCTATGGTTTCAAATACACTTACACTTTGCCTAAAATACATATATATAAATATTCCACAACGTTACACACAGCGCAATCTAGCCCCAAACTAAGCACTAGGCTTGTGTCAATATGATACATAGAAAACACCCCGACCAGAAAAAATATTAATTTTAAGCATAAATGCTTGCACCCGGTGGGAATCGAACCCGTAATCTTCTGCATTGCAATCGGGCCTTCCCCCGACGCGCCACGGAGAAAATTCCACGGGATCGGGACTTACGTGGGTGGATGAAACAGGTTTCAAATAAAAGCCTAAGGTTTGAAAAAGATTTTATTTAATTAAAGCATGATTATGCTAGACCGCACCGTGTCCGGGCCGGGGCGGGGACGGGCTACTTTTGTATGAAGATAGCTTTTGTTTTGCGTGTTGTCCGTGCCGCGTTTGTGCTGTCTTCATACAAAAGTAGCCCGTCCCCGCCCCGGCCCGGAGACGGCCCGGTCTAGCATAAATCATGCTTTATTTTGTCTCCAAATCTGTATTTAAGAATCTTGTCTGCGGGAGCTCTGTCATCAAAAATTGCACACGATTCTGCGTCATGGGACCGCTCGACCGGCGCGCGGTGGCTCGACGCTCGACCGTCATCGGACTCACCGGTCACAGTTGTTTGGGTTTGTGGATTACCTACCTATTGATACCTACTGGAAAACTTCATATCGAAAACGTGACAAACATAGAACACGTAGATATTGAAATTAAAGACATTTTTCGGTTTGAATCGCGTGGTGTTTATTATTTTAGCATTGTTTCAACGCTCAACGTTGAGTCAATCCTGAAGAAGAGACCTGTAAAGTTCTCGAAACATGATTTTTTTATTCATTTAGAACGTATATTATACACACATTCGTACGTTTTGAAACGTCGAGATTTACTCGGGAAAAGGTAAATATGAGTAGAAATCGTGTCAGTTTAAAAAGTTTAAATTAAACAACAATAAAAAGTTTTTCCTCGATTCATCGATTTCGAAAACCGAAAAAGAAGTTTATTTCAAAAAATGAACTACAATTTATTTTTAAAAATAATTTTGCACTTTGTCAATCTTTAGTGATAAAAAGATAATACATAAAACGGCGTTTGATCCATAGATTTGTAAGCCTACCACTATCCCACCAAGTGATAAGTGACACCAACATAATTTGAAAAAATATTTCCCAAAATTAATCTTCGCGGTGAGGCCCACCACAATTAAAACGCAAGTGGGTTACACCCCACCAATACCATCGAATTAAAAAAAAACTACTAAAACTCCAATCTTAAAAGAAAACCCAATAAAGAGGCACGGCAACAAAATGTGCCTGCATTCAGCCCACAAGCTTCCATCATAAACTACGCCACAGATAGAGCTCGGCCCGTGTAAGGTGACAGTTAAGACGAGGTCCACGACCGGGTAACGGGGCGCGTGTGGAAAATGGAAAACTGCGGGGGTGTGGACACGCCTTTATTGGTCTAACAAGTTACATGATTGCTTCATGATTGCTTTCAGAATACTGGTGCCTAATTAAATTTATATTAAACGCTCTATCTTCTTATTTTTACTTAAAATTTTGTTATTAATGCGAAAGTAACTCTCTCTGTCTGTCTGTTACGCTTTCACGCCTAAACCGCTGAACCGATGTTGATGAATTTGGGTATAGAGATAGATAGGATCTTGGAGAAGGATATAGGATACTTTTGATCCCGTAAATCCCGCGGGATTGGGACTTACGCGTGTGAATACGGACGAGCGTATTTTTAATAATTGGAACTGTTATCTATACAATGCATTGAGATATTATGTAGGTGTTAGTTACTAAAGGTGATGTCTTAAACATATTCCATGTTAATTTTACGCAGAATAAATATGAAACACCTGCTGCAGCGCCAACAATATTGTTACGTCTATCGTAAGAAATGAGCATGGCTGCGAGCGCTTAGACAAAGTCGATGAATGACGATTAAAACGTCACAAGCATCATTGAAGCCGGCCGCCTGCCTGACACCGCCTAGAGACCAAGCAGCTTACCCGCAACCGCGCGGGGAGAACTCAAGGTGTGCTAGTCTCGCCCAGATCTCTTAGTCGCCTTTTACGACACCCACGGGAAGAGTTGGGATAACCCTATTCTATGCCGGGGCTACAAGGTTAAGGGCGGATTCGACCAACCGTACGGTTGTCGTGTTATAAAAAAAAGTTTTAAATTAACCGGCTTTTTAGTGATTTCGATAAGTATAGTGTAAAGTAAACTGCTGAGAGAGAGGTTAAATAACACTAACTTGACTAAAAGGCAGCAAATTAGGTACCTACCGTTAACTTAGATGAAAACAAAAATAGGTAGATACGGTATATTCTAACATTGCGTATTCGAAAAATGAGCTAGAAACATCTACATGCATTTTCATAATTTTTTTGTATTTAAAAACAGTTGTCTTTAAGAATGATTCAGGCTTTGTAAATAGTGAGCAAAAAGGCATTCTTATGGATGTCAAAATGATTATCGCAGTGTGACAGCACGTGCTCACGCGGCAACGGTTCAACATACGATTGAGGCTAGTGCGTCAGCTAGACGCAGTTCTATTGTCTCATTTTCCGAGACTAGGTACCGTATCTTTAGTTTTTTTGTTTTAATCTAAGACCGTTAACGGCTTTCTTGCCATGGATAATAAAATACCATATTGTTCTAGATTAAAAAGAAGATTTAGTCGGTTACTGATATACCTACCTAGGAACCAAAAATAGCCATACCTCATATAACTTGAAAAAACGACTTCGAAGACACCCAAATTAACCGTCTAAAATTAACCGGCCGCTCCAAAACCACACGTTATTATTCAATATCGGATACGTGACAATTGTCAATTAGGTGAGATAGTAACTTTTATAGTCTATCCTCCAATTGAGACCAAGATCAGCCCTTATGAGCAATAAGGCGGAAGAACCAGGTTAACTTATTTAGGTGTTCCGTATATAGAAACAGATTGGCTATTTCAGGAACTGGTATCTTTTTATAGTTCAGAGATATTCTCTCGGGTTCCTTACTTAATTTGGGTGTTCGTAAACGTAATAGAATGGTTCATAGAAGAATTTGACGGCCTCTGTGCGTGTCGGGCGAAGGCTCGACTGCAAAGAAGGTTGTGGGTTCGGTTCCCGACGGGTGCAAGTATTTTTGGAACGTGTTGGTGGACGTCTCGTTGTGGAGTTTTATTTACGTGAAACCTAGTTGTGTTGCGTGTAAATTGTTTAATTTTGGTGGCATATTGATCAATTTAGTTCCGCGAAAGATAACAAGTGTAGTGAAATTAAAACTACAGTACCTACTTAATAATTATAAATTTTAACTTAATTAGCGAGTTACTTACAAATGCTCCCATCTGGTTCCAATAAACTCCGTCACCATTTTTATTGTAACCACCACCGTCACTTTTAAACTTCTGATACCTAAATATTTTGTAAATGTTATGTTAACATTATTTTAACACATGTTGGTGGCTTAAACTTGCCCTTGTTGGTAGACAAGCCAATATTTAAGAAACTGAACTGATATAAACTACATTTTGAGACCTCTCGTACGCAGTAAAGAAAGTTGAACTGCAGTGAACAATTGAAACTGCAGTTGTTGCGTGCGATCGGCTTCAACTTCCACCGACCATATGCGGTATTTGCGCCGGCAAAGTCGTTGATGCAGCTTATATTTATTTATTTATTTATTTATTAAGGACAATCCACAGCTATAATACGAGATACATACAGGAAGTAGAAACAGAAAGCCAATATTAATAACAACAAATATTATGCCATAATAATAAACTGCTTTCACGTGTCATAAGAATCCATCGCAAGGAGATTCTTATTAAACTATGTAAATCGGTATTTGGCAATAGATCTTTACGACGTGCATTATTTCAGGAAGCGCTTGGAGATTCGGTAAGATAACGAGTTGATTTTAGAAGATCTGAAAATGCATTTAGTTGGCATGTATTGTGTGCTCCAGTGGCGTAGCGCGGTCTCTTCTTTGAGGGAATTCGTTAAAACACAAAAGGTAAAAATTTGGTCAGGTTACTCAAGAAAAGCAAGATAAAATGCAACTTAGAAATATTAATAAGGAAAAATATAATTATCTACATAAATACAACGCACAAGCACTTAAAATAGAAATAGAATATACAACTTCTTCGTTATTTTGTATAGTTTTGTGGTGTACCCAGTGTTAAAGTTTTCAGGTCGTTTAAGAACGCGGCGACTGTTACCATTTCCATACTAACTTAATACCAAAATAAATTTTGAAAAATTTAGTTTTCTACCTTAATATCGATATTATTCGGATTAAGATTTTACTTTTTTAAAGTTTAAAGTATTAAGTTTGTGTGGAAATAGTAACAGTCACCACGTTCTTAAGGCGTCTAACTTGACCTTACTGTTATCAAATATAACAACCAGGACCAAATGCTTAACGTGCTTTCCGAAGTACGGAAGAGATAAAAAAAAATATTTTTGACATACACATTACACAATAATACAAACTAATCTTATAGTCTTAAGATCTCTCTATAGAACGACCTTTACCAAGCTGGTTAATGTATGAAAAGTATTAAAAATTTAATTAAATACGTCAATAGATAATAATATATTGTAAATGGGTTGTCTGAAAAATTGTAGTCCATAATATTTTCATTTTCATTTTTATAAACATTTGTCAACTGCTGGTGGACGGAAGTCAAAGGGAATTGGCTTGTATGAAGGCTACGCCTCTGGTATGTACTAACGATCCCACTAGTATTATAAATGCGAAAATTCGGATGTTGGTTTGTGTATTTTGTTAGGATGTTTGTGTTTCAATCATTAAAAAACTACTGAACCTTTTGCGATGAAACTTGCTATGCAGATAGCTGGAGATCTGGATTAAAACAACATACTTTATATCTCGATATTCAGGACTTACGCGGGTGAAACCGCGGGGCGCTACTAGTTATGTTATAAAACAACAAAGTTGCTTTCTGCGTCCGACTGTGTCTTCTACACTGTAGCTCTACTAATAATAAAGTGGAATGATTTATATTTTTATGTGTGTGTGTGTCTGTATGTTTGTAATAAATAAATTCAAAAACTGCTGGATCGATTTGGAAAATTCGTTCACCAAAAAAAGCCAGGTAAAGTATCGTGGAGTAACTTAGGCTACTTTTGATCCCTATATTCCCACGGGATCGGGGCATACGGGGGTGAAAGTCCCGATCCTGCGGGACGTAGCTAACTACTTATATTCCTCCTTATCGGGTTTACATTTTACCATAATAGTTAAACCAATTCTGTAAAGTTTTAAGTCCAATGTTTTCTCCATGAATATTGTGTTTCGTAGAGGTGACTGCCTTTCCGTGACGTGTTTACAAAGTAGGGACGCAGAACTACAATGAGCGGTGGTATTTTTAGAAACATGTGTATAGAGGGCAGTAGCATCGATCAACGAGCAACTAAATAAACAAGCGTACGCACCACCCTTGTACACAGCTTACCTTGTAGATATAGTGACCGGCAGATAAGTTGAAAAATTTTGACGTGAAAGGGGATAGTTCGCGCAGTACATTTTACATGCGACTTCTATGAAAAATCGACTACTGCGCATCCTACTGCACATTTTTAAACTAATCTGCCGGCCACTGTACACAGCTTACCTAGTAGTTGGCACTTCGGCGCTTGTTGTTGTATTAGAGCTCCCGCGGACTACCTTACCGACTGCAATGCAGAAGGTTGCGGGTTCGATTCCCGCCGGGATAAGTAGGTACCTACCTATTTGTTTTGGGTCTGGCTGTTTTCTGTGTATTAATTTAATTTATTTAAAATAATGTGGATATATCCGTTCGGTTGTCTAGTAGCCATAGTACAAGCCTAGTGCTTAGTTTGGGGCTAGATTGCGCTATATGTAACGCCCGACGCGCCACATATTCCGTCAAAATGTTGAATTCCCAAAACTTTGAATTTCCCAAAACATTTCCCAAAATGATTAATTTCAAAATGTAGAATTTCTTAGTAAAATAACTCCATGGCGATAAAATATTTATCATGGCGTCCTCTTAAATTGTCGGTTCATTAGAAAACGTTTCCAGTCTACTGGATCTATTAGAAATTCACCCATCAATGTACCTACTCGGAGGAAAAAATAGTTTTCCACGTGTATAAGTTATACCCCCACGAGTTCATTGACTTCATTATTACATTGTCCAGCGCTGTCCAGGGGGGGTATTATGGTTCAGTAGAGAAGGAAGGGTGTTCGCCACTGTGATAGGAGAGGCTTCTTAATATACGATTTGAAACTTAGGTACCTATCTATATGGTTGTCTGGTCGTAAACAAGCCAGTTGAAATTACTGGCGATATATCGAGGTCCGTGATATAACAAATTTAAACATGGTAAATACACCGTTATTTAATGATATTTGAAGATGAGTTTTGTTGGAAAACTGGCTTCTGCAGAATCTTTTGATCAAATAATTTTAAGGAGAAAATTCTTAGGTAGGTACCTGATTGTTTTTTTAAAGAAATGTTTTCCAAACATTTACACTCGACAGGACCTGAACCTGCAACCTTACCAACTGTACTGCGCTAGCCAATTACGCCACAGGTGTCTGTTTTGTCGTGATGAAATTATGGACTACATCGCTCCGGGCTTGCAACTGATGCATGTAGCTACATCATCAAGTATTAATATGTAGTAGGTATGCTACAAATGTGAAGTTTTTTTTTAAATGTCGAGTTTTATGAAAAAAATATTTCCAAAATTTGCACCCGACAAAAAATTTACGTGCAACCTTACAATACCGTTGTATTGCGCTAACCAATTGCGCCGAGATGAAATTAAGCATTGCACTCTTTCGTTTTTGCGACTGAGGCACGTCAACAAACCTACCACCTACTTCAGACGAATAAATTTCATTTGATTTCATTTCAAACTACTATTCAACTACAATTAACGCAGCGTCCTACGTGGGCGATCGGATGCGAACGCGATCCGATCCGGTGCGGTGCGGAAACAAGGAACAGTCGAGAATCGCACCGCATCGCACTTTACGTGCATTTGGTCACGTAGGACACTTCAATAGCTATCGACTGTTCCTTGTTTCTGCACCGCACCGGATCGGATCGCTTCGCAATCGCGTTCCCATCCAATCGTCCACGTAGTACGCTGCGTTACTATTGTCGCGCAGAAAGCCTCAATGTGTAGAGATATTTCGACTGTTCAAGAATCGCCCCTCAGCCCATTGTGGTGGAAAACTTCTGATTACCACTGAGAGATGTTGGTATTTTAGAGAAGGTAGTTATATTGTTTACAGGAATAGTGCTACGAATTTAAAGTAAAGTTATTGAGTTGATATGAATATAGATTGTGTTTTGTACCAATAGGCCAGCGCGAGCGTTTGCTCACTTTCATACCCGATGGTAAATGTACAGAGAAATGCAGTCTAAGATGATGAAAATTAAGAAAAAATACAACTTCAAAAATTAACTAAGGGCGAGGCTTTTAAAGAATTTTTGAAGATGTCTTTTTCCTTGAAATTATTTACAGCACTTTTCCTACAAAAAAATAATTTTACTAGAATACCTAGTTCATTTTCGTATAAAAAAAAAACAATTTTAGTAGTAGGTATAGTTCATTTTCCTAAAAAATTAAATTTAAGTAGGATGGTTCATTTTTTTAACAAAAATTCAATTTTAATAGTAAATGTAAATGTAAATGACCATATTCATATTGAGCACTGTATGCGATAGGTAGTCAATTCTTAAATTATTTAATGCATTTTATTATTTTCAAATTGACATCAGTTTAATTTTATTCGATTTTAACCTTTTTGTTTTTGACTTTAATTTAATTTAATTTCTTTTTGCTAATTTTAATCGTAATTTATTCTTTCTCTTATTGTAGTGTGTTATTTGTAATTAATTTTTAGTAATTTAAGTTTTTTTTTTTTTTTTTGACTAACAAACTGTCTACTAACAATTTATGGATTGAAATTATCTGAAATAAATGAATTATTATTATTATTTTTTTTTAAATGTGCCAATAAATTGGAGTGGAGTGGCAACAGTTGGTATCTTTACTCTCAACTACTTTGCTATGGAGTATTATTACACTTTTATTACAGTAGTTAAGAACGCGGCGACTGTTACCATTTCCATACAAACTTAATACCAAAATAAATTATGAAAAATTTGGTTTTCTACCTTAATATCGATATTATTCGGATTAAGATTTTGCTTTTATAGGGTCCCCACCACAAGGTTTTCCAAAATATTCATTCGAAATGAAATAAATAATAAATAAATAATAATAAATAAATTCTGTGAACAACACACAGCGCCATCTAGCCCCCGTGGTAAGCCACTAAGCTTGTGTTACGGTGACTAGACAACGGATATAATACTTATATTTATTTTTCTTTTGTAAATACATACATATTATACATAGAGGGACACCCAGACCAGACACAAATATTTATTTTTAAGCATAAATACTTGCACCCGGCGGGAATCGAACCCGCAACCTTCTGCATTGCAGCCGTGCTTTCGCACGACGCGCCACTGAGGTCGTCAAAATAAAACGCAAAAACATTTTTTTTTTCATTTTTACAGCGTAAATTACTTTTTATTGGGAATAATATAAAACAAATGAGATGTAAATGAAATGTAAACTAGTAATTTACGCTGAAAAAGGAAAAAAATGTTTCTCCGTCATTTCGAATGAATATTTTGGAAAACCTTGTGGTGGGGACCCCATAAAAGTAAAATCTTAATCCGAATAATATCGATATTAAGGTAGAAAACTAAATTTTTCATAATTTATTTTGGTATTGGGTTTGTGTGGAAATGGTAACAGTCGCCACGTTCTTAACAGGTCCTAAAATTTGAAGACTAAACAAAACAATTATACCGAACTATACATACCTATTAAATGTGAAAGATTGTGTGCATCTAACACTCGTATTTATAGTCAATTCCAAGTAATTACTTGTCTAAGTAATGTGTCTGTCACATTCTCGTTGTCGTGAAAAATCACGAATAAGAGCGAGACAGCTTAAGGCATTACTTAGACAAAGTAATCAGTTAGATTCGTCTATAAATACAGGAGGGTTACCTACTTCGGTTCGTTTCGATACGACAACGATACTGTCATACGATGATTCTACTGTCACATTCTGAAAGTAGGGTGACAGTAGAACCATCGTTATGACAGTATCGTTGTCGTATCGAAACGAACCGAAGTAGCCCTCCAGGTGTATGTATCTCAGTCAGTAAGACTGGACTGCACAGCCACATCAAACTATCTAGTCTGGATTAGCTAAAACGGACAAATGACAACACAAACTGTGGGATCATTAATGAAATACGACATTTACGAGAGAGTACGAGAGTAAAATTGTTATTGAAAAGGACCTCTAAGTGTTGGCTACGGCTCCACGCTCACCTTTCAAAAGTCCGGGGCTCCATAGCCCCGTGATACTGGATGTATAACAGACAATAAAAATTAAAAAAAACGTACTTTTTTAAAATAAAGTTTCGCCCATGTATGTCGTTACTTCACGGATGCTCAAGACTAGCTATTCCGGAATTAATTAACAAATAATTCGATCTAAATAGGTGTGGAACTCAGCCTAAGCAAACTAGTTTGTTTGTAACTCTTTCTCGCAAAAACTACTGCACCGAGTGCGATGAATTTTTACAACCCTGATAGCTGGAGATCTGCATCAACATATAGGTTACTTTTAATCCCGATATTCGCGAGAAATCGGGACTTACGAGAGTAAAACCGCGGAGCCCAGCTAGTAACTTCTAAAACTCTAATTCTCAAATTTGAGTAAATCGTCGACTTGTATAATAAAACGTCGACCATAAACACGTAACAAAATCATGATTGAAATCAATTCAGACCCCAAAAACAATTGTTCAGCAACACCACACATAATATCTGGAAGTTCACGGTCAAGGTCGCTATAACCGTCACACGCTCTTCAAAACGAATACTCAATTAACTAGCAGCGCCCCTCGGTTTCAATCATACATTATAATAACCATCTATATCTATAAAATGCTTTGTCCTGACTGACTGATCAACGCACAGCCTATAGTAGAGAGCTGAAATTTAGAGAGTGTGTTCTTTATGTGATGTAGGTAATATAATAAGAAAGAATTTTGAAAATTTCCACGGGATCGGGAATAACGTGCGAAACCGCGGGACTCAGCTAGTCCTATCTTAGAATTGGACTGGTCTTCATTAGAGACTAGAAGGAGAAAGGTCGCCTGATAGTGATCCATTTCAAACTCGTCTCCGACGGACGAGACGAGCCAGTTCCAAAGTCGAACTGTTCGGGAAATTACTAGCACACCTTTAAAAAAAGATGGATCAAAATTCGAACGTCGTTGTTAGAATATCCAGCATCTAGGTAATATAAGCATCCTATTCATTATTATAAATTAAAAAGTTGTGTGTACCTAAGTATCTAAGTAAACGAGTGTACGCAGAAACTATTGAACCGATTGCGATGAAACTTGGTAGGCAGATAGCTGGAGATCTGAATTAACGAATAGACTACTTTTTATCCCGATTTTCCCACGGGATCGGGATCGGGACGCAGCTAGTAATCATAGATTTTAGAAAAGACGGGTCGGATATTGTATCACTGCGGAGTTCCTTCTTCTACTTGAGCGTGCTACATTTAAGATCACGTCATCAATTATCATCAACTGTGGACAAACGCTCATAATAATATCTATCGTGTGTAAAAAAAAGACAGACAGCGGAGCCTCAGTAAGGCCCTGCGCAGACGACAGACTATCCGTGACGCACTTTTTAATCTGTGAAAATAGAACCTATCTATACTAATATTATAAAGCGGAAGAGTTTGTTTGTTTTTTTGTTTGTTTGTTTGTTTGTTTGAACGCGCTAATCTCAGGAACCACTGGTCCGATTTGAAAAATTCTTTCGGTGTTAGATAGTCCATTTATTGAGGATGGCTATAGGCTATATTATATTTTCAAAAAAAATAGGGATCCTTACTAAAAGTTTAATAATGTATGAAAAAAATGACCAAAACATTCCTTACGGCGCGTGCGCTGCGAAAACTATTGGATATAGAACAAAACTATGTACTACAACTTTGTAGAACATGTAATTGTCTACAAAATACATCGCGACACCATATGTCTAACTATTGTAGTTATCTCACAATAAGTGTTTTTATAATTTTTGTAACTAATTAAAATGCCGTCGCTTTAATAACCTTTTATTTTGTACCTTGGTATTACAAAATAAATTACTTTATATTCAAGACGAATTCAATACCTTTCTAAGACCTTTTGAATTATTTAATTCGGACATTTCATTCAAAAGATATCGCGATATTAAAAATGTAAGTATGTTGCAACCAAATAAGTATTAAGTATTGCGCGTGCACGTATGAGCGCGGTCGGCTCCTTGCAAAGCGGTTGTGCTCAGCGATACTTTTTAATACTTCTTTTTTAGGGTTCCGTACCCAAAGGGTAAAAACGAAACCCTATTACTGAGTCTTCGCTGTCTGTCTGTCTGTCTGTCCCTCTGTCCGTCTGTCCGTCTGTCACCAGGCTGTATCTCATGAACCGTTATAGCTAGACGGTTGACATTTTCACAGAAGATGTATTTCGGTAGCCGCTACAACAACAAATACGAAAAACAAAATGAAACAAAAATTTAAGAGGGGCTCCCATACAACAAACGTCTTTTTTAGTTATTGTTTTCAATTTCCGTATCTAATTGGATTTTGTATTATATAATTTTTGTACAGATGTTATAATTACAAAATAATAAACAAACAAATCTAGCTGTGTAGCCCCGACATTAGCTGTGTAGCCCCGGCATAGAATAGGGTTACCCCATCTCATCCCGTGGGTGTCGTAAAGGCGACTAAGGGATCTGAGGGAGATTAGCTAACCTTAAGTACTCCCCGCGCGGTGGCGGATAAACTGCTTGATCCCTAAGAGGGTTGGTGTCAGGCAGGCGGCCGGCCGTAAAAACATTGCCAAATCTGATTGCAGCAGGTATGGTCAATGATGACTAACCGTCTGCGCCGACCCCAAATAAAAAAAAACAATTTGGGGTTTATCGGACCCCGGGCTCCCGAGAGGGATGCAACCGGGAACATCGCTCAGATGAGAAGAAATAAATAAACAAATCCTGAAAGTCACTTTTCTACGCGGACGAAGTCGCGGGCACTGCTAGTGCAATTATATGCAGTAACGCACACGACGCGCAAAAAGTCTTTTGCCTTTTTGTGCCTTTTTCGCAGACTTTTTGTGCGCCGCAGACTCGATCGCACATAAAGTGTGCCGTCTGCGCAGGGCCTAATAGGGTCTCGTTTTTACCCTTTGGGTACGGAATCTTAAAAAGAGAATTCTTGACAGACATTGACAGACAACCATACTTTTGCTGAAATCATATGCAACTAGCTCTGTTTGTCGGGTCTACCTGCGTACAACATTACAATTTGTTTTTATTTGGTCGTAATAATGTATGAATGTATGAGACATAATTGAATTTCAAAATAAGGCGACATGATTTTTTTCGTTCCGGTTTTAATCTCATACATTTTTCAAGAGTTTTTTGGGATTATTAATGCTGGAAACAGAATACTCAGTATATTTTTGTAAAAAAAGGTGGTACCTACTTTATTTTTCAAGGCGAGGCCACAATACTGCGCCTCATCGCAAAAATATACGGCAACGCATGCACTGAAAAAAGGTGGACCTACCTATGGGACTATTTTGGATGGAGCATGGTATTTTTAGGGTTCCGTACCCAAAGGGTAAAAACGGAACCCTATTACTGAGACTTTGCTGTCCGTCTGTCCGTCTGTCACCAGGCTGTATCTCATAAACCGTGAAAGCTAGACAATTGAAATTTTCACAGAAGATATTAAGAAGAAGACACAGAAGTATTTACATACGGTAAGCGCTTGGCCACTATCTCACCTGATGGTACATCAAGCAGTTAGTCCCGGTTGTTATCTCTAATAGCAATCGTAAGATCAAATAAGAGGCCTTAGGGCGACCTCATAACTCGAACATCGGGTGAGCCACACCTCTACACGAAAAGAAGAAGATGATGGTAAATGATGATATGGTCTAAGATGTAGCACGCTCATCTTATCGCTTATCGCAAAAATATACGACAACACTTATTGCATTGAAAGGAGTATGGGAAAATTTTGTATGGTGCGTGGTGTTTTTTTTACATATAGACTAGCTGCGTCCCGCAGTTTCACCCGAGTAAGTCTCGATCCCGCGGGAATATCCGGATCAAAAGTAGGGTATGTTACTAAGGGTGAATGTAGCTTACTAATAGCGAAAGAATTTTTGAAATCGGTCCAGTAGTTTTTGAGTTTATTCATTACAAACATACGACACACACACACACAGAAAAATACAAATCTTACCTCTTTATTATATTAGTGTAGAAGTGTAGATGAGTGTTAAGCGGTATGGTCTAAGATGTAGCACGCTCATATAGAAGATATGACTTTTCCTTTCTTATCGTAAAAGGCGATCAAAAAGGGTCTCTTGGTGGGAGCCCGCAGTATTATGGCGACGCCCTATATGTCGCATCGGAAATTTTCACGATCGCAGTTTTGTGGCCTCGCCCAAATTCAGAATGATGATGACAGCTCTTGGTTACCGGGGTGATCGCCAGTGGTCGGTAGTCAAGTACAGCATTAGGGCACAAATCGACCAAACTGAAATAAGGAACGCAATTCTACGCATAAATCGATAGATAGATTATCTTTATTTGTACACGAACATGATGTAAATGCTAAAATGCAGTTTCCAGAAAAAATATGTCGAAGGGTATAGAAGCCTATCCACATTTGAGACAAAACATGACAGTTTTGGTTAAAAGGACAGTCTCCATTTTCTTTCTCCATTCAAACGTAGTCGACTTTTTCTTCCCTGGGTAAAGACATTAGAGCAAAAATGTTTATGCTATAAATTTTTTGTATTTTTTTTTATTTTTTTATTTTAATTATAATTAGAAAATGGAAAAAATCAAAAAGGTAGGGGCATAGTCATGACAGATATAGGTTTTATGGCATAAACATATTTGCTCTAATGTCTTTATCCAGGGAGGAAACAGTCGAATACGTTTGTATGGAGAAAGAGAATGGAGACTATCCTCTTAAATGTGGATAAAATACCCTTCGACGGGGTAGTTCATAGGTTTTAAAGTCAAGTCGCTCGGTCATGAAAAATTTAGAGATGCGGACGTCTCGCTGCCTTGCGTTGTGTTTTTGCATGTCGTAAACTGCAGTCGGTTTTCCGTCCAACAGTCTACAATAATTTGTCTTCCTTCAAACATTTACCAAATTATGTAGGAGCAGCTCTCGTGTAAATATTTAAACAATGTAAATAAACATATGACTCAGGAATCAGCAGACTGTTTGGCGATGTCGATGTGGCCTTAAGGGTTATGTAGACAAGATGCACAGTGATCGTCTGATCTTTTAGATCGGCAGATAGCTTGGCGACATTTCAATTTTGAAGCTAAACTTTGAGGTAGGTATATGCTTAAACTTTTTCAATTTACACGATTTGTTAACATAGAGTTAACAACGTTCAAGTAAGAAAATAAATATTAATAAGCGATTAGGACATGGTAAAATGTAACTATTTGTTGGTAGGTTGGATTTACCAAAAAAACATGGAAACTCCTGTTGCAAGTTATTTTTAAGCCGCATAGTTTGTATACCAATTATGACGCCCGTATATTGTTTGCGGCAATGGGATTTACGTTAAGCTTCAAATACACGATGACACTTACACGGACAGTATGATACTTTACTTAAAACGGACCACACCTACAGCACACATGCACGAATTTCTTTATAATATGTGTGCTGTACGTGTGGTCTGTTTTAGGTAAAGTGTCAGTGTAAATGTCATCGTGTATTTTGAGCTTAATGAGGTGGAACACGCAAAGCTGTGAGCAGATGGCGCTCTAGTCGGCTGATCTTTTTTTTTAAATTTCGTGGTCTCGCCTGTACTCACAGTAGTCAAGTTGAAGTCTTTGTGTTTTAGTGTTAAAATTATCTAAATATAATCCATTTATGTCGGTGTCTTGTTTAGTCTCAAAGAAAAACATCGTAGGAAAAATGCTCCTACTACATTGAGACATTTTATTTAAATATAAACGTAAACTTAAATGAAACCGCCGAGAGTTGTGAAATTGACAGTTCTTATTTTAAAATTAGATTAGTCGAACATCGCCCCCTGCCGGGATAAAAAGTTAGTGCTCCTCCCCATTAGAACTGTTGATACCTAGGCAGGCCAGTACTGTACGGCGACTAAGAAAGAAAGTGTGTCTGGCTGTGGCAAGCAAAGGACGTGAGTTTGACTCTCGTCGTGGTGCTTATGCTATTTTGTTGCTATTTTCTTGGTTTTTAAAAATCGATTTTTGATTTTTAAACAAACTGTTTTTAATTTTTTGTATGTAGCTCAAGGCTATTTTATTTAGAAAATTTTTGAATGCTATTTTTCCTTTGAAATAAATTTTCTAAATGAAAAGGAAATTTATAATTAATAGCTAAACATTTGACCACAATGTCACCAAATGGTTAGTGACGAAGTGGTCTAAAATGAAACATGCTCCTCTAGAACAGAAACAGAAACTGGTAGACGGCAGTGGAACAAAATTAGATTACAAATCCCCATGAGTTTCTTCTCATTAGAGGAATCTTTTGTCTGAGCTCTACTGTTATGGTTTATTTACTGAATAATGTCTAAATACTGTTTGGAAGCTGGCCATGGTTGGATTAAACAAATACTGGACCAAGTACCTAATCTTGCTTCATACATTCGGGTAATATCAAAACCAAAAGACATTAAAGTATTGGCACCTACAAAGTAGATCGCATACCTAACAGAATAAATTATATCTTCCACTTGTTTTTAGTTAGTATTTTTTTTTTCTGGGGATATTCGGAGGAAATTACATTACATATACCTACAAGCTACAAGTAAACATTTTGGTCTAAAATCTTACTTGTATAATATAGGTACTATAATTAAGTATCACGCAAGAAGGCGTGATAATTATATCACGCTGGGCGGGTTGTGTGTTTGTGGATGAGATAGTGTTTTAAGTAATTTTTTTTTTTTATGTTTATTATTTTGTATATTATAACTTATTTGAACAGATAGACAGACAGACAGAGTTACTTTCGCTCTTGTAATGCTAGTAAGGATTATTATAGTAAGTATGGATTATTGCTCCAGTTCCACTTTTCTTCAATAATATTATATATGCGACAATGTAAATCACATGATTACAGCAAAAAAAAACCCCATGAGTTTCTTGTGTTTTCTTCTCATGTCATGGAGGTCGCGATCCGAAGACATAGTAGAGTAGATTAAATAAAAAAAAATGACATGTCAAAGAGATATCTTGTTAATATCCGAATGAATAAACGTACTTTGATTTTTGATTTTTTAGATTTTTGAAGAGATTAGTCTTTATTACCTATAATCATCTACAACTAAACATACTGGCCACGATCTACTATCTTTTATTAAAATTTATCTATTTACTATACTGGCCACAACCCGGAAAAAAGCTTATAAATAAACAAGTTTGTTGTATGTATGGGAACCCTACATAAATATTTACCTATTTTATTCTGTTTCAAATCTAACTATCTGTCTGTCATTGTCGCTAGACAATGATACCGTGAAAGCTATATCACGGTTCATGAGATACCGCCCGGTGACAGTCAGAGGAACATTTGGAAAAAGGGCCCGGAATCTTGGAAAAAGGTATTTTTTACGGGCACTCATGAACATACAGAAAAGTCGTGCAAAGTGATAATAATATTACTGCAAACTCTTTAAACTTGACATTGGAACCCAGCTCGGTTCATAATGATGACAAAAAAACTAGTTAGCACTAAGTAATTTCTAAAATTGTATGAAGATGACATCTTGAAGGGGTCTGCGAAGGACAGAGCGAGCTCTTGGCAACAATAGATACCAAACAA
This sequence comes from Idaea biselata, assembly GCA_958496205.1. Classification (NCBI taxonomy): domain Eukaryota; kingdom Metazoa; phylum Arthropoda; class Insecta; order Lepidoptera; family Geometridae; genus Idaea; species Idaea biselata. The sequence continues at coordinate 19,662,209 of OY292405.1, read as the reverse complement.
TAGAGACTGTATAATATTGGAAGCAGACACCTCCGGGCGGGAGTTCGTACAAGTTCAAGGTAAATATATTGTAGGTAGGTATGTACTTAGCTAAGTATTTATGTATTTCTATATTTTATTACTTGTATGTCTCATACATAAATTACTTGTATGTCTCATACATAAGTAAATGGTTTTTTGGGTCATTATTTCCTATTTTGAATGATCAAGGCATACCTATCGATTTTTGATGTTGCATTTCTCTTTGAGTATATTTTTTCTTAGGTTTTATTCGTTTTTTTAGAGTCCCGTACCTAAAGGGTAAAAACTGAACCCTTTTTTATTTAGACTCAACTGTCCGTCTGTCTGTCTGACTGTCCCTAGGCTGCATCTCATAAACTGTGACAGCTAGACAGTTGAAATTTTCACAGATGATGTCATTCTGTTGCAGCTATAACGACACCTACTAAAAACAGAATAAAAAACTTTTTAAGTCTAACTCTTTTCTCTATGTTTTTGATTTTTTTATATTCTAAATTTTATTTCTATTCTCATTGGAAAATGAAAGTACCAAAAGAGCCATGGTCATGGCAGATAAAGCTTTTATGGCACAAACATATTTGCTCTAATCACTATACTTAATGTCTTTATCCAGGAAGAAACCGTTTGTATGGAGAAAGAGTAGGTATTTACTCTAACTTAGGGGACCCTAAATCAAAATCAAAATCAAAGTACGTTTATTCATTCGGATATTAGCAAGATATCTCTTTGAAATGTCATTTTTTTATATTTAATCTACTGTGTCTTCGGAACGTGACCTCCAATGAGAAGAAGACACAAGAAACTCATGGGTTTTTTTTTGTATATTTTTTTTTACAGTAATCATGTGATTTACATTGCCTACCTACCTACTCTACCTACTCTTTCTCCATACAAAGGCATATCTGCCTTGACCATGTCCCTACGTTTTGGTTTGTTTCATTTTCTAATTAGAATAGAAATAAAATTCAGAAAAATTGTCATGGCTGATATAGGACTTATGGCACAAACAAATGTTCTCTAATGTCTTTATCCGAGGAAACAGTCGACTACGTTTGTAAAGTTTGTATGTAGAAAAGAGTAGGTAAACTGTCCCTTAAGGCGAGGTTCGTAGAATCTTTTTAGCAACTGTCGGGCCAGACTGGTAGGTAATTGGGTAACCGGTATCTTTTTGTAGTGCACCTAATTCTTATCTAATGTATAGGTACCTATAGGTTCCTTATGTAGGTAGGTACCTATTGAAATAAGCAATAGGTTATTAATTATTGTCTAATATTACGAACCTAACACCTTCCGATCAGTTTACATGAAACGTGACTGACCGGGAAACGAAACGATGACAAGGTCGGAAATAATGTGGGAAAAAATATTATTTCAAAATTAATATTTTTTGTAAAAAATAGGTAGGTACTAGGTACCTATCAATTTTATGACGTGGTGGTACTGAAAATAGAACTGGCGGACATTAAGGGGACAGTCTACCTACTCTTTTCTCCATACAAACTTTACAAACGTAGTCGACTGTTTCCTTCCTGGATAAAGATATTAGAAAAAATATGTTTATGCCATAGGTCGTTTATGAGCTATGACCATGCCCCTACGTTTTAATTTTTTTCATTTTCAATCTTTTCTGAATTTTACTTCTATTCTAATTAGAAAATGAAAAAAAAAACGAAAACGTTGAGGCATAGTCATGGCAGATATAGGTTTTATGGCCTAAACTTGCTCTATTTGCTCTAATATCTTTATTCAGGGAGAAAACAGCCGACTACGTTTGTACGTAGAAAGAGTAGACGGGGAAAAGATACCTACTCTTTTCACCACTCAAACTTTACTAACGTAGTCGACTGTTTCCTCCCTCGATAAAGAGATTAGAGAAAATATGTTTATGCCATAAAATCTGTCTGTAAATAACTGAAAAACTTAGCAATTTATAACACTTAAGTTTCCCGTTGTACCCCTGCGGCATGTTCTATTACCAAAATTCATGAACTACCGGCATTTCTGCCATGACAACCAGCTAGGCTCACCCTAGATACCTATTACATAATTGCATCATATTCTAAATACCTTAAACGACTCATCATATTACCGAGTACAAAATGTTACATCAACATGACATAACAGAGGTATCTGGTTCGGACATAGGACACTGGTAATATGGCAACACCGGGACACAGTTGTGAAAGAATAAGCAATTTTTGATGGAATTTTCCGATTGATTGTGCAGACGTCTCGTATCCTGCAATAACAAATGAATTGGAGTGCTATTATATTTCTGTCTTCCGTGTAAATTTATGTGCAAATAGATACCTAGCATGTTTTATTTAAGTATTAGGTAATTTTAAAATTAATGTAAATTATATTTTTTATTGTATCAGATGTGGGTAGCTGTTGGCTTCAATAGTTCCCGTTCCCATGGGAATATCGGGAAAAAAGTATCCTATGTGGTAATCCAGGTTATAAACTACCTGTGTGCCAAATTTGACATCAATCCGTTCTGCTGTTTTTTGCGTGATTGACACTCACTCAAAATTTCTACTACCATTGCGCATTGGTTTAAGTTGTATGTAGGTAGGAAGGTACCAAAGCACAATGGCGGATCTGACTGAATGACTGATGGATCAACATTCTTCAGTCAGTTAGGACAGAGCATTTAATTGATATATAGATAAAACAGATAGACAGACAGACGGACATGACGAAACTAACTTGTTGACTACGAAACCCTAAAAATGAGTTATTTATCCCCCTTTAAACCCTTTAACTTTAGTCGATTACTATGACGTAAATGGAAAGAAAGTAAAGATGCCTCTACCTTGTACGGAGACAAAACTGGTCAATCCTAACTAATATTATTATTGAGAAAGTTTGTGTGTCAGTAAGTAAAAGAGTATGTTTGTTAATCCTTCACGTAAACACTACTAAACCGATTGCGATGAAGCTTGGTGCAGATAGCTCGAGATCTGAACACTACTAAGCTACGTTTTATTCTGATATGCTAACGGGATCGAGACTAACGCAGGTGAAACCGCGCGACGATGCTAGTAAAGAAAAAAAAAAGAATTTTATAAAAACTCCATTGAACTTTAAAATCAATAAGCGTACATCGCGTCGAACTTCAATTAAAAGATAAGTAAACAATTTTATTGTAAATTTCCACGTTTTTTGTGTAATTTGTACCTAACTTAATAAAATTAACCTTTCACGATAATTGGTTAAGGAAATCCGTCAATTACTTACTGATTATAATTCACTTACACGCTTGTCTTGTAATAATTTTAGGCTCTGTACAAAATCTATAGGTAACCTACATTCAAATAAAATGTCCTGACAGATATATAATATACTAGCTGCGTCCTGCAGTTTCAACCGCGTAAGTCCCGATCCGGGGAGAATATCGGGATTAAAAGTAGCATTTATGTTAATCAGGGTGAATGTAGCTTTCTAATGGTGAAAGAATTTTTGGAATCGGTCCAGTAGTTTTCAAGTTTATTCATTACAAACATACAGACACACATAAATACAAATCTTTCCTCTTTATAATATTAGTGTAGATATAGGTAAATATCAACACAGAGCCCAAACCGGTGTTCCTAAAGACTTGAAGTTCGCTCCGTTGGGACATCACTCCTTCTCATTCGAGTGATGTTCCCGGTGGCATCAATCTCGGGACCTCGGGAGTCGGCTGGGGTTCGAACGCATGACCTTCGGAATGAAAGTCGAGGTATTTACCACCATACCAAAACCACCCATAACATAAGATACATATAAAACACCAAGAGCTTGAAACGTACATTTATCATCAGCCTAAAACTTGTCCCGGCAGGAATCGAACCCGCAACCTACTGCGTTCCAGCCGGGGTTTCGACTGACACGCCACAGCGGTCACCATTATGAATGTATGCAAACGTGCGCTGGCTTAAGCAGACATGTACGTTAGATATAGGTTATTATGAATTTAATTGGCCCCAGGCTTTGTTAATCCTGGTTTGGTCCGACGTGTGTTGTATCACGTGCGGGTCACGTGACGTTCACGTGGATTCCAACGTGGCCTTACGTGGCTACGCATCTCTCAAGTTTGAAGATCAGTAGGGTTTGTTTGTTTGGTTTTGTTACGAGAGCGTCTTATGAGTAAGGGGTACCTAATCGTTCTCCTTAAAGAGGATAGTCTCCATTCTCTTTCTCCATACAAACGTTGTTTACATTTTCCTCCCTGGATAAAGACATTAGAGCAAATATGTTTATGTCATAAAACCTATATCTGTCATGCATGACAATACATCTACCTTATTATTTTTTTTATTTTCTAATTAAAATAATAATAAAAATTAATAAAATGAAAAAAATAAAAAGGTAGATGCGTAGTCATGACAGATATAAGTTTTATGGCATATACATATTTTCTCTAATGTCTTTATCCAGGGAGGAAAATTTGAACTACGTTTGTATGGAGAAAGAGAATGGAAACTATCCTCTTAAAAACGTGATCGACTGTTTCCTTCCTGGATAGGGTTACCAGATGAAAAAATCAAAAGTATTAGACCGAATAATATATAAATAAAACATTTCACTTTGGTTGAGAGTAGACGTGTGCTTAATTTCTCCGCAAAACAATTTTGGTAAGTACTGTTATTAATTTAACTCTCATCCCCGACTTCAAGTAAATACGCGGACAAACTTAATTGGCTTTTTGTAATGTAAAGTACTTACCTAACTAAGTGTAAGATAAATAGTATGTAAGATAAGTAAGTGTAAGTCCCAAATAAATAAATGTTTATGGCAAAAAATCTTTATCTGCAATGGGGTGGCACAAGCAAAGCTGTGAGCAGATGGCGCTGGGGTCGAATGATCTTTTTTTTTGATGATGGTCCCCCCAAAATGAAAACGCCGAGTTTTTTTTTCTTTCGGTCTGAGACCGATATGGCCAATTTGGCGCCGAGAGTTGTAAAAAACACCGTTTGACAGTTCTTAATTCAAACCTAAGATCAGTCGACCAACGCCCTGTGCCGGGAGAAAAAGTTAGTGTTCCTCCTCATTACCATGACTTTCGTTTTTTTTTTGAAACCGCTACTTTTTTTCGTTATTTTCTAATTAGAATTCGCTTCTATACTGCAACTTAGGCCGGTGGGTGGATCAAGCCGCTGCCAAAGGATCTTACCAAGAAACCCTTTTTAAGGGCAGGGGATACTGTAGTCATGTCTTTTTAGACCCGGGTTATAAGGTAAGAAGGCTGCTTTGGCGTCGGCGCTACGACTTAGTCTTCGAAAGGCTTTTACTACCGAGGAGAATACTCTACTTTACATATTTACTGCGAAACAATAAAAAAGGCTACAAAAAGAGCACAAATTACAACAAAATAATAAGATATTAAAAAGATTTAAACGCATTTAAAAGATTTATTATTTAGTTTGCAAAAAAAACTTAGTGGCTTTATGTAAATTAAAACTTTTTGCCTTACCCATCCGTCGAAATAAAAATGGAAGAAAAGAAACCATTTTTCTTTTTTTTTGTGTTTGAGGTCTAGGTGGCCAGTTCGATGGCCAGGGGATAACGTAACCATATTTTAGATATATTTTAGACCCGGGTTATATCTTACCTTGTAATCCGGGTAAGAACTAAGTCATAGGCTGTTCCAGCATTGGCGCTACGACTTAGTCCTCCAAAGTGATTTAGTGGGTATAACAGGTCACGTGATATGCGGCAATTAACAAATCTGTTGTGTTTTACAATAACTTTTCAAAGAATCAGATATTTATTGTAACCCGATACACGAACGCCCCTCAACGGTCATTATCATGAAATGATGAGTAGGACTTTACAACGCATTTCCGATTTATTTTTATTTTTAGGGATCCTTATCCAAAGGGTAAAATTTGTATGAAAAAATAGCTTCTCCGTGCGGCACGTTAAGCAGTTGGTCACGGCTGTTATCTCTAAAATAGCTGTCGTTAGGTCAAGTTAGAGATACTCCCCGAAGCGTTCCCGCCTTGTCGAGGCTTACATTTCACCCACGGTGAAGCGAAGAGGAACCTGAGGAGGGGCCGCTCATCAGGGCTTTAAGGCAAAGCTAACGATGAAACGGCCAGTAGGCTGCGTGGTATTTGGGCGCCACGCAACTGAGGCGGGCCGCAATGTCGTATGGAAGGTATTGCGGCTGGAGAGGCGAAGAAAGGAGTGTCGGTCTAAAAAAACATCACAGACGAATTTATTTTGGCGCTTTAACAACGAACAAGAAAACAGAATAAAATACATATTTAAGTGGGGTTCCCATACCTACAAGAAAACCGAACCCTACGTGAGCGAGTTCGACTCGCACTTGGCCGGTTTTTATGTAGGTATCTGTATACTTCATTGTCGAATAACATGGCCGATGGTTTTACCCCCAAAAATCCCAATTCCTATTCGTCTAATTTTAGATAATTTATTCGGCGTAAGTTACTTTTAGTCCATTGTATTTACGGAGCTGTACTGCCCAGGACATTGTTAGGTGAAGCAGGCTTGCCCAGCACCTATATACCACCCCAGCCTGGTCAGTCAAGCCCGGAGAAAGGAACGGGTAAATACGTCTGAAGCTAACTAGCCGTGGGTTTCCTCACGATGTTTTCATATACCGTATGAGCGATTAACAGCGCACATAACTTTTTAATTAGGAAAATGACATTTGTTGTAAATAGCTCAAAACAGTTTCTGGGCCCATATCCACCTATCATAGGTCATCGTCGGTCTATCCACCTATCATAGGTCATCGTCGGTCTATCCACCTATCATAGGTCATCGTCGGTCTATCCACCTATCATAGGTCATCGTCGGTCTATCCACCTATCATAGGTATGGTATAAGTACCTATACCATCCGATTAGGTAAAATGTGCCTATGGACCTCGAGTGTTCTTTCTCATCCGAGCGATGTTCCCGGTTGCATCCCTCTCGGGAGCCCGGGGTCCGCTACACCCCAAATTGTTTTTTTTTTTTTTTCATTTGGGTCGGCGCAGTAGATAAGTCATCATTAACCATAATGATGACTTATCTACTTTACTAATATTTTTATTGCTAAATACGGCCAGCCGCCTGCCAGACACCAACCCTCCTAGGGACCAAGCAGAGAGAACTTAAGGTTTGCTAGTGGTATTTTGTGCCGTGTGTCTTTTGTCAATAAAATGTTTTCTAATCTATTCTTTTCTCCCTTAGATCCCTTAGTCGCCTTTTACGACACCCACGGGAATAGATGGGGTAACCCTGTTCTATGTCGGGGTTATGAGGCTAATGTTATAAACTTTAAGTGTTACGATATAAAAATTGTACATATGACTTTTCTTTAACTTTGCAATATTGCGAACATTCACCAGTTTCCCAAGACAAACAGGATCGAATCGAATTTCGACAATTTTGCGAACATCACACGTTTTGCTACACGTGATATGCATGCTCAAATAAATTGGGACATGAAAACGTGACTCCTAATATTTTTAACAATAGGTAAGTAAATAACACAATTGCATTAATTAAATATTTTAATGACATGGGCGGTATAGACACTATTATTCATAAATATCATATGTACCTACCTACTACTCAAGTATCTCAAGCTTATCGGTGCTTTGACACGTAAGTAGTTTGTCCCGGTTGTTACAAACTTTACCTAGTAGTTGTGCGCTTGTTAGTTGCTATCACTGATAGCAGTCTTAAGTTAAGTTATAGGCCTTAGACCTGCAGAATCAAACATTAGGTGAGCCACACCACTGCACAAAAAGAAGAAGGCCTGAAGAGCAGTCTATTCTGAAGAAGGGACCTGGAAAGGTCTCGAAACGTTGAGCGTTAACAATAAACACTAAACGATTCAAACCGAAAAATGTCTTTAATTTCAGAAGAAGGCCTTCAAACGTGATCCACAGTGGATATCCAGCGGTCTTTCTTGGTGGCTTCACCGTTTTTTAGTGGATTACGACCAAGTCCACTTGGCCCGGTGGGTGATTACCATAAACCACGACCGAAGCTCAAAAGATTTCTCCTTTAGCACGAGGAGGTCGAGCGTGGATCAAATAAGAGATATCATCATCATCTCATCATCCGAGCGATGTTCCCGGTTGCATCCCTCTCGAGAGCCCGGGGTCCGCTTTCTTCTTTTACGTCTCCACTTCGCACGATCTTCGGCATCCCGCGTATTGAGGCCATTTGCACACATATCCGATCTTACGACGTCAAGCCAGCACTTCTTGGGTCTTCCGAATCTGCCGCGGCCGGGCGGAGGCGCCATATCAAGACATTGTTACCCACGTAATTTGCCGGTATCAAATAAGGGATCAATCCAGTCAATCCCACGAAAGCGATAGTTGTGTGTTTCTAAACTCATTGTTATCGATGGCACAGATTACAGATTTAAAAATAATAAAAGTAATATGACTTTTACGTCTAATTCAGGTAATGTAAACAGCAATGCTATTTACGGCATTGTAGTGCCTGGGACATATTTTAGATGGTGTATAGCCCTTACTTCACCCTCTCAATATGGTCGACCAGTAGGCTACAAGGTTAGTTTGCTGGTATCCGAATAAATATTTAAAGGAAGTATAGATACTTAAAAGGGCTAGCTCAAAATTTTCCTTGTGCTAACTGCCTCGGTTGCAAACCGTAAACTTTCTGATCGGCCGACCATATAAGGAATATAATAATATCGTATAGGAACAATAAAAAAGTGATCAACCGTTTAGCTTGTTCATTGGAAGTATGCCTACGGGCTCTTATAAGCCCCGAGGAAAATTAACCCGTATGTGCCCAGGGGGTTGAAATCGACCCCAAATTATTTTTTCTTTGAATCGACCCAAACTCAACCACTAATCTTAAATCCCAAATTTCGCATATCAAAGGCAAAAACAAATATGGGCATATATGCACACTGGTGGCACGTATCTGAGCCGCACGCGCGCGGCACTGTCGCGTGGATGCGTGCCACCCGTGTGCGTATGATGAACCTTCACACCAGTGTTGTTTTTACTTAACATTACGTTCTTTACTTTCATTTTGACAGTTCTCTTCCTGGCGACACGCAAAATACTGCGACATGGTGAAAAAAACCTGCTCTTTATGCGGCCCGCAGCACGCATGTGGACCTGGCCCATACGCGGGCGCTAACACGATAATAAAAAGATTCTTAGGCCCTCACGGTGGGAACAGTGCAAGTTATTGCAGGGCAGCTACTCGGCTGGCAGGTTGACTCGTACTAAGTAGGATTTATATTATAGTAGAGGAGCCCGTGACACTCAACCTAGTCTCATCAGATTACCAGATGAAATATATATAATTAGTTACATTATTTGTAATCATATATAAATGTAAAGGATTACAAAGTTATATTTGCAGTTTTGCAGTACTTTCAATCGCTGCAGCAACCACTTTCGCCACTGTTTGGACAATGCAGCAGTGGTTTTTCTTACACAGAAATTGATGATCTTTCGAATGAACTTTGATTTTTGAGGAGACCGATGGTACTAGAATCCTAGGTACGAGTCGTCACTTCCCATGCTGCAGCAACTCTGAAGGCCAGTATTTAGGACTTGCAGCACAACTTTATCGTATACTCCGACTCCTTCCCTGTGTCGAGGAACAAACGAATCTTGGGAATCTTATCGTATTAGAAACCGATATTTTTAACTTTTTTAATTTTAATTTTTAACTATGGCTGCCAGGTTTTTTGCATTGCAGCATAGCCATTTCGTGTTCCCCCATTTATAATGTAACTAATCTACTATATAAAAATAAGTCGGGTTTTCCTTCCTGACGCTATAACTCCAGAACGCACGAACCGATTTCGATAATTCTTTTTTTGTTGTGTTTGCTATTGTCAGGAGAAGGTTCTTATGAAAGAAAAAATGCTGAACCGATTTTGATGAATTTTGGTATGAAGATAGATAGCCATTTTTTTATACTAAGCGACAGGACAACGTCTGTCGGGTCAGCTAGTCTTATATATAAAAATCAATCCCTATTTCTCTTGGTCACGGCATCACACTTAAACTTTTAGACATATTTCGATAATTCTTTTTTTGTTGTGTTTGCTATTGTCAGGAGAAGGTTCTTATGAAAAAAAAAATCCTAAACCGATTTTGATGAATTTTATTTTTTTATACTAAACGACAGAACAACGTCTGTCGGGTCAGCTAGTTATATATATTTCATCCGGTAATCTTGAGTGTTCTGGGCTCTTAGACTATTAGTAGATTAAGGACCTATTCGTTAAATGGCTTACAGCGAAAATAAGGACCTGTTCTCGGAATGGCTTATTTTTCAATGGACTCGACATTCTCATAATATCTCATTCTCCAAAATACTTATTCGTTTAATGACTATAAGAGGTAGGCAAGGGTGTTTCTTTGAGAATGTGCATATTCGGCTATTTCAAATAATGCTGCGACAATGTACACATAAACTGTTCTTTATATACTTTTTATATAGTTTAATAAGTTCTATTTACATATATTTAGAAGGGACAATGATAACATTATTCATTTAATAATTAGAAAGCAAAGTATTTTTTGAAAATGGTAATTATATCTAAGGATGAATGGTAATTATTATTAAGGAAAGGTAATTAGATAATTTAATATGGGAATTAGAAATAAAACAAAAACATGAATCAATTATTGATTTAACAAGTAGGGTAGGATAGTAGACAGTGAATCAAGCGGATACAATGAGCCACCATGGGTATCTCATGAATGCGATGTTGCCAATCCATGCAACTCACACAAACAAGACCCGCGTAAGTCCCCTCTTCCCTCTCCCCAGTCGTCAGCGAGCTACCGTGAAATACTCCCGCGCACGCCGAGTTTTTGTGATTTTAAACCAAAAAACTATACTAAATCATGTAAGTACTATTTCGTATTACTTTATTTAGTGTACGTTTTTACTATTTATCATGTCGTACTTAGATTTGATGTTTTATTAGGCTTCTTTGTGAGATAATTTAGTTTAAATAGCACGCGTCATTTGTGAGCGACATAACCTAAAAGTTAATAAAAGAGGGTACGGAAACAATGAACCAATTTTAAGAAGGAAACAATGAACCATGGTTCATTGTGCACTGCCTATGTTTCATAGCTCCCGACATTTAGATTTTTTAATAATTGAACGTCGTTATTAAAAAATGTTTTAACCCACAAGTCGTACGAAATTGATTTTAATAGAATAATCTATTTATTTAGTTTGACATCTATTTCATTTAAGAAAATTGATTTTATTTTTTATTAATACTACGTAAAACAAAATTTAAAGCCATAAGTTGTGTGGTCATTGACGACATTTTTATTTTATTTGAGTCATGATAACTTTCAAAATAAAAAAAAGATCCGTTTGTGTTTTTGATGTCGATGCGTTCCAAACCTTAATGTATTTTTTTTAAATATTTTTAGTTAATCTTTGGTGAACAAATATGTGTAAAAAATATGAAATATAATTAATTTAATTTTAATTTGAATAATGACGTCTAATAATTAGTTAAATTATATATGATTGTTATTTCTACACAGATTTTTGTTATGTATTTTTAATTTGATGTTTTTTTCAGTATAAGACGCAAAGCAGTAGGCCGAGAGAAGAGAAAAAAAGGTAGACATACAGCAGCGGAAACTTTATTTATGGTTTATAATGATCTCAAATGGAGCATTCAGCATAAGGACCGTGATTGTTTTGTGTAGTATTTTACCATAATAAAAATCAAAAACATTTTCAATTCTTTTATTTACCTTAATTAGCTTTATTTGTAATTAATCTCTCACAATCGTATACCATGGTTCATTGTATACTGCATGGTTCAATGTATCCAACCCCCCCTGTTCATTGTACCCGCACAGGTAGTGCACAGTGAACCAAAGCTCATTTATAAAAAAAAGGTTAATAACTTTATTTTGATTCATTTCCTAAGAGTTTGTTGTATCAAATTCAGTTAACTGATAAATTTCCTTCACAATACTATAAAAATCATAACCATAGATTGAATGGTTTCAAAGTTATGAGTGTCCAAACTTTTTGTGGTTCATTGTCTACTATCCTGCCCTATTAGTCGAATGCCTAATACTTATTTTCACTATAGATATATAATCATAATCATAATCATAATTCATTTATTGCAAATAAGGGTACATAATTTGGTGTTACAAGTATAAATAAAAAATCGCCTTACTCAACCATAGGGCATGCAATAATTATTATATCGTTATTGTTGACGTTACATTTATCAATTTCAATTACAATAACAATTTCTTTGACTTTAGAACGTAAACTTTATTCAATGCTGTCAAACAATTCAATTCAATAACTTAATACAATGTTAATATTGTCTATATTTATTATTATTTATTAAATGGTTAAATGGTCATAATAATTAAAAAAAAATTCAGAAGGATCTAATATTTAAACGATTTATCCTTTAAAAATTCGTCAACGCTGTAATAACATTTATTTAACAAAAATAATTTCAAGTCATGTTTAAAGCCTATAATACTCTGCAATTCGATAATAGATGTCGGTAGGTGGTTATAAACAAGAGGGATCATGCATAACACGTTCCTCTCGAGATTAGAAAATTTGTTTCGAGGATAAGCTAGTTTGTTCTTATATCTCTTACTTTTGAGAGTGTCAAATAAATCTAAATGTGTTTTAGCAAATACTGAGATTTCATAGATATACAGACATGGTAAAGTCAATAACTGGTACTTTTCAAAATATGGTTTGCAGCTTTCTATCTGTTTAAGAGAAAAGATTGCTCTGAGGCATTTCTTTTGAGCTTTAAATGCTGCACTCCTTTCAACTGAGTTACCCCAGAACATGACGCCATATCGCAGTATCGATTCTACATGACCATGGTAAGAAGTTAATACGGCGGATTTGTTCACAACTTTATTCAGCCGAAAAAGTGCATAAGCAAATTGTTTTATTTTTGAACATACATTATCGACATGCTCCTTCCAATTTAAATTACGGTCTATAGTCAGTCCTAAAAACTTTGCCCTAGTAACCTCCTCAATTGAGTGACCATTATGAACTATATTAAAATTAAGACGTTGAGTTCCACTGATCGTAAATGGCAAGTTGTGGGTCTTGTCAAGATTTATTGAAAGGTTATTAGACCGTGACCACTCTATTACATCTCTAAGTGCTTCGTTAGTACTGTCTTCTAGTGACATTTTGTTTCTACTAGAGAGCATGACAGTACTGTCATCAGCAAACAGCACCATTGGCTGTTTTGTTGATTTAGGGAGATCGTTAATATAAATATTAAATAATAGAGGCCCCAAAAAACTACCTTGCGGTACGCCATATCTTACATCTAGGTAGTCAGAGATATATGTTTTTTGTGTCTTAGACGTCAGACATATTCTAGTGATCTGGGTTGCTTGTTGCCTGTTACTTAAGTACGACTTTAGTAAGGTCAAAGCACTACCTCTAACACCATACATCTCGAGCTTTTTTGCAAGTATTGTATGGTCAACATGGTCAAACGCTTTTGTCAGATCCATGAGAAGGGCACATACTTTGAGCTTTGAGTTCAGATTAGATATAATAGTTCTCAAAAATCTAAAAATAGCTAAATTTATAGTCTTATTTCTTCTAAAACCTTGTTGTTCGTCAGCTAGTATGTTATTATGTTCTAGATATCTATAAATATTTTCATATATAACCTTTTCAAATATTTTAGACATAGTAGGTATTAGAGCGATAGGCCTATACGACTTCATAGCTTGTTTATCATTATTTTTATACAAGGGTTTTATTATCGTTCTTTTAAGTTTAGTAGGAAAAACTCCATAAATAAGACACAAGTTAATAATGTGGCTTAGTACTGGTGCAATTAAGTGAGCAGTCTGTTTCAAGACAGACGTGGATATTTCATCATACCCTGTACTATTAGTATTTTTTAATGTCTTTATAATATTAAGAATGTCAAATGAAGTGATCGGATGCAAAAATATAGAGTTAGGATAATTATTGGAGTCAAGGATCTTAAAATTATTAACATTAATGTCCGTTTTAACTTGGTCAATATAAAATTTGTTAAAGTATTGTGCTATTTCTCTAGGTTCGTCAATGGATCTATTATTTACGATTATATGTGTTATATCATCATTGGGGAAATTTGAATTATTATTATTTATGATCGACCATGTGGCTCTAGATTTATTGCGGGCTGTTTTTATTTTATAGTTATTATGAGATTTTTGGGTCAATTTAATAATTCGACTATATCGGGCGGAATATAATTTAAAATGATTTCTTGTTTGTTCTGTTTTAGTTCTCCTATATTGCCATAAGAGTTGCCTCTTGCGTTTGGAGCATAATTTAATTCCTTTACTGACCCATGTAGGTCTCCTATGCGTACTCATTTTTATTCTACACAAGGGGAAACACAAATAATAAAACAATGAAAAGTCATCATAAAACATATTAAAAGCCATCTCCGGGTCATCGGTACAGTACGCATCTTTAAATGTTAGAGCCTTAAGGCATTCAATAAACTTTATCACGTTTTCTTGGCTGTAGTCTCTCTTTTCAACATACCAATACTGCAGAGAACAGTGCTTTTTAACTGGACATGAAAGCAACTGAGCAGTATGGTCAGATAATGCAAATTCAATTAATTTAACATTGCAAGATCTGAAGTTGTGCAATATATTATCAAGACAAGTTCCGCTAGACTTACGTGTGGGTTCATTAACAGCAATCTTGAGATTGTGGTTCCTAGTAATAGTTTTAAATTGTTTCTCGTATCTAGTACTTTTTAATAAATTAATGTTAAAATCACCGCATATTACTACTTTTTTGTTAAACTTGTTTAGTTCACCTAGAATCGAGCAGAAAGCAATGAAAAAATTCTCAAAATCTGAAACTAAGGTTCTGGGTGGTCTATATACACAAATTATAATTATGTTAAGCTGTGTTAGTTCTATTGCGCAACACTCGAGATACCCAGGCATACTGAGCTTATTTATGTCAGGTAGGTTTTTGTACCGGTATTTAGCATTTAGCAATATACATGCACCACCTCGTCTATTTTTACGTGTATATGCCGAAACAAGTTTATAATTCGGAATGTTAATATAAGACTTATCTGTAGCTATCATGTTATGCTCAGTTATACAAATTACATCTACCATTATTCCTTTATCTAGTATGTTATCCAAACTAACAGCAAGTAAGTCTAATTTCGTTTTTAAACCATCTATATTTTGATGCAGTATGTGTATTAGATTAGACGCGAAAAAAATTTTGAGTGGGTTGAATTGACTGTGGACGGACGGTCTGTGATTGGTCGTCACCACCAAGTTGCGACAATGCATGTTCAATATCGTAATTTATGTTATTAATTATATTTTCGTACATGTTTTTTATGCCAAGATTATTAATTTTACCAGTTCTGTATGAAAGCATGTCATAAGTGAGTGTATTATTCACGTCATAAAGATAAGCATAACTATTATTTTGAATGTCTAAATAGAGTAGGTTATTGAACATTTCAACTCGATAATTATAAATGAGCGATCCCTGAATATAGGTAGGTACACACAAAATTATATTAGTATGAGACAGTTCTTTTAGACATTGTCTAATGGAGTTTACTAGTTCTAAACAATTGTGATTTCGTTTAAAGTCCGATTCCCCAATTACAACAATGCAATAGTCATTCATGTCAAATTTACAAATTTTACTTTTTAGGTCAATTAAAAGTTGTTTTACACTAATATTGGGCGAGGAATAACGGCAATAGTCAAATGTTTTGGAAAAAATGTCTTCAATTGTTTGTAGTCGGCCAGTGAAACTTTTGTTGGTAACTATACATAATTGCCGCTTCCGAGAATAATTTTTGAAGTTACTTATTGAAGTGTATTCTGTTGTTGATTGTAGTGTCGTTTTAGTGATTGTACTTTTGGCTTCATCGTTAGATGCTTCGGGTGGCGACGGTGGACGGATATATATATTATTTCACTAAATATATATATATATATATATATATATATTATAGTAAGTCATCATCATCATCATCATTTCAGCTGTAAGAAGTCCACTGCTGGACATAAGCCTCCCTCATAGATTTCCAGATGCTTCGGTCTTATAGTAAGTAATTAACATAATTAATTATTTATATTGTATTATTTATATTATTTATACTACTACCCAGCCCTACTACTACCTAGCTCTACTACTACCCAGCCCTACTACTACCCAGCCCTACTAATTAGCTCTACTACTACCCTGCCCTACTACTACCCTACCCTTCTACTACTACTACCGTGCCCTACTACTACTCTATCCTACTACTGTAACCCTACCCTACTATGGCTACTCTGCCCTACTACTCTACCCTACCCTAGTACTGCTAGTACTAGTACCTTAATACTCATACTCATCCGAGAAACCTATTGCCACAATCTTGTGGCTAGAATATAACCCAATAAAGGATTTATTTAACTGATATTATAATTACCATTCGAAAATCTCATTACCGTTATAATAAAATGAATGGTAAAGTCAGGTAATGAGACAAACGGTAATTAGAAAAACGGTTATTTGTTTTAAAATCTCTGCAATTAGTTAGTTTTCTACTTTTTTAAAGCTAAAATTCAGAAATAGACCTTTAGACGAGCTCGTATGATATAGTTTTTATTCAAATAAATAATTAACTTATCTTTAAAAAGCGTAAACGGTACTGAGGATCAAACCGTAACAACACACTATCGAAACAATAATTTCCGATTTTTCTTCACTCCAACTCAATGTGACACACGTCCGTCTGTCCCACGTTCGAGCGACGACTGGCGATTTAGCGTTGACCAATCAAGCGCAGTTTATACGACGAAGCATTCAAAAATACTAGGCTGACCATCGTCATAAACGGTAATTAGGCGGTTAATGTTGGGACATTTTACAAATGATTATAAAATTATGAAAGTATGTTCTTTATGTAATATTACCAATTTCATAGTTAACCTTAAATATCTTATTTCAAAAATCTTTTTCCAGAATTTAATTCTTCACACATATTTCCTAATATTATGACAAAGTTTGTTGTAATCGGGGAAATGGGACATTACTGGTAATTAGAATTTGAACAGATTTCATGTAACCTTTAGTACTATGATAACTCTTTTTATAAATTACCTTTTGAATTGAATTACGCCAAATAGAAGACAATTAGATTGATTTATAAACTACCACAGCTATCGTATTAATGTTAATTAAGTACGTTATTCACGTAACGCCGCGCGATGTGCACATTCTCAAAGAAACACCCGCAAACGATCGACTCATTTTGCAGGGTGCTACAAAAGACAGCGTACAAATTTATCTATCTTTTCGTTATCGACCAACCAAAAGTTTCTAGTCTTCTTTAGCCCTTAACCTTAAAGGGTAAACTTAGAAAATTTTCCTAAGAGTTGTTTCCTAAATATTGTTTTAGGGAAAATGTTACCGTTCGTGTTTTCTTTATGTTTATGTTAATTTTCCGTAAAGTTTCCTATTAATGAACGTACGTGGTTTAAAAACCTTTGCCAAGTTTGTTTAAAACAAACTTAACAAACTTTCTGCCTCGCTAAACAATCTAGCTATCATGGTTCATCACGAGCACAGATCACGAAATACAGCCTGGTGACAGACAGAGAGCCGGGGAGTCTCAGTAATAGCATAGGGTCCCGTTTTTATTCTTTAGGTACGGAACTCTAAAAAGAGCACCCACGGAATATAAAACACGTATTGTGTCTAATTATTACATAAACAGTGTTTAACTGCGCCCTCTCAGTTCTACCCAAGTAGGTATCTATTACACATACGATTACCATAAAAATGTCAGCTATTCTGTGATTCTCTTCCGTGGTTCGCTGTTATGTTTAATGTGAATAATTGCTCTATTGTGGGTTAAGAAACATCTTTGTCTTAATTCAATTGCCTTTTCCGTCATTTGGCAAGATCGGAGAAAAACTAAGTACCTAGTTGCACCCCGCGGAATCACGCGAGTAAATCCCGATCCAGCGGAAATATTGGGATCAAAAGTGGCCTATGCCTTTCTCCAAGGAGAAGAGGGAAGGAAGAAGAGAGAGGTAGATGGGAATCTACCTCTCTCTTCTTCCTTCCCTCTTCAAATTAATTTGGGGTCGGATCTTCCTATAATTCTGCGCCCGGATGCCATATCGAGGTTGTCTTTAGAGACATATAAGTCTATATTAGTCTAAGTCTATATTAGTATCTAATATATAAAATTTCCATGTCACAGTGTTAGTTACCGTACTCCTCCGAAACGGCTTGACCGATTTTCATGAAATTTTGTATACGTACCTACCTATTCAGTAGGTCTGAGAATCGGCTACTATCTATAATTTATAAGGCAAAACAACGTTTGCCGGGTCAGCTGGTAAGTCTATATTAAGAGTTCTACGGTCTTTCATGACATCTTCTTCTTTTTCGTGTCGATGGTACAAATAATTATCAGGGGAATGTGGTTAAACCCGCCCACTCCAGTATGCAGCGAGATCTTTAGCGTTTTCATCGGCTGACATCAGATCAGCCAACGTACAACTATTAGGGCTGGAGGGGCATACAAGGAGGTCCAACCAACCCTAGTTCGCAGTCTTTTAAGTGACTTCCACACTGACCAGGGCAGATCATGTCCAGTGGGAGGGGAAGTTCGTGTAGTGAAATGTGACTTGTGACTTCTATGAAAAAACGACTTCTGGCATCTTCCATTTTTTCAACTTTTTTGCCGGCTACTGTACACTATTCATAAAGCAATACGACTTTAAGTCTCGTCATTATCGTTAGCGTCACTGTCCACGGCAGCGTAGCTGCAAAATACGCCTATACGCCTGTGCAGCCCGGCGTACGAAACCCCATCAACGAGGCGCGTCCCCGTACTAAAACAGTAGGTACGCCGGGCTGCACGGGCGTACGAAAACAGTACGCCGGGCTGCACAGGCGTACGAAAACAGTACGCCGGGCTGCATGGGCGTATTGGATGCACGCGAACGTTTTCAATTATGTCGTCGAACGTTGAAGACGTTGTTTTGGCATACAACTATGTATACATGGTTTAGCTAGCTAATCTTAGCTAAGCTAAGCTAGCTAAGCTAGCTAAGCCAGCTAAGCTAAGCCAGCTAAGCTAAGCTAGCTAAGCTAAACCAGCTAAGCTAAGCTAGCTAAGCTAAGCCAGCTAAGCTAAGCTAGCTAAGTAAGCTTAGCTAAACTAGCTAAGCTAAACTAGCTAAGCTAAGCTATGTCTAAGCTAAGTCGTGTCACTAAACAGGGAGTAGTGAACAAAAAAAAGCTAAGCTAGCTAAGCTAAGTAAGTTAAGCTAGCTAAGCTAGCTAAGTAAGCTAAGCTAAACTAGCTAAGCTAAGCTATGTCTAAGCTAAGTCCTGTCACTGAACAGGGAGTAGTGAAAAAAAAAGCTAAGTTAAACTAAGCTACGCTACGCTAAGCTAAGCTAGCTACGCTTAACTACGCTTAACTACGCTTAACCACGCTTAACTACGCTTAACGACGCTAAGCTACGCTTAACTACGCTAAGCTAAGTTAGCTACGGTAAGCTACGCTAAGTTTAGCCAGCTAAGCTAAGTTAAGCCAGCAAAGCTAAGCTAAACTACGCTATAATATATAAAACTTATAAGACGAATTACATGTCTCTGAGTAGTCTTCTCAGAATACGGAACCCTTCGTACACGAGTCCGACTCGCACTTGACCGGTGTATTTATACGCCTACGCCCGGCGTACGACATGCAGCACGGCAGGCTAGGCGTATTTTGCAGCTAGGCGAACGCGCGACATTTGCATCGCCGTGGACACACTTTCGTGATTTTGTATGAAAGATGCATGCAAGCTGCACGCCGGCGTACAGCAAGCTGCAAATGACGCTGCCGTGGACGGTGTCCAGGCGTATTTTGCAGCGCGACATTTGCAGCCGCCGTGGACACACTTTCGTGATTGTATGAAAGATGCATGCAAGCTGCACGTCGGCGTACACCAAGCTGCAAATAACGCGTACGCTACGCTGCCGTGGACAGTGACGCTTAGTCTCGTGCGGTGCGACTCATGTGTCAGTACGTATACAATGCTAAAATAGTCTTGTTTGTAAACGATCCAAAACCCACGTAGAAAATTCAATAATTTTCGCCAATTCGAAAACCATTGTCTCAATTTTACGCCATTTACAGCAATTCGTGTTTTAGTAGGTAATGATGTTTGCACGTTAATTTGTTACAATTAAAGTCCATTTAGTTTATTTGATGCATGTAGGGCCACATTACTGTCTTATAGATATTACTAGCTGACCCGGCAAACGTTGTTTTGCCTTATAAATTATAGATAGTAGCCGATTCTCAGACCTACTGAATACGCATAAAAAATTTGGTAAAAATCGGTCGCGCCGTTTCGGAGGAGTACGGTAACTAACATTGTGACATGGAAATTTTATATATTAGAAAGAAGAAGATGATATGTAGATAGATAGATAAAAACTTTATTGGACCAAAAATTTACAAAACACATTACAAAAACAAAAACTTACAGCTAATTTTAGAATAGGTACAATGGACGGCTTTATCGCTAAAAGCGATCTCTTCCAGGCAACCTTTGGATGGACAATAATTGTTAGGAGGGGTGGGTATAGACGCGTGAAAATAAATTAAAAGGTGAGAAATATAAATAACGTATATCTAAATAACAATATAATAATAATGTACTTACAAAAAGAAAGTACTTATAATATATAGTATATCCGTTGTCTAGTACCCATAGTACAAGCCTAGTGCTTAGTTTGGGGCTAGATTGAGCTGTGTGTAACGTCGTGCAATATTTATTTATTTATTAGATGTATCTATATTTTCTACATATTATAAAACAAAAGTCTCTGCCGCGTTTGTATGGCTGTAGTGTCTTGTCCACACTGCCGGGCAATGCCGTTAATTATCGCGATAATGATCAAACGTTGGTGTAGCCACTCCATGCATGAGTTAAAATAAGTGCAACAATTATTGCAATAATCATCGCGATGATAGGCATTGACGTTTCCCGTCTGTGACCCGGTACTTTAATTCTACGAAAAAACGAACGAAAGATAGAAAATATGTCATCCGTCCTTCAAAACCGTCAAAAAATAATATTTTCGGACGGGGATGGATGACAGATTTTCTTCTGGAATTTTCGTTTCGTTTTATCGTTCGTAAAATTAAAGTAGAGGCCCAGAACGTCGTGGTAATGGTCGTTAAACGCTGGTGTAGCCACTGCATTAACGTGTTAAGAGGGTTCATTCCATTCTCTTTCTCCATACAAACGTAGTTTACGTTTTCCTCCCTGGATAAAGACATTAGAGCAAATATGTTTATGCCATAAAACCCATATCTGTCATGTCTTGTCAATGTACGAACCTTTTTTTTTCTAATTAAAATAATAATAAAAAATAAAAAAAATAATTCGGAAGATGAATAGTCATGCCAGATGTAAGTTTTATGGCATAAACATATTTGCTCTAAAATCCAGGGAGGAAAACGTAAACTACGTTTGTATGGAGAAAGAGAATGGAATAAACGCCCTTAAAATTGTTGCAACATTTTTTGCATTAATTATAGCGTCGATAGGCTGTGACGTTTCCCGTTACTGTGGACAGAACATAAGCGATAAACTGATAAACTACTGAATGCATTTTCATGAGGTAATTTCGCAAGAAATCACTAACACCTAGTTGTTTATGTTTTTCAATTGTATTTTTTTATATTGATGTTACAATAAATTATTAATCTATATATCTAACACAAAACAATTATTTTTGAACCGTTTTCGACAAAAACTGAACAGGGCTGAGGCATGTTTGAGACATTTTAATTGCAGAATAGCTGACAATGAACTTGAATGACGCATCTATAAGATCCTTAATTAATATCAGTTATGTGACAAATCGTTTTAGATGCGCCTTCTTTGATTTTACATGACTACAAAAACAGAGAGCAAATTACTTTGAGTTTCGCGTTGTTGGATTGAAATTAAAGTAATTTTTCGGTTTTGGTGTTCAATTCTGAAGAAGAGACCTGTAAAGGTCTTGAAACTTTAAGCATTGAAACAAAGCCAAAAGTTATAAACACCCCGCGATTTAAACCGAAAAAAATATGTCAAATTTGTTCACCATTTTGTTGTCACAAGGCGTTTCTATAGTCACATTTCTCTGATAAATTTTGTCTGACTTCTTTTGTTTTTAAATAGTTTTTGTACAAACCGGAACAGAATATTTCTCACATAAACAATGGCAAACCTTATATTTTTATTATAGTTTAATTAATGAAAAATTTCAATGGTAAACCCAGTTTTCTAGATCCGTTATTACAAGAAGTGTTGATAAAAAATAATGGGATTTAGTAGGTTTTGTTTGTTTACATTTTTTTAGTAGATTCTGTAACAACTGAACCAATTTTAATGATACTTAATAAGAGGATACAAGGAATGCTTGTATCTACTTGAAAGACTTACTAATTGATTGAACTATTTATCAACGCAGATCCCAAACCGCTGGGCCTAGAGACATCTTCTTCTTTTCGTATAGTGGTATGGTCCCCATAAGGCCTTTCACTTGACCTAACGACTGCTATCAGAGATAACAACCGGGACCAACTACTTAACGTGCCTTCCGGGCTTCCGAGGCAGCGGAGGAGCTCGAGAAAATTATTTTTGCCACACAAATTATCAGTCACCCCTCCAAGTAATAACCGCGGCACGCGTTGCTTAACCCGCACGATTGTACAAGTTCGATGGGCGTAGCTAGGCCAATGAGCTCATAAGTATACAGGGTGAACTATTTAAACCGCTCTTCAGAGGGATAATTATCGTAAACTAAAAGAGATGGCGAAAAATGCTGAAAGGAGTTGGAGAAATGTTTGACATAAACTTAAATGGCATAATTGGATTTTTGAAAAATTCATTACCCTAAACATTATTTCTAAGGGTCAATCCACGCTTAGGAAATACTGCAGAACACATGAGGAGGTGCTTTCTTAATTCGACCTGGCGGGAGGGCTACCCGTGGCGAAGCGGTCAAACGCGTTGGTTCGGATTATAAATAGTCGCGGGTTCGAATTCCGCCGGGTACTAAAGTTTTTATGAGTTTTTTTTTTTTCAAAAAAAGCAGTTCAAAACCCTAGTCAGAAATCAAAACTTGGCGGAAATAACGTCATTTACAATCCATTCACAAAATTCCGTTATAAAATAATTAACAATTTTCGATGAACCCGACAAGGATTTTGAGTTTAGCTCGTATATAACCCCTTAACAGTCTGGTCACGTGCCCCGTAGTGTGTGATATATCGTGCGCAGACGCATCATGTTTCACAACGGTCCGCGCACGAGGGATCGCAATGTCCGTAATTAGTAGCTGAACGCAATTACAAGGTTTTATCACAGAAAAAAAATATATTTTATACATTTGCTACGATTAACTAAGTAACCGTACATTTTCGCATTTTACATTTGAATAAATATTTTCCCACATGTGCATTTTTCTACATGCGATGGGTACATTGTAACTAGGAGGTACTCGCGTTAAAAATTTAATTATTTTAATAAACTTGACAGACAGACGGCCGGAGGGTTAACAAAGTGGTCCTATGGGTTCCGTAGGTACCTCTAAAAGTAAAACAGGAAAAAAAATAAGTTTTCATTCCTGTTTTACCTTTAGATGTACGGAACCCTAAAATTAAACACGGTTATTGAGTATTTGGTATGAACATAAGTATATTTTATGTTCAACGGCCTCGCTCGGTGGCGCGTTAGGCGAAGGCCCGACGGCAATGGAGAATAGGTTGCGGGTTCGATTCCCGCCGAGTGCAAATATTTATTCTTAAAAATAAATATTTATATATTTATTCACATTTCTCTATGAAATTACCAAGCCAGTAATTAATAATGATAAAATGCCCCATGCCGCTGCAGCGCTGACAATATTGTTACGTCTATCGTAAAAATGAACTGAACTTCGTTGCGGGCGCTGAGCTGAAGATTAAAAATCTAAAAGCATCATTGAATTTGTGGTAACGTTACCGCAGTGGCTGTTAACACTTTTTTTCTATCTGATGTCATATCCACTGTTAAGGCTGAAATCAATGTAATAAATCAACAAAGATCAAAGAGATTAACCTCAATTCTAACAGTAAGTGGTACTCTATCGCCACGATTACTCATTTAAATGTTGTTAACAAAAATGACTCAGTCAATACAATATAAGGGCTAAATTTTTCAATGTCTAGATAAAAGATATGTGTTGGAAACGTCACTGACACGTTAGCGTAAACGGCGTTGCGTGTAAAATTGAAAAGCGGTTTAAGCGGATGTTAAGGGAAGCTTCAATTCAACTTCAATAAGGGATTACAGCCGAATACAGAAACGCTTCTCAAAGGAGGTCGGCTGAATTGGGCGGAGATAGACAAGTTATTCGATATGTTCATAAAATATTTTGTATTTTTCTTTATTTTATGAGCATTTTAGATTTTTCCTACAACTACGGAATGATTTTTTACCATAAAATCGTAAAAAACCTCAATAAAAATCTACCATTTTCGGTCCTTTCAGATATGGCAATATTCCAAAAGTTACCATTTATTTAAACGATTGCTGTGTCGATAATCGAATGATTTTGAATCAATAATAATGTACCTAAATAATCCGTTGTCTTCTTTGTTTTGGTTTTAATTATTATCGTAACTATTTGTGAACGACGTTTTATTGGATTTGATAATAACAATTCAATGAATAAATGACTAGAGAACTATGAGAAAATGTTTTAATAATTTAATAAAAATCGATTTAATAATCGATGTCGGATCGATATTGTATCTGTGGCAGATGTTCGAGTGTTTGATTGACAGCTCGCTTTCTGTTATTCTCTTAGCTTCTGTTTTGAGGATTTTGTGTTCGGTGTATTTTTGTATGTTTTTCGAGTTTTTTTCAAATCGACAACCTAGTGCTACGTTTACGGACTGATTGATCTTGCTTACACGACTAAACTTGGCATTCCTGGATTTTGGTTTGGATAACTTGAACGATATACTTATTACATTAATTAAGGTTATTAAATTGACAATTAGTTGATCAAGTAAAACTCCAAATATCTCACTATTCCGGAGTTTTGAGTTAGAAAAACAGATTTTTGTATAATTAGTAATAAATCTAGATTCCAAACTGCTACTGTTCATCTCAGTTCACCTTCCGCCCAAGGTTCTATGAAGAGTTGCCGATCTCCTTTCAGTTCTACTTAAACAACTAAAATCCTCTCAAATTCAAAAAAATCCATATTATTTTATACTAATTAGAAACTGCTCAATTATTTAAGTACGCCTCAAATTTTAAGTGCCGTTTCTGTATTCGGCTGTTAGTAGGTAAGTATCTATAATACGAGCTAAACTCAAAATCCAAGTCGGGTTCATCGAAAACAATGTTGTGAATTTTTTTTTTGTGTATGGACGCGAGGTGATTATTACTTTTATCATAGTTTTAAGAGGATATAGTCTCCATTCTCTTTCTCCATACAAACGTAGTTTACCTTTTTCTCCCTGGATAAAGACATTAGAGCAAATATGTTTATGCCATAAAACTTATAGCTGTCATGCATGACTATGCATGACAGATATATATATATCTACCTTTTTATTTTTATTTTTTTTTTATTTTTTATCTGTAACGTCTCCGTTTCACGGGGCTATGGAACCCCGGGACCTTTGGAAGGCGTGCGTGGGGCCGAAGCCAACACGTAGAGGCCCGTTTCAGTTACAATTTTAATTGCAAAGTATGAAATGGTCACCAAACCGGCGATTATTCCTGTCTACACTATAAAATGCAGCCAAGGACAACCCCCGGTTTGGATAGAACTATTGTGTAAACTACGGGTGAAAACTACTTGGGCTATGAAAATGGGTTGGTAGTGGATTGGATACTGGGGGGAACTATGGGGACTATGGCGCCTGCCGTAACAATGTTCAACAAACACGTAAAATGGCAGGCGGAGACTCGCCAACTCACAAACTGGGCCACCCTAAATGAAGCCGAGCAAATTACAGCCAGGGGGCAACAGGGGCGTGAGTGGCTGAAGGATGGAGCAACCTCACCGGATTTTAAACCATCCTAGGTAATCCTGTAGAGCGGGCCAACTCATCACTGACGTGAGGTGTCCATCCTCCGAGCATTTCTGCTCTGGCAACTCCACTCTGGCCAGCCAGTAAAGGCAAGCCAGAGGCGGGGGACCGCTTCCTCGTCAGTGTTCACTCCGACCAGCCAACTAAGGCAAGCCGGAGGTGAGGAACGGTGATTTCCCCCTGGAGCACTCGGGAAGCCGCGGGGTCGCTACTCCCCGACACCTCGCCTCAAGGTGCCATGTGGGCTTTTTTTTTTTATTATTATTTTAATTAGAAAATAAAAAAACATAAAAAGGTAGATGCATTGTCATGATGACAGATATAGTTTTTATGGCATAGACATATTTGCTCTAATGTCTTTATCCATGGAAGAAAATGTAAACTACGTTGGTATGGAGTAAGAGAATGGAGACTATCCTCTTAACGGCTCAACGTATTGAGACCTAATACAGGTCCTTTATTCAGTATTTCACGAAGGTAGTTGTCAGACAGGCAGCGCCGGTCGCAAAATGTTGCCAATTCTATTTGTAGAAGGTATGGTCAATGATGATTGATTGATGACTCTACTGCGCCGACCCAAAATTCAAAAAAGTCAAATAGGGGTTTAGCGGACCCCGTGCTCCCGACAGCCGGGTACCGGACACCCGGGCAAAAAACTATGCAACCGGGAACATCGCTTGAATGAGAAGAACACCAAGAGATAAAGAAGAATGACCATTTTCATTGAAATTTACGTCTTACCGTTGTCTATGGAAAAATACTTGCAAAAATATTTCCATAATGTGCGTTAATCATAATCATAGGTAAGTACATGTCTTTGATACGAGAAACAATTGAAAATCTCGTCTGAAAGATTAAGACATTTATCTCTTATCTCTTTATCGGACTAAATCTAGGCATTTACTGGGATTAGGAAAGTAGGTCTTAAGTCAGTGATCAATTGGTCATTTCTGTACTGTGGACCCCTACCATGAATTGATACTTAAGTTACTTTCGCGCTTCTAATGCTAGTAAGGATTATTTTAGTATAGATTATTACTCCAGATCCACTATTGTTCAATAGTAAATATGCGACAATGTAAATCACTTGATTACTGCAAAAAAACCCATGAGTTTCTTGTGTCTTCTTGTCATTGGAGGTCGCGTTCCGAAGACACAGTAGATTACATTATATAATTAATGATTCAAAGTGGTGTGTTGTTAATATCCAGTTTCATAATAATAAATAAATATTGTATTGTACTGTTGTTGTTGTATTGTAATTGAATAAACATATTTTGAGTTTGAGTTGAGTTTAAATGTAAATACGTACACTATTAAGCCTCGTACCAAGGGATAAATGTCGAGCGACACGTGAGACATTGCAATACATCGCACGACATCGCCCTATGTCTTGTCACATCAGTCATTGTCAGACAGGTACCGAGTAGTCGAACTTGTCTGCCGAGGTCTGGTCTAGTCTCGTATTTTGCGTTGCCGACATGCCCAAACTGTTAACGTTACAGCTAGTGCACGTATTTACGTATCTATTCATGGTAGGAGTACTGGACGTATTTTTCCACCCATCCATGACAATGTACACTTTTGTTGTGTAATGCTTTGCATTGAATTATTGGGCATTCGCATTGTAAAGTTATATTTACAAGCAAGCTGTATAATGTACCTAAATTTCAAGTAGGTAATACTTAGTTAGGTATTTATTATGCAAGGTTATTTATTATGCAAGTTGGTTTTGGAGTACTTCTATCAAAACCTGAGTAAGCGAAGGATTCTAGGATTGAACCACGAGCGAAACGAGTGGTTCAAATATAGAATTGCGGGATTCAAATTCCTCACGCACACGGGGGTTTTTGTATGGAATATAAGTAAAACACGGAATTATCGAAAATCTTGTGGGATCCGGACTTACGCTGGTGCGGTGCGCAGTTAGTAATTCAATAAGAAAATACAGAACGTGAAGCTTTCGCTTCAAACCGCCTGTGCTATATTTGATTAGGTGCGCGTGCGTCCATCTGTATTGATATTTTACAAAAACTTATTTGAATTAGGTCCACGTTATCTCAAGTGTTAAAAATAAACACTCCATTCATAGTTTTTTGTCCAACATTTTTTTCTAAATAAGTTTATCTTGATGCCATCTACGTAATACAATCGCGTTTTCTGCGAACGACGTCATTTTATTTTCAAAACAATAATGACGTCAATATCATTAAAGAAAGAATAAGAGACCTAGGTATTTTCCAATCTTCTACCATATAAAAATAAGTCGGGTTTTCCTTCCTGACGCTATAACTCCAGAACGCACGAACCGATTTCCACGGTTTTGCATTCGTTGGAAAGGTCTCGGGCTCCGTGAGGTTTATAGCAAAGAAAATTCAGGAAAATTTGTATACGTATTCAGTAGGTCTGAGAATCGGCTACTATCTATAATTTATAAGGCAAAACAACGTTTGCCGGGTCAGCTATTTAAAAATAAAAACACATCGATCGGTGCCGGGCATGTATTTATGTACCAGAAAACCAGAAAAAAAAAAAAATTAAGTCACGATAATAACATAAGCTTTTATAGGTTTCTTATAATAATTTTCGCGTCACTGTAATGAATAAGAATGACGTCAAACTTAATAAAAGCGAAAAGGTAGGTATTAGTATTAATAAATAAAAAAAAAGACATTTCGGGTATTTTTTACTAGAAAACAATATGACGAAAAAAACTTGAAGTTACGGTAAAATAAATGCTAGTAAGGTCTTGTTCTTGAAATTCTTGATGATGTTTGTTGTTGTTTTTGCTTCTTTATAAGCATCAATATATTTTTAATTTGCCTTAAAATTTAAGGTGTTTTTGCGTGTTTTTTGTGGTAAGTAGGTATCTATAGATTCTATAGGTCTAGATTTGGTATAGAGAGACCTAAGCTTTATATATTAATTAACTAGCTGTGACCCGCGGTTTCACCCGCGTAAGTCCCGATCCCGCGGGAATATCGGGATAAAAAGTAGCCAATGTGTTATTCCAAATCTCCAGCTATCTACATACCGAGTTTCATGGTAATCGGTTCAGCGGTTTTAACGTAATTGAGTAACAAACAAACATACACACACACACACATAAATACATACCTACTCACAAACTTTCAGCTTTATGAGTTAGTAGGACAAGATAGGATAGGATTTGTGTTATCTATATTATGTTATTTTAGATACCGACCAACTTACCAAAAACTAAAAATTCAAAAGAAAACCGCAAATAACAATATAATTGAGTCCATTCAAATATTATACATACCTGCTTCAAAATAAATTAAAAAACCGCCTGACAAGAATGTATAATTAACAATACAGGCGCAGATTATGCAGCAGTCACTATGTATCACGTTCTATGTGAATGCTAGAAGCCACATACTATGCCACAGTCCCTGAATGGCAAGGTCCATACAGTTCGTTCGGACTTCGGTTGAACTTTGGCCCAGCGGTTGAACTTTGGACCACCTTGAGATTATAAATAACAAAGGCTCTGGACACGTCATCGAATTCAAAATTACATCTTGATCCAATTGTAGTGCAAGGGCAAAATAAATGTAATTGATATCGTATACAGCGCGAAATATAATAAAGCCTACTGTATAATACGCTTGTGGTATGCGATATAGAAAGCATGTAGAGGAGGTTAATATAATAACTTCTTAAGATTTTAACCTAAACATGGCTGTTCTCACTAAAAATCTCGTGAACAAGCCAGTCGCAATTGTGGGCGAAATATCGAGCTCCGAAAAAATAAATTTAAACATGATAAATACCCCGTTTTAAAATAATATCATTTTTTTTGTAGATGCATATTTAGGTATACTGCAGACTGAACTGGAGAGAAATATCTATCTACTACGTAAATATTTTGTATCACTACGGGAACGGAACCCAAAGCTTTAGTGTCGCAGGTAGATGTTTTCCTATTGACCCACTGAGCATCCTTTTTTGTATTCGGTCCGACAATACATAAAGATTTGTATCTTTTTTTTCATTTACCTGAACAGTTTTTATAAGTTATTTGTTCTAGAGTATAAGTCTAGAACTCTTACCTAGTCATCATGAATTAAGTCTATCAAAATTAAAGTTTGTTTGTTTGCTTTTTTTTTCAATTATGATTACCTACATGATTCATTATTATGTAGACTTTAGTATTTCTTTCAACTCGTTATCTATAATATTCAACCCTGAGAAAAAGAGTCTCACTCTCGACGGATTTGAGTGGCCTTACAAGGATTTTTTTTTCTTTTGAAGTCTCTTAACATTTGGGTCACATAATATGGTATGATGCGATTATTAGTTTCACAAATACATTTATAGTTCTTTTTTAAAATTTTGGGAACTAATACATTTTAATTTTGAAATTCGTCTTTTTAGTTTTACCATTATTATTTATTCTTTCATCGTCGAAATCATCATAAAATATACGGTGTCTACGTCACCTCAAAATAAACGGTCAAAATATGACGCAATTGCAAATGCAAACTAACCTCATATTGTCCGACATCGTAAAAGCACAAAGGTACCCATAATAATAAACTATGGTTTATTCTGTACCGGTCATGAATGTTCAGTTTTCTGTTCCACAAGTGGGGGCACGCCACGCGCCGCAATCGGCTAGCTCGCCAAGCCAGTTGTCCCTCGGCAGCGAAACGAGAAAGACGCGGCCACCCAACCGTGTGTTCTCGAAAACTTTACGCGACTAACAGTGGAAAATCATCTCGTAACTTAAAGACAGTGTTGATACCAAGTGTTAGTGATGACAATTAAATGGAAGGAACTATCGTATCTCCTGGACAAACGTTGATGTCAGAGGGGATGGATGCGAAAGATCGGCTCATCGAGGAGATTGTGCTCCTGGCTCTATTCCTCGTGTCGACTGCGGCAAATTCCTTAGCGCTGCTCGTGTTCTGCAGACGACCCGGACTAAGGACTATATCCAATCGGTAAGTTCTTTAACATTCATAACAGCCTGGTACTTCGATACTTCAGGATGCAAACGTCAAGGCTAACATGTCGAAACTTAATGCAGATACGTCGATGTAACAGACGAATATATTGTTTTGGTCGTTCAAAACTTTGGTGAGAGTTAGATATGTTTTGACATTGATATAATACTAAAGCGAAAGTATCAAAATATAAAACTTTCAAGAGACCACGACCGGAATAATGACGCGAGGAAGTTAAGCGTCTCAAATATTTTTTTGGTGTCACTCTCCTAATGCTTGAATGCGATCATTGGGATGCAGCCAAAACATTCAATATTATTAGACAGAACACCGGTCAAGCTACCTGCTGATTCTAAACAATGGATGTTTCATAAAAACCAAACTGTACCTCTTTACAATACAACATAGAATAAGAAAGTGAATTCACGTTTGCGTGCAATTTCGTCAGGGAGGTCACAACTCAACTCACAGTGCTGTTGGTAAAAATGGGCTATCATCGTTAACTGTACTTTGACTATAAGTATAAAGATATCTTTGAAATATTCTATTATATTTTTAATAGGACTTCTTTGCACAAATTCTACGACAACTTTAGATATTTATGATCTACTACCACCTTGACAGTTTAAATCAGTTGCCAAATCCACAAATCTTTAGGCAAATAAATCTAAATTATTACGGCTATTAAACAATTTTACAGGTGTGTGAATTTGTACTACAAAATGAGTTTTGACGTAAGGTGGAGTAGCAGAATGTATTTTTGTAGTAGTGACCCTAGAGATAAAATCTAGATCACAATTTGCCTTATCTTTTGAAAAAATCTTATCGTATTGTTAATTCCCATTGGTAACAAAAGTAACGAGTCATTGTTTTATTATCTTTATTTTATTATCTGTCGTCAAATAATATTCTTTAATGTTATGAAATACTAGTTGTATTGTTTGAAATAAATTTGTCTTGTAATTTGTAATTTACAATATAAACACGTAAAAAACATGTTTTTAATATGATTATATTTGCGTCAAAACTAGAATTTCGGTCTTATTTATCTATAATCATAATCACTGTCTATGTTTTCTCATGAAAATAATACAGACAATTAAATACTAATAATAATGCATAATATAGGAGTATTCTGAATCTTTCTGAAGCTAAATTAATTATTGACCATTATCTTAAAAGTTCCGGTTAAACTTAACTTTATAAACACTTTTAGCTTCCTTTAAGAATTTTTATTTTATTTTAAATAAATTTTGTAGTTCAGTAAATCAGTTACGCCATACTCATTATATTGATACATTTGGAAAGCTCCTTTTTTATTGAAACTTAAATAAAAATTCAACCTTGGTTTATCAAAAGTTTAAGTTGACATTTTATTAAAAGTTTAATTAAGATTTCTATATGCGTATAAAAATACATTTCATAAATTAGTTATACTTACGTCCGTGGTAATTTTAAAAATTACCTACCACACGTTAACTACCGCTGTTAGTAGATATTAAAGGCTCTAATACTGATTGATATTATGAATGAGCTGCTAAAGGAAAATCGACTCTGATTCGTTTTCCTTAAAAAAATGTACCTACCTTTGTCTATAAGCTACGATAGTGGCGACAGTTTTATAATATCTAATTTTAACATTTTTAAGATTTAAATTTCCGATCCCGTAGGAATTCCAAAAAAACTGATGTCTACATCATATAAAGAATACACTCTTTAAATTTCAGCTCTCTACTATAGCGGTTTTGGCGGTTTATAGAAATAGATGAATGACCAAATCGGGATCTCGCATTTTGCATTATATTTATAACAGATTGTTGGAAATAAAATTAACGTGTTAGATAACAACCATAATGTTGCTAGCAATTGTAAAACATAAAGAAGTCAATGGAAGACAATGATTACAGAAATTAGTCCGATTCTCAAAACCCATTAACTGAACGACTAGCGTTATTTACACATAAATAGAGGTTTGGTCCATTTAGAAGAGACAAACAATTTAGAACCATATTTTCTGTAGATTAAAATTTTAAATGTTACAACAGGAAATGATAATCTTGATGTTATGTTAAGGCAAATGAGGATGACACATGATAAAATAATTTGTTGAACTTTGCAAGCCAGATGTGTTTGAAGGGCGTATAATGTGGTCAAATTACCTAAAAATCTGTGGGAAATAGTAATGATTCAACAACAAAAATTAATACATTCAAAGAACTAGGTACCACATATTCGTTTAGTTAGAAGATAATTTAATTATTAAAAACATCGTGACACGTGGAACAAAACGCCGTATTTTTGTTAATTGTACAAGAAGATAAACTTAACATAAAACTTGACCCATTTTTTTCTTCAAATTATATTTTATTTAAAAATTATTAATACTAATTATTTCAACAAGGATCAATTTCTATCTTTCCATCCGTCCTTCTTAACAAACAAACAAAAGTTATTAATAGTTCGCTATATTTTTGTTTAAAGTTTTGGGCCAAACTATTATCGTTAGAAACAATACGAGTATAACGAGTATACAAGCCACAGCTAGTAACTACAATAAAATGACATAAAATAAATTGCGTGTAATAATTATATCTCGTATCTAAATCATTAGGAGGTGTCTGACCTATAAATCGCTGCCGTATTTATTTTTACACCGCAGTAGTGGATTTCTCCGTTTGATAAACTGATTCGTATGACCCTGTTTGATTCATTCTTGACCTTTCATATTATAGTATTGTTTTGTACTTGAAGGCAATGAGTAGGGATCATTTGCACTGTTTCTGTTTTAGTGATAAGGGTACACAATTTTATGAGAATCTTGATAGCCGCCTACATACGAGAATACATATTCTTGATTCTAGAACGTCTAAAATAAAAATGGATGGTTTGAATCGTAGAACAAAAGTTGTTCGCCTAGATGTTTAGAATTATCAAATTTTGGCTTAAAATACCGCCCTCAAAACAAATTGTATGATTATAAGTTTTGACTAAACAACCGCCAATTGTCATAAGCCTGAATTATGCGACCTATTCCAAGTAAAATGTCATTCAACAAGTCCTTCTATAATTATCAAAAGATACTTCTTAAAAACGTGTTTTGGTTCTTAGAAAAAAAAAACGTTTTTTTGTTACCCAGACATGTGACAAAATTTTAATCTTTATTGCTATGTCACGAATGGTTACATTGTAGGTGGCCATAAGTCATCTATAATTTTAGATCCGCTTCATACTGAGTGGCACACCTAGACTAGAGTTCTCCGTATCTATTTCAAATTACAGATAAATAGTTAATTTTATTTGTACAACATACACATTAGAAAATAAACATTAAAATACAGGAACAAAATGCAAGTTACACAAAGTAACCAAAACGCTCGAAAGAAAGAAATATCGCTCATATCGCTTGAAGAGTCTCTTCTAGGCATAATTTAATGGAGCATTTAATAATGCCTAGATAAATTAAGTTACATGAGCTATCACTTAATTCGTCTTGTATGAGGATAAACCACAGAAAAGACCTAGTAACTTTGCAAAGTCGTTTAAAAAATACAGTATGTCTACACTGCGTACGAATTATTCTGTGGTTCCTACAAATTACTTGATAAGTGTGTTGGCCGTTGTGCTATTTTATTTGTAATCCTAATCAATCACGCTATACGACTGTTGGGTAACTGGCGCCTTCAAAATGACAATAAAATGTTGTACATTACATCATTACTTTATCATGAACGTTTAATAATATTTCATTATTATAAGTTACTGTTTTAGTGACTTTTTTATGGTTTTAGATTAAGTTTCGCGACTACCGTTTTGCCATAAAATATCTGGGTATCAGATAAACTACAGGAGTGTTTGGGAAACGAGTTGACAAGCGCGATGACATATAACTCGTGATTGACTCAAAATGTTGCAAATGTTACACATTCTTTTCCTCCATTATCTACCAATTATATTTCAAATATTTTCACGTCCGTCCAACGTTCGTCGTCGTATCTAATCTAACTCGATGGAAGAAAACCACATTCTGTTACTTATTTATTTTTATAGTGAAGATTAAAAAAATTACTTAATCCGGATTTCACTTTGATTATCATTTTCCACACGATTAATTTTGCCTTTGTTTTGCTCATTCTAAAAAAACATTATTATCTGTTATGCCGTGTTATATTTTTAGTTTTGTTTGAAAGCAGCTGCTCCGCGGCTTTACCCAAATTTAGCCAATCATCCACCGTCAACTTAAGGAAGTTAGTTTTGCTTAGCTCGCCCGTTTAGTTCCTGGTGAAAGGTTGACTTAAGTCCTAATCAAAATTAATAAAAAATCGGAATGAGAATACGAGATAGGCCTTCAGGTCTCAAAAATGCTAGCCACTACACCAAGAAAATAATTTCAAGTCTGCTAATACAGTTTCAGAAAAATAAATAAATTAAAAATCTTCTCCTAAAACAATGCACTTGACCTGATTATTTAAAGACAAAGAATCGGTACAGCGAACACAAAAGTTCCACTAGCTGATTCACAGAAATTCCCACGGCTGTTTAGCATATTATCTTATTTATATTCTTAAATAAAGGCTTTAAAGGTTTTATTTGCGGATTGAAAACTACTTAGAGTCAATAATAAATGGTTTCTTGTGAATAAATATGCAGTTTGTTTACTAATTATACAAGAATGACTGGTTAAAACTAACGAGAAGACGTGTCAAGTTTTCGTGGCGTCATTTAAACCAGCTCTCGTACAGTTTAAAATTATAAAGAATATATTTTGACACTTCTGACCGTAACCCTTTAGTATTTTTATTGTTTGCTAATTGTTATTTTTATATGTTTTTTATTCTTATTTTTTTGGATTTGTAACTTTATTATTATTATATATAGGTAACCCGTTTACTTAAGCCCTGATGAGTAACTTGGGCCAAAACCAGAAATAAATTAAACATACCGCCCAGCAGTATGCGCGTGGAATAAGTATTTTAGGTACTTACCAACCTAAATAGATAGAAAGAAATCCGTTACTTGATAGGGAATTAACTTTTATTGGAATGTCGCAATAAAAGTCTTCGCTAACTCCTAAAGTGTGCAAAATGTGTTTTTTTGGGCAAAACAGGGTTTCATTAGCCCCCCAGAGTCAAAACAAGAGTAGAGTTAAGTATACGTCTTGAACTACAAGATGGGCCTCGATTGATTAATTGGATTTTTAAACAATTAAATAAAATACATAGCTTCGTAAAAAAATAAACAAAATTTCAATGATCTATCATAAATCAGTACCTAATAATATACTTGTAGAGAGAGCAATATGCATAACAAGAAAAAGTTTCAATTATTTTGATCAAAGTAGCCTGGTTTTACGCACCTACCTCTAAAATGTTTAAAATAATTTAATTTGTCACAATCGTGTAATTTGTTGTAGTAGCCGACACAACTCCAGATAAATTATCTTGATGCTACGAGGAACAATATATTATAATAAGTTCGTTGGATGCACTTCGTCGTCTCGCTTTCATGTCGCTTGGCGTGACCTGCTTAGCGCAACCACGTCTGTCACATTCAAAACAAATCTTGTAAAATTTACGTAGTTTATTTTTAAATAAATTATTAACGAGGTTTAAATATACAATGCAATACTTATTAAAATACCTGTACTTATACATATAATTATATTTATTCAATAAAAAGATCAGATTAATATACTTACAAACAAATATTACCTTCATTAAAAAGATATAAAAAAAAAACAAATCAATAACTCAATAAGTCTATTGACGGGGGACCAAGATAAAGTTCTTTAGGTAATTTGTTTATCTTTTTTTTTTGTATATGATTAAACACATAAAAAGTCTATTAATAAATACAAAATAAAACAGAAAATATATATATCTACGTGTATTAAATTAATACTTATTATTTACCCTTTTTTGCATCTTGTTTTTATGCAGTAAGCGAGACTTTGTGATAAATTACGTTCCGAGTGGGGTCTCGTGGTTTCTTCCATTCGATAACGAACTATTTGATTTATTTGTTTGAAAACAATTGGCTGGATTTAATGAATGAGTCTATTTTTGACTTACCTATTGAGGGTTTTTATCTATATGTATTTAACGGAGCTATCAAGAAACTTTTAGGTATATTAATGAATTTTATCTAGGTATTTAAAATTTGAAACGTAAACAGACATTTATCATCATTACTATTAGCTGCGATGAAATTGAACCTTTTTTCAGTTTAATTTTTTAACTGCTGTTTATACAGGGGGTTGTCCGTTATGAATGCTGCTTCTTTTTTACAGTCGGTTAAACTATTTTATGTTCTTACTAAACAACATATATGCTCTACCTCAGATTAAGCAAAGAATTCATATAAAACACTAGCTGCGTCCTGCGGTTTCACCCGCAGAAGTGGATCCCGATCCCGTGGGAATATCGGGATCAAAAGCCTATGTTATGTTACTCAGGGTGAATGTAGCTTTCTAATGGTGAAAGAATTTTTGAAATCGGTCTAGTAGTTTTTGAGTTTATTCATTACAAACATACAGGACACACATACACACAAAAATATACATTTTTTCTCTTTATAATATTAGTGTAGATTAAATTAACATAGTCGAAAATAGTCATAAATAGTCCATGATTAATGTTTATTTTTATTTTACCGATTTCGAAGAAGGAAGTTGTTCGCAATTCGTGTGAATTGTTTGTTTTAACTAAAACTCAGTAGAACCAATATTTTCTTGCGTCTTATTATTTCGAAAACAACGGTAAAGTTAAGGTCTGTACAAATTGAAATGACAGACCGCGACTCAAGCGAATTAAAAAAACTACTTTTACAAAAGTCACGTCGTAAGCGAAGCGACACGACCTAAGCGACGCGTCGCTTAGGTAAAAATACAAAGCTAGCTAAGTCGTGCTGTTAGCATTATTTTATTTCGTGATAAAGAAAATGAATAAAAGAAATAAAGAAAAAAAACGCAATAAAATGAATCAAGGAAAGTTACAACATACTACAACTATGTCTAACCCATTTTCTCTGAAACTTAGTCATTACAGTTAAAGACCGTAAAACATACTTTTAACTACAACCATACCTACAATATGATGTCATGGAGACGTAGGAATGCATTAGATCGGCTTTATCTTATCGCAGAAATAAGTATTAGTTATTTAGTTATCCATAGTTCAAAGACCAATGAAAACTTTATTAGTTATTTCAATAATATGATGTTGATGTTTAGATACGATTGATTGAAGTCAATATTTTGATTGAGAGAGACAAATAAAACATATCACTTACACATCGCTCGGATGATGATGATGATGATGAGACAAATAAAAAATATTGTACAGTTGCACATCGTGGGTCGTGAAAGAAGGGAACGATACACAGAGTTTTTTTTTTGTTGTTTGTTCCAAAATCCAATGCTCCCTGCGGGGCTTGAACCTACGACCTCTTCTTCTCTAGTGGGGCACGCTTATCGACTGCGCCAAGTGAGCTCCAGCGACAGGGTTGGATGTAGGGAGTCATTTCGTTTATTTTTATTTTTAATCTCTTTTTATTGGACTTGTGCGCGAGCGCAGTGCTGCGTATTATTGCTATTGATAAACTGTATTATTATGATTTACCGCTCTAACCTTGCTAGGATTTATTGCAGGTAGTAAAAAAATACATCTTTGCACATAATTGGTTTTTTCCTTCTAATAATTTTATTATGTACATTATTGTACTAACATAGGTGCAAATAAAAAAATACCATAAAAAAGCAATTTAAACCACGATAAAACAAATTGTCCAAAAATCTAAGTAGCTTGACATTTTTCTTAATGCATTTTTTAGGCATTGGACAAACTATCACGTAACGTCGCATGATCTGCGTAAATTGGTAAATTATTAAAAAAAGCCCGTGAATTTGATTTAGCTAATCACATTTCACGATTTACTATAATTTTCAACACAATGATTTCTATATAATTACTCGTGTTTTTAAACGTTTAATACAAGCTATGTGTTTTTACCGCACCTTTACAGTTTTATTTAATAGGGGCTAACTTTTCCCACAATCAGTCATTCAATTATTAACGGGTATGATAATAAGCCGGTTTAGGATTTGGTAATCCCGATGCCCAAAAGTCTGAATTGAAAAATGATGTCAGATCTCTCAGGTGTTCGCGAATTCTCAAAACTAGATGTCATAAAGAAATCTTTAACAAGAACTGTATCCATATATCTATTTTAATGGCAACATACGACATGCTCTTTATTTTATTTGACAAATTTCTAAGCATAATTTTATTTTAGGTCAAAGACTTTGAAATATTGATAGACAGATCAAATAATAAGATAAAGCTTTCGCTTACGAGCTTTCGACTGAGCGAGGCATTTTTTATGATAAATTTTATTAATTTCAGATGCGCTTGTTCTTTATCGTACTCAAGTCTAAAACAAGTCACATTACTTGAAACATGAGACCAGTTGCACCGGTTTGTCAAGACCATAATAATTTGAAATATCCATTAAATCGGGTTTAATTATGATGTTCAAATACATGTTCAAAAAATATTAATAAAAGATACGATGAGGTGATGTTACAGATTATATAATCGAACCGGTTGTAACTCTAGTTATAGTTAACTAAAATTAAATTAAAATCTTCACAGCGTTTAGTTTTAGTCAAGGACTTGGCTATGTCATCAAAGTTTCACGGTCAAAGCAAATTAGTTTAAATTCAATTTTGCACTACAGAAATATTTAGCAATTGACTAACGACGATATGGCGTTTAATACATTTACTATTTGACAATGTCGCTTAATCACGTCGCGTCATGCCTTTTTTGTCGTGAGCTTTAAAGTTCACTTACCTTCGTAATACAGACTAGATAGATAGTTCGATGGTAACTGAAACAATAACCTGCTCGAAATAGATAGAAGACCTCACAACGAAATACACAAATTGGCACAAAAAACAGTATTGTCGCTTAGTGTTTGCGAAACAAAAATAGTACCTACCTACCTATATCTATTTGATGTAAGCGACGATAGTTAAAATATAAAAATGACTGATTATCTTATCTGTTATTGTCATTTATTGTTTATGAATTTACAGTGAAATTGTAAACATTTATGTCTCAACAGGATGTGATTTTTATGCGAGTATTAGATATTTCCGTACCCAATGTATTTATATTTCATACTAACTGCATTTGGCGGACTCACGCCAGTCAATCTCTAGTCGACCTTTATAGTTGAAGTCATAGGTAGACTAAAATAATACCTAAACATAAAAGAAAAATAATTCGTTAAAATATATTCTAAACGCCCTTTTTCTATTAAAGAACACCTTGCAGACAACTTCGGAAATTTCCCAACTAAAAAAGCATAATAATGACATCTACCATTTGACAGTTTATAAAATAAAAACGGGGCAAGTGCGACACTCGCGCACAAAGGGTTCCGTACCACTATCACAATTGGATACGGAACCCTAAAATGGTTTACAACAACCAATTTTTTAATTTTATAGGAAAATATGAAATATTTATCTTCGATTCTACTCCCATCAAACGACCGAATCACTCAATAAAAAAAAAAAACCTTGGCACAAAGAAAATCTGAAACTTATAAGAAACTCTTTGGTAAGTAAGGCAGACTGGTATTTTGACAGATAGGGCAGCCATTTTGAATTCCATGACCAACTCGATTTGTCCTCCTGTCCTTCCTGTCCTGACTCGACTCCTTGTTATTTTTGAAACACGTTTGTTGTATGAGAGCCCCTTTTAAATAATTGTTTTATTTCGTTTTTAGTATTTGTTGTTGTAGCGGCAACCGAAATACATCTTCTGTGAAAATTTCAACCTTCTAGCTATTACGGTTCAT
The DNA here is from genome assembly GCA_958496205.1 of Idaea biselata. NCBI lineage: Eukaryota > Metazoa > Arthropoda > Insecta > Lepidoptera > Geometridae > Idaea > Idaea biselata. The sequence goes on along the minus strand of OY292405.1, from coordinate 19,621,209 downwards.
GAGATACAGCCTGGTGACAGACGGACGGACGGACGGACGGACGGACGGACGGACGGACGGACGGACGGACAGACAGACAGACAGACAGACAGCGAAGTCTCAGTAATAGGGTCCCGTTTTTACCTTTAGGTACGGAACCCTAAAAACATCTCGATACTATTAAAACATGTTAATTCTCCCATTTCTCATCCATAAAACATTAAACAAGAATGCAAATAACCTTTTAAAATCCCGTAAAACCTTAGAGTGCGTTCCGTTGTGCAATCAAATGACTTGTAGGTATAATATAGCTAAGTGACTTTCTAAGACATTTCACTCTACGATATCTAAATGGTTGTAACGTAAAACGGAACGCATTCTCGTACTGGCCGGGCGATACTGATAATATGGTAATGGGTATTTAAAAAGTAGAACACCCTTACACGTGTTAGAAAATGGAATTCTTAATTTGAAAAATGAAACAAACGACAACGTTTTTTTGAAATTTCACACAAGGTTTGGGACTCGAGCGAAGAATATTATTACTGTTATTTATAAAAAAAAATTAATGAAATAATACAGATTTATGAGACGATACTTTCAGTGACTTCCAGCATTTTATGACGTTCATGTAATTACAGTTGTACAAACATTATTGGTACTCATATTTATGTAATCAAGTAAAAGTTTATTGACAACTGTCAAAGAATCCATAATTATTAGTAGTTGCTACATTAGCGTAGCAATTTTCACCCGTCTTAAATAAATAAAAAATAGTAAAAATAAAAATAAAAAAAGTTTGTAGAAACTATAATGGTCTTATCTCTTCTATTTTATTGCCTAACGACGAAACTATTGAAATAAAAGAGCCAATGTTGTTTTTACAGTAAAATTTCACAAACATCTAAATATTATTAGTAAAAAATTTCAAAGGAACAAATAAGAGGTATTTTTAGAAATTTCAGTGATAAATTTTAATCTGATGAAAGTGATGAAGTAATACGAACAAATTAAAATGTGTGTTATCATTTTGCAATGTAGGTTAATACTTAAGAATACGTCTGCTATGTCACTGTGTCATGCATGTGATTGTGACAGACAAGAACCACTTTTTTGCGAAAAATAAAAACATTTTTTGTCTTTGAAGTGTCATATCAAACAGAAGTTTCAGATGCGCCTTTAATTTTTCATAGTTACAGAAAGTAAGGGTTAATTACCTCAAGTTTAAAACAAGGGAAAGATGCATACTTATGTTATTTAAAGTGAGAGGGAAAAAGACAGCTGTCGAATTTTAATTAATTCAAGAAAGGCAAAACGTTACAGTTACATTTCTCTATTTCTTGGCCTAAAATACACCAAAACATTAGAGTATCTTGGGCCCCAAAACAAACGAATAAAAACATTTACCTTAGTTCAATCAATGCTCACTAAACAGTAATGAGTTTAAATTAATCCCCACATCATCTAGCTCATCGATAGACTCCCACGTCCCAGCCGGGTTTAATCGTAACTATTTCTTATAATGAGTCATGGTGGAGCACATCCTCTATTAATACGTACTAATATACATATACATCCCTTACACGGCGTGACTTGTCTTCAGTTTTCAAGGATAACTTCAGGTATATATTAAGAAAGCGTCTCCCTTATTAAACTCCGTAAATAACCAAACGTAAACAACCATCTACCTTGCTATTATAAAATGAGTTTTTTAAGGCTAGACCTGGTTTAAACCATGATTTAGGCATAGTAAATCTAGACTAGATGAAGACTACGTATCGGAACACGGACGAAATACCTAACATTATTTTATCTCGATATTTTCTCACTGAATTTGTACTAAACGGGTACTAAAAGAAAACACAATTAGTAAACCTATTAATATTTAAGTACATATACCTAGGAATAGTTTTTATTGGAGAACTGCCATGGCTCATTAGCTAAAAGCCGTGCCTTAGAATCGATAAGAAATTAGCATTTTACGTGCGTCTTTTGAAAATGTTTTGACGTATAATGAGAAGTATAATGACATGTAATTTTGTGCTAAGGCACTTAATGTGTTTTTGACAACTAGACGAACAGGCGTATTAACAGACTTTCAGTTAGGCCTAGCTTAGCTAGTTAGCTCAGATTAGCGTTACTAAGCTAAGAGCCTTTCACACCTTAGTTACGCTCATCTGCGCTATGTTCCTGTTCCCATCCCTCTCGGGAGTCCGTTAGAACCCCAAATTATCTAGGGCATAACTTAGTAGTGCAGTGAATCATTGACCACACAAAAATAATTGTAAGGCCGGTCGCCCGCCTGGTTCAAGCAGTTTACACGCCACCGGACTCCAGGTTCACGAGTCTCCCTCAGATACCTTAGTCGCCTTTTACGACGCCCACGTGAAGACATGTGGTAGCCAAACTCCGGGGCTACACAGCCGCTAAGGGCTCCCTTAGGATCATCAAGGAATAACTGTGGAACATCCATCTCCTACTTTTAAATGAAACTCTGACAGGAAACTTAACAAACTGATTAGAAATGAAAAGGTAACAAAATGATCTAACCATAACAACTGCAAGTTTAACAATACAGAGCAATGTCAAAATGTCAGGTGAAATTACAAATTCAAATTAGCCGTGGACGGAATACGAGGAAAAAACTCGTACCTACTTACCGATCTGAGTATTTAAAGCTGGTGCTATTACAAAACATGGTTTAGACTAGTGACCCGCTCTGGCGACCCATATGTGCGATAAATACAAAAGTTATGAAAGACATTCTGTAACGCTAAGAAATTTATAAATGGTTTGTAGATTAAAGCGACCAATTACATATCACTTTTTGACAGTTTTGCCTTCAAATGATGATACTTGACATACGTATGCGGATAAAAACACACAGACACGTGAAAAGCGACTTTGTTTTATATTATAGTTAAGAGTAGACAACAAAGAGCGATTATCTGATGTGGCTACAAACAGTGATCAGAAAAAAATACCTACATAATGTCTGCTTTTAAAGTAGGTGCCTATATTATTTATACTGATTTAAATCAGTAGCAATCTATGTCCTATAAAATGCTTTGTTCTGACTGACTGATGGATCAACGCACAGCCTAAACTCAGCGGCTTAGACGGATCGACGATGAGGATGATGGATAACCCACAACCTAAACCGCTAATAGTATAGAGCAGAAATTTAGAGAGTGTGTTCTTTATTTATGTAGGCATCCGACAAGAAAGGGTTTTTCGAAAGTCACGAGATGGGGGCTTACGCGGGCCGGGTTTAACCACGAGACTAAGCTAGGTCTATTGTAATATTTATTATACGGGCTTTTGCGCATCCTTTAACAAAACTATTTTTAGTTTTTTTGCCACAGAGCAAAGTCTGGTTTGTTTTCACATTTTAAATTCTAAAACGGTGACGGTTCTTGCAAATCTTCTAATCGGAGCTAATTTTGAAAATTAGAACACGATGTCAACAGTGACTCAGGTGGACAGTGATGGAATATAAACGATATTATGGGAAATGCTTTGAGTATGTAAGCTTTTTTATAAGTAATTTTTATAAGTGAGTATGTAAGCTTTTTTAGAATATATTTTTGTATGTTCTAAAACGAATTCTGTAGTACCTAACATACCTACTTAACGCTTTTTATTATAGAAATATCTAGCCAATGGTTGGTAGTTTCTTGCGCGATAGAGAACTTTGAAAAGTAAGCCAAATAAAGTGCAGGATTTTTTTCTGAGTTGACGGATTCTTACAATTGATATTTTAAGAATTGATAAAACAAGTAGAAAACGTATTTGTTATTATTATTTATGCAAATAATACATAATTATGAAACTTTAAATGCTATTTTTCAACGCGTTATGCAACTTAGTTTTTTTTATGTTTCTAAACTTCTAAATAAAAAAGCTCTTAATTTATCCAATATCTGAATCATGTTTGTAAGTCTTTACTGTTCTACTATTCAGTTAGACAAAATAATAAAAGTTAATTATATAAAGATAAATTTTCACTCTACCCAAATAAAAAAAAACAACCTACGCATTGCCAAAATGGAATCCAATTCCAAATTGTCGTAAAGAATCAAGGCAGAGGCCTTGTATTATCACAAAATATCAACCACATTTTCTCGCATGATATATCAACTCCTTCGCCAAAAAGACATTTAGTAAAAAAAAAACAATTATAATTTCTGACGTTTATATGACATGAGTATCGTTTTAGTGTCATGTCGTAATTAAAAACTGACACCGTAAAAGTCTTGTTTGCCACAAAAACTAATGCCAAAAAAGAGATCACCGTCACTGCTGACGTCGGTAGTAACCAGAATCAGGTGAATGAAAATTAAAAACGAAACTTTGACTCACGTCATTCGCCATTTTGAAAAAAAAAAATGACGCCATGGTGTCAATGTCACTTTAAAGTCTAAAGACCTATTTGTAGGCGATGAATACAGGATATAGTGCGAAGCAAAGACTCTTCGTGGATCGACCATGAAGAAAAAACAGAATACGGGATGAAAAGTAACACGATGTTTTGTCTTTTTCCGTGACGTGAAGTTTCAAAGTTGACAGACAGAAACAAACAGTATATTTTTAACTAACTATCCGTCCATTATTCGTCATAAGTAAGAAGGTACATGGAAGTTTCCTTTGTTTTAAATCTTGAATTAAAGAATATTTCGGACTAAAGTAGTGATTTTCTAGTGCAATATTATTTAACATAGTTCCTTGAGAGTGCTATTTGCAATGAAGTCAATACGTCCATTACGTCAGCCTTGCTTGTTACGAAGTTACGAATATGAAACCCTTTGAAATCCCATTTCTGATAAATGGCTATTACTATTTCAGAACCTAGCAATACCTATGCATAAGCTGTGTGAAGTTTTCATTCAATAAATAACTTAAGGTAACCTAATACTTAATATAATTTTATACTACATTATTGTATGCTCGAAATGAGTAGACTGTGCACTAATATTACCTACACAGTTAGTAAAAGCTACACAGTTAGAACAATAAAGGATTTTTATTTCTCAGATTCAGTCATGTTTTTTTATGTTTTGTTGATTTGGTTATAAAAATAGTATTAATTTGTTAGCTATAAAATATTCTATGATGCCATTCTCAGATCCGTCAACATACGCTTTCAAGTTCTTTCACTTTCACATAATACTAGTTTCCTTAATCTCGCAATAAATTAAAAATGATAAAAATACGTGTTTTTTTTTTAATTATTTAGCGGTGAAGTTTTCTCTCAGTCATACTCTAATAAAACAATGAAAATCATATGAACATAGGAATCGTCGCCATCGGGTCCTATAACGTTAGGCATGATTTATCTAGCATAAATCAAGCTTAATTCGTTTGTTTATGTCAACGTTAGACAAAGGTTTAGTCATCTGTTAATCATTGGTTATAATTAATTTATAAGTAAGTCGATCATAAATTATTTATTTATTTCTATTGTTGCTACCCAGACTCTGACGTTCATCTTTCATTCTGTCAATTTCGCAATCCGACCACTACCTAATCGGTAGGAAGGTTGTCTTTGTTTTTTCTTCCAAATCTAAATAAATGATCGTGTAGGCTATGATATTGGCCTGGTAGGCATTAGTCCAAGATTTAATCAATGTTTTTTCTTTAACAAATTGCTTTTTAAGCTTAAAATAAAAACTTAGTGCGTCTCTTTCTGACTAACTAGAAGAAGCGAGAAAGATGGCAATGATTGTTCAACAGTTAAGGCACGGAGTGTAAACTTTTAGTGCAATTTGTTAGGGAATAACGGACATCCTATTGGTGCTTAAATTAGTATGGCAGACTAGCAGTTGTTGAATCATCGCTTACTATTTTAGAATCTTGTCCTACAAATTTTGCCAAATTAAATTAATTGAACGTTTAAATGGTATGAGAAACATATCATAATATTATTAACTATTGTTCTTTGAAATCAAACTCATTTTTCGGTTTGAATTAGTCAAGTATAATTAGATCTCAGGGTACCCATGAGCAGTAGGTCTGGAAAGACGTCAACACGTTGGCGTTGGAAAATGCTTAAAAATAACAGGAATAATCGAAAAATTTGATAAATTTCATATAAAGAGATAAATTAGAATTTAATTGGCAAGTTTCAAAGATTAGTGTTTTGTTGTTTTGTATGCTTTTACGTTATCACGCCCAATCGCTGAACAAAATGCTACATTTCCAGTTATTCCTACAGACGTTTCTTATCCTTGATGTTAATCTTTGCAATGATGCTAATATTAATAAATTGTTTATGACTTAGGTAATTAAAATATCTACTTCTAAAGGAATGAGATCTTGACCCAGTCTTGGAGTAACTATACGTGGGTTTCATAAAATAAATAATGTATTTTTTAAGAACTAAAAGTTCAAGAAAATTAAGCTTTGGAAAAACCCAGGCTGATTCAACGTGCGGGACTTAACAGTATATTGATTTGACAAATGAGATAAGGTTTGCTTCGCGCGACTAGTCTTATTGGTTTGTCCAAACCTTAAAAAAAAACTATCCAAAAGACAAATATTCATGTTGTTTTTTGTTGTTGTTGTTGTTTTTTGTTCTAATTGCATACTTCTAAACTCACTTAAACTTGGGGAAAAAATAGTAATTATTAAAAAAATTGAAAGGGCATCATCAAAGCTGAACAGATCAAATAATTAAAAAAACTTGTGTTTAATTTAATTATTTTATGTAACTATGGAATTTTATTCTGAAATAAATGATTTAATAGTAATTTAATAATAAAAGCAATATCAAAGCAGGACAGTCAACCTGAAAATTAAAGAGACGAAGCTATTTTCAGAATGTCTGTCCTGATTCACTCCACCTTTAATGATGTAGTGATTTTGAAAATCTAACTGCACCACAAACAAATACACAATTGTACCTACTGCTTTTCCAGTAGATGGCGCAACGAGCTATAGTAAAAAAAAAAGCTTTCCAAAACTGAAGTCCAAAATAAAAACTAAAGAACTAACTAACTAACTATTATGAACTAATTTGTAATCCTGAACTTACAGACAATAAATAAATTGAATTGAATTGAAAATTACCTCGTGCCTAACATTTTAACGTGCAATTTTCCCCAGTGATTAACCACAGAATAAATCAGTTATCTGTATTTGAACACTCTTGAGTGCAGAGTTTCCGTTTTTACATCAACTTGCCCTACAAATCGCACAATAAAGTCTTGAACCCTCAATTCTCGTAAAAGCTAATGCACCGCGCTCTTCGACTCGATATAGGTCAACTGCAACGCCTGGGTTGCTTTTGAAACAATCTTGTAATGTTATTTAGGTTGATTGATGGATTATGTGCATCTTATGTGGTTTATTTATTTAATGAAAATTCGTACAAATGTCTTAGTCTAAGGTAGTTAAGAAAGTGCCAATAAACCCTAATTGGGTTTGTCTTGACACCCATATTGGTTCAGAGGATGAGTACTCGACTGCGATGTTTAAGATTTCGAGCTCGTTTCCCGCCTTGGGACAAATGTTTGGTTTTGGGAGTGGCCTGGATCATGCCATCAGGCCGCCTGATGGTACAGCCAACCCTGCCTGCAATGATGGCCGCCAAGTGGGGACGCTTTCACATTTTTATTGTTGGGGTTGTATCAGGGTTTATCATACGGGATCGGTACTTACGCAGGTGGACTACGTAAGTCCCGATCCTGTTTCCAATTTCGACTTTTCTTATCTGATGATTTTTTTTTCTCTTCTTATCTGATGCCTACATCATATAAAGAACACACTCTCCAAATTTCAGCTCTGTACTATCAGCGGTTTTTAGGCTGTGGTTTAATCCATCAGTTAGTCAAGACAAACCATGTTATTATAGACACCTACCTATCGACGACCTCTGTGGCGCGTCGTGCGAGAGCGCGACTGCAATGCAGGAGGTTGCGGGTTCGATTCCCGCCGGGTGCAAGTATTTATGCTTAAAAAATAAATATTTGTGTTTGGTCTGGGTGTCCTTCTATGTATAATATGTATGTATTTACAAAAGAAAAATAAATATAAGTATTATATCCGTTGTCTAGTCACCGTAACACAAGCTTAGTCGCTTACCACGGGGCTAGATGGCGCTGTGTGTTGTTCGCAGAATTTATTTATTTATTTATTTAAACCATGTTATTATAGACACCTACCTATAAATTGCAAGAAAACATTTCTCCACGAAAAGCAAATAGGTTTCATTTAATTGTGTCGTCCTTCTGCAAGTGTTCCGATCCGAGTGACATTGCGGGCAACGACCTATGTCACTTATGTATACCTACCTACCTATCTACTTACTTATTATTCTAACACCTACTTTCGATAATTAAACGTTACAATGTATTTGCTACTTTTAACTGGTGGCTTTTTTCTATTAATGGCTTTGCAAGTCATGCCGTATAACCTCTAACCAGAGTCGAAAAAAAACAAGTAACTTGGGTAGGTACCTGTCTATTTGTAATTATGAATATGTTATTTATTATGTTATAGGTATGTGTATCTAAAAATAAATCTGATTAGAAAACGATTCGTAGATTATACTAGAGTAAGGCTTGATTTGACCAAACTAGTAAGTAGCGAATAACAAATCTACGCATAAATCGTCTTTTGTTCGTGATAATCTTGTTCTGTTCGATCAAAAAAGTAACGTTTAAAACGAATAATTATTATTTATTGCTTAGTCTAATCAAGCCTAAGTGTAGATAATTTTAAAAAGCTAATTGGTTTTAACTTGCAATCTTCTATAGACATCTCTCTAAACCTGAGGCAAGTTGAGGACCAGTAACGTGTTTGTCTAGTGGTAGATACCTCGACATTCAGACCTAAGGTCATGCGTTCAAATCCTGACCACCGCGCACTAATGTTTTTTCCTTTAAGAAAAACGTATGTGCGCTGTTACTATCGTTCTTACAGTGAAGGAAATCATCACGAGGAAACTCACGGCTAAACAAGAGTTTTAAGCCGTGGGTTTCCTCGTGATGTTTTCCTAAGGATAGGGCCCTAGTTGAGTAAAATTCATTTTCAGATTAAAACCGAAAAATTAGTTTAAATTCATATTTTGCATCGCGAAAACCAAATCAAATGCCTAGTTAAAACATACCTACTTGAGTGTACCTAGGTACTTCAAAGTTAATAAAACTGCTTTTGAGTAAAACGATTATTTTCTATCAATTTTAAACCACATAACGAGATAAAACTGTTAATAACCAGTTCAATTTCTAAGAAAATCAATTTGTTTCATACAAACGTGACCAAAGATTACTCTCAATTGGCTCTATCGTTAATGATTGCAAAGATACTTGATTACATGTAGTTAATGAAAGCATTTAACGATGTCACGGTATTTTCGACTTAATTCCTTTGACTTAAGAGCTGTTTAGTTGTACTTTTGTTTTCTTAATCGCTTCATTGTTTTCATTTCCCATGGAAAAAATGTCCATTGAAGCGGATCTTGGCTTTTTTCAGACTTATAATGCTAGTAGTTAAGTAATTGCATCTATTTTTATGTTTAATTCTTTGTAGTTATAATAGACAACTCATTGTGTGTGTGTGTGTTGTCTAAAACTGATACAGTTATCATGAATTGCTACCGCTGTCTGAAAAAGTCTACATCGCACCAAAGTCAATCTATACTAATTTATCTATTTATATATCAGTAAAATGCTTTGTCCTGACTGACTGACTTTTGGACAGCCCAGCCCATGCACAGCCTAAACCGCTGATAGTAGAGAGCTGAAATTTGTAGAGTGTGTTCTTTATTGTGATGAAACCATCCGATAAGAAAGGGGTTTTCAAACTTCCAACGGGACTTACCTACGTCGGTAAAACCAGCGTAAGTCCTGATCCAACTAATAAAAAATAAAGTTTTGACACAACTAATAAAAAGATAAAGTGTTGATGAATGTTTGTTGGACGTAATCACCGGAACTAATAATAATTTGTTATCTCTACAATTTAATTCGGATTCTACATTTTAATAATTTGACTTTAAAAAACATTCAACACTTAAATAAGATAAACTTTCTAGGATTCATTTTTTTTTACATATCCTAATAGAATTTAATTTATAATATGTTAACACAATTCGTTATAGTTAAAATAAACACAAACAAAAGTCAAATAAAAAAAAAGTTAATTAAATAAACCGCCCTCGATCTTACCCGGCGCAAAGGAGCTTCAAATGATATTCCAAAAAAGATTTTCTTTGATATCTTTTTTGGAATATCGTTTGAAGCTCCTTAATACATACCTACGAGAAATTAAACTAATTTTCTTATAAAGAAGGTGAATTCTCATTGAGTTGCATCGTCCTTCACCTACTAACACCGATACCTGGGCCTGAGAGGCCTGAGAGGCAGTGACCTAATTCATTTATTACATTTTCTCAGAAATAGGAAAATAATTATATATTCATATTTAGGTCAGATTGAAATGGTACAAATGCTGCTTTTTTTTTCTTGTCCTTGAATCTATCTTTTCTATACTTAAAAAGTGCTTAGTCCTGTTGCTTAGGCTAACGATGACTGCGCCGACCCCAAATTAATTTGGGGTTTAGCGGACCCCGGGCTCCTGAGAAGGATGCAACCGGGATCATCGCTTGGATGAGAAGAGAAAGTGCTTAGTCCTGACAGACTGAAGGATTAACGCACAGCCTAAACCGCTGATTATTTATACAAAGATGAAATTTGGAGAGTGTGATCTTTATATGATGTAAACATCTGATAAGAAAGTGGTTTTTCGAAATTCCCTCAGGATCTTTAAGTAAGTTTAACTTCAAGATGAATTCAAAATTCCACCGGGTATACTACGGTTCGTTTCGATACGACAACGATACTGTCATAACGATGGTTCTACTGTCACCCTACTATCAGAATGTGACAGTAGAATCATCGTATGACAGTATCGATGTCGTATCGAAACGAACCGCAGTAACCCTCCTGCTGTATACTAGATATTTATTACGGAACAATATGCATCTCTGAGCTAGGTAATGCAAACTCGGAAGAAGAAAAAACCGGGGTTTTCGGGTTTTTTCTTAAAAAAAACTTTTAAGCAGATATTTAGTGTTGCCGTATGAAGAATACAAAAACCGCAAAAACCGGGTTGCTCTTAGATATAACACATTTACGTAAAAGCATCTATGGTAATACGAGACTTACGTACGCGAATTAAACTGCAAGGCATTGATAAATTATAGAGTCAGCGCAAACTATGAAATTAATGAATGAACGTAATCAAACAGTACCTTTATTAGGTACCTACATTGTTATATTGTTATCTGGTTGCGCTGACTGCATTGTTATCAGGCAAACTAAGAAAATCCCTGGTTTCGAGTACCTACGTAGGTAAATAATCATATAATTACATCAAATAGGTACTCAAACAGACTGAAGTATCGACATTCTTCAGCGAATTTTATCTAAGTAGGTACTCAACTCTGATGATTTGCTACTAAACGTAATCAAGGCAAGCGGTGTAGGAGACCAGTGCAGCCATAGATGGGCGTGTTACATCTTAGATCTAATCATCACTTACCATCAAGTGAGGCCATTGGTCAAACGCTTAATTTTTGTAGGTATCGTTTATAAGAAAAAACTTTATTTTTCCAAACAAATATACCTAAACTAATTCTTTGAAAAATCTAAAATGACCAAAAAGTCCGCGGTTCAAGTCTCAAAACGTCTACCCGCCACAAAATGCCAAGAAAAAAATGACAATGCAGAAAAACTGCATCTCGGTTTGACGCAGTTTTTTTTTCTTCAAAATCGAATTAAAATAAATAACTCAATAAAACAGCTATACAAGTGCAAATATTTAGGCGAGTCAATAAATATTAACCTTACGATTTATTGAAAGGAATGGCGGAAGTCGTTCGTTGGACGTCAATTAAAGTATCATATGTAACTAGTTGTAGGTGAAAGGATTTATGTTTCTGGAATAGCCCGCTTGTTCATACCAAACAAGGCAGTTCTATTTTTAATTTATTTTTAGAATTGCACATTCAACCTTCTTCTTGATGATGTAAAAAAGTTTTGCGTATAGTTAAAATTACAAGCAAAGACTAACTTTATTCAAATAACATATTAAAAGTACTCAAGTTTAATTGAGAACTATAAAATTAAACTTTTTTTTCATAGATTTTGTGTACATTTAACTTGGTGCTATAAAATTTCGTCTGTCTAGTTTCTTGCCTGAATTGCAATACTTTTATAACCTTAATCGCAAAACGTCCAATTCCCAAAACGTCTAGCAAATACAAAACTTTAAAACTCGCTCAAATTTCAATTAGCATAACAATCGTAAATTCAGGGTCCAAGTTCAATAACTAAGAGTAAGGGTTACGGAACAAAAGATTTTAAGCAACAACACGTTTAGACATCCTAGGTCAAGACTTTAGCAACAATGGCACCCGAAATTTTCTGTCTAGATCTATTTCAGTCTGTCTAACTGATAAGATGATCTAGGTCTTAAGCCAGACTCGACAATAGGTATGAGGAAAACAGTTTTCGAATTGGACAGGATTTTCCCAGATAATTGCTATTGTTACAGGTAGGTATTTAATGTCACAATGAGAAACGATTATTTTATCTTTTGAATCACGGTTTGTAATGAATAGTCTCTGAAAGAACTGGATAGATTATGTATAGTGAGATTACAAGAAGATGAAACAATATTTTGAACCCTTGCTAGAAATTCTACAAAGAACTATTTCTATAGGATTAGAATTAACATGGGTGAACCTGTGGGGCGTTGCTAGTTTTAATTCATCAAGATAAGAATAGTAATTAATTTTGGCGCCAATGATAATAAGTTTATTGACAGACATGTTTCTAGGTGCCCTTTGTTGTACTGATGTAGGTATTTCATTTGATTACTAAATACCTATTCAAAATATTTATTAATTGTTTTTATTTCTTGTCATTTACTTTTTTAACATATGTAAGTATTCATAATCTAGTTCATAGTAAATAACTTTGTAACGACTCAATTATTATAATTTAATTAGTGTTATTGTTTTATATTTTGGGATAGGTACTAGTGCAAAATGGTTTATTAGCAAATCGTCACCTGTGTGGCAAAAAATGTCAACTATCGACTGACAAGGAATCTCGCGAAATGCGACCATAGACCTCAAAGGTCGCTCTTTATACTTACGTAAACTTGTTTCAATAATCATAGATTATGCCCTTTATTAAGAATTTACAATACAAATATTAACGTTTTCCAAGTTTTTTCAGTATTATTGTCACCTGTTTAAACACGGTTGGGTATCACGGCCGCGAAACAAATGGGTTGTTGATTGAAACGGAGCGTACAAAGAAACATAAATTATAATCTGGTTCTGATTTATTGGTGTACTTATTAATGTCGGACAACGAATTTAGTAAGAATTATTACGAATATCACGTTTTTAATTACATTAAGAGCTACAAATACGATATTATTTTGTCAAGATATTAGTTTTCTAAGAGATAGGTTTAGCGTTTGATCAATGTCACAAGTGATGGCAAGTGACTCGCACTTTCAAGCAATACAAAAGACAAACTTGCAACACTGAAATTATCAATTATATTACCTATCAATCATTTAAATCAAAAGTCAGCCGAACTATAAATTAATCTATGTAAGGAGACGTGTGCTAATAATGAGAATCTGCCTTAGCATAAGTTATAGCTACTTAGTGCAGTTAGCCAACTTAGGCACGTGCAAACTTGGTCTTCTGACAGTAAATTTCAGCAGATTTTTAGTTTACACTATGACTTTCGGTAAAATGCAGTAGTAATTATCAAATCGATAATACAAAATTGTATTACGAAGTCTTTGTTTTCTTTTATTACTTTTAAACATAAACCACACATACCTTTGTCCAGTGTTAAGTAATTATTTATTATTCAACGCATTAAGTCGGCAGAAGGCCGAGCATACTTCGGTTGTAACAAATTTTGTTTGTATGGTACGTTGACTCAGGCCTCTTTTATTGTTCTTTGGTTGCATTGAATTCATGTTACTGAGGCCTAAATAAGCAGAATTGATTCAAAGTGAATCGGTATTGAAAATATTCGCTAATGTTTAAATAAATAAAATAGATTCATTATAGTGTTATAAAAAAATATAGCTACACATTCGCGACACGCAAGGGAACATTAAACAAAAAATTAAAATATGTAATGCACAAAATATTAATTTAGTAAGTAGGTGGAGTCAAAGCAGGAATTAACACTTCTATTGCCTTTGTATAGGTATGTATAATATAATACCTTAATTGACATGAATCATAAAAACTCAAGAAAACAACATCTCTTATTTGAGTATACCTAGAGACAAAATCATTACATATTATTTGAAATACTTGTCCTTCTGATTCATATAATTTTCGGATTATACTTCAGGTATATAGTTTGAAGTGTTTTCAATCGTTAAAATGTTTACCTTTCATATAATTGACTACCTACGAATACACGTACCTATTCTAAACAATTAAAATGTAAACATGTCATCGTATCGACATTCTTCATTGAAAACTATTCCATTGTTTTCTTATCAGTAAACTAGTTGGAAAACTTTCAAATCGTATATTTCTTAATCATTATTCTTTCGTTTCACCTACGTACCTAAGTATTATGTGAATTCTGAAATGAATAAAATTGCCACTATATAGGCAATCGGAACTATTAAAAAAATCTAAGGTTGAAAATATTTTATGTAAAATTTTCTTCGTTGTCATTTGAACTAAGTACACAAAAATTGCAATTGATATCACATATACATTTTAAATTAAAGTAGCAGAAAGGGCGGCTTTGTCGCTTTAAGCGATATCTTCCAGAAGATTTGAAGAAGCACAATGTCAAGTCAAATGCCTTCAATTTACTGACATTTCCCCTGAACCGGAACTCGGCATTTCAAATGCACTTAGCGACAGAAATATGAATGAATTAATTGCGAGGACATGTAGAAACAACAGGAAGGTGTTGCAGTGTTGCCATTATTGAAAACAATGGGATTTTAACACTGATTGCCAGTTAATTAATGTTTTAATGACATTTATAGGCTGTTTGTGGGTGTCAAAAGGTTTTCCTGTCTGTTTGCTCATATGACTGAATGAAGGTTAGTGTAATAGGCTAAGGTAATAAGCCTATTAATATAATCACATTGTGTATTTACCTTGTTAAACACCTATTAAAATTAGTAATTGATTTCTATTGATTGAATAACCGATAACTTTATAAAAAACTTTATTTAGGTTTTATTAATAGTCCATTCAAAAATAGTCAAACTAAATGATTAGGTACTTAGATAGGTATATATTTAATTATTTACTTACAACAAATTTTGTTAAATATCCACTATAAAATTAGCATTTAAATGTATTTTGCTATGATGTAATTTGAGAAACAAAAGAATTTTATATTAATTTTTTGCAGCTGATTTTAGCAGACGTAATGAATGGCCCAGACAGCGAATGACGTCAAAAAATGGCACCTGCAAAATGTCCACCAAATATGGTACCACACAGTGCGAAACAATACACACTTAACCTATTAAATACACCTTTCGATTGACTAATTAGTCGCGTGCTCATTTTTTATTACTTATTGGATTTTTTAGCTATAGGTACGTTATGTAGGTATGTAGGATTTTTTCTTATCTTGTCTAATTAGCTTCAGTTTTACATAAATAAATCGTTAAAAAGCGATTAAAATTATGTCGTTTAATTTGAGTTTCAGCATGATGATAAAATCAGATATTGGAGGCTGGCGGAATATTGTTTATTATTTTACCCTTCAAGACCCGAACTCTTGATAATATCGTCAAAATATTGTAAGTAATGTATTTTAAAAGGACGCCGCATAATGATTTAGTAGTTGAAATAAAAAGCACACAAGCTTTCAAACTCTATTTAAAAAAAAATAGTGGGATTAAATAGCAACAACAGTGTTTTATTATCTTTTCTAAAACGATGCTTATACTCTAGCACTCTCTAAGCGCGTGTTACTTAACGTTTATTTTACAAAATGGGCAGGATGCTGTCAAATTGGTGGGATCAGTCCATGCTGCTTCCTCTCCCAGTCTAGACCGGATGGCGACTGGCTTGATATCCGTGTGAATATACAGGTATACTTCGTTTATTTGTCAACGCAGTTGATATCAAAAACCGCTTGTTTTGAAAACTTTCCAATGTTATTTTAAGTAATTCGTTATTCTTTCGTGTTATTGACGAAAATATGCCTGTCTAAAAAACCTTTAACTGGTTCATAAAAAATAATCAACCTTAAAGAATTTCAACGTTAAATCCTTGCTATTCAGTGGTTAATTCTATTAATATGTTTCCTAACAATCTCTAGTTTATTTTGAATACAAATAAATTGTTCAACATTTCGTCCGATGAAAACAGAAGCACTTAACAGATAAGGTCGAATTGCATAACATTTTAATAATAAACGTATAAAGAATAATAAATACAGGAATTTGATTAAAAACGCAGCTTAGAGGTTATTATGAAGTTTCAGGAAATGAAGAACATAGTTTTATCAAGAACATATTAAAATAATGAGACAAAATGTCAAGTGTTGGTCATTTTGCGAACTAGACATTTTTTACGACACCTCAAAGAGTTGCATAACATAATTTAGTGTTCAGAATTCCAGATTGACATTCAATAACGACAGCTGGCATTAAAATAAATTATTTTTCAAAATACTTTTTCCTTGTAAAACTCAATGAAAGTTATAATAATATTTTCCACGGTCTTCCCCACTTATAAATTTAATTTTAAACAGTATTCAAGGAACATAGAAATATAAAATACTAAGCCGTTCAAACGTAACATGAATCACGAAATATGAGCACTAGTCAATGACGAACAGAAATAAATTACGACAGACGATGTATTATAGACTATATTAGCGTTCTGCTGTTTTGCCTGCTTCTTTTTCTTATAGGCTCACCTAGTGCTAGAGTTTTCAGGTCGCCCTAAGGCCTCTAACTTGACCTAGCGACTGCTATCAGAGAAAACAACCGGGACCAATTTAACGTGCCTTCCGAAGCACGAAGGAGCTCATGAAAATGATTTTTGCCAAGTACATTATCTGTTTAATCCAAGTAATGACCGCGCCAGGCGTTGCTTAACCCGGACGATCAAACAAGTTCGGCAGAACCAGCTAGGCCTATGAGGTCGTCATTACCTCCTGTCTTCTTGACAAAACGCTCACACAAAAAGTGTTTTTTTTTTACTTTCGGTTTTAGGGTTTCGTAGTTAACAAGAAACCCTTAGGTATACTTTTAATTATAGAGGTGCTCAAATTTATAGTTCGTAAACCACAAACTACGTAGGATTGGTAAGTAAGTTACCTACTGGGTTTTACTTAGCAACATTTAATTATTGATCCACTTAGCATGGATTTATTTCATTGCCCGGATGTCGTTACCAGCTATGATTTGTCGTGGTATTGGTGAATATAAAGCAAAATGCCCTCTAGCAATTAGTCTTGCAAAAGTCAGTGATTTCCAACGTGAAACTTGACTAATATTAGAGAGGTAAAGTTTGGACGTATGTTTGTGTACGTAATCAGTAATTTTACATACAATCATACAATTTACTTAGACAAACATCAACGCCCCGCTTCTTACAGTGGCCGGCAGATTAGTTGAAAAAAATGGCGGATGCGCAAAAGTTGATTTTTCATAGAAGTCGCATGTAAAATGTAACTTCCGAACTTCCCCTTCTACGTCAAAACTTTTCATCTTATTTGCCGGGACCTGTAGGTACTCGCGTAATTTCCGATCCCGTGTGAATTTCGAAAAACCCTTTCTTAATGGATACCTACGCATCACAAAAAACACATCCGCCAAATTTCATCTTTCTAGAACCTGTGGTTTAGGCAGTGCGTTGATTAGTTCAGACAGTCAATCAGGAGTTTGAATTTTATATGTACGAGTAGGTAGGTATAGAAGATATTATTATAAATATATTTTTTTTGTATATACGTCGCGACTGCCAGACGAATTGGCGTCTTTCTTGTTTACGTAGGTATATTGCGAAAACTTATAGGTATAATACCTATCTTTTAAATTAAGAATTGATCTGCCATATTCAGACAAGTTTTGTTACCTTAGGACGACCTTAGGATCGTCTGCGCAAGGCTGTACCGGCCTATGTAGGTTTTAATTATTACAGATGTTATTGACGACCTCTGTGGTGCCTCGGGCAAATACCCGGCTGCAGCGCAGAAGGTTGCGAGTTCGATTCGCGCCTCGGGGACAAGTACCTAAGCTTAGAAAGATATTTAAGTATTATATCCGTTGTCTAGTCCCTCTAGGCTAGATGGCGCAATGTAAAGATAACAGTATTTATTTTAATGTTATGTATGTAGGTATTTACTTGCATAGTAATTTCATTTAATGTTAGGTAATATTATGAAATTTATATAAAAACTTAAGTAGTTTTTAATCTAAGAAAATAGCAGACATCTATCAAATAAAACCGACTAAAAATTTACTTACCAGAGTGGTAATCACGAACAAATAAAATCAACCAAATGTAGATTTACCTTCTTGGAAGCACAAAATAATAGTTAGCCAAATTAGTCAATAGTAATGGCATTTTTAAATAGTCATAATTCTGTGCTTTGCATGGCAACCCTGACACAGTTACTAAATAATTGCGAATTCTGTTTCGTATGAACAAATTAGGTACCTAGTGGTAACATTAAAACATTTGTTTTCTTAAATACCGGTTGCGTATTTTTTTTTCTTCTGCAAAGCCCTGACTAAACAACGAGTGAACGTTTGTAGGCAAAGACGTGCTACATCTTGTACTTCATTACCAGTTACCATCCTGTGAGATAGTCAACCGCTAAATAGTCTTAATTAGATAAAAGGCTCGGAACTGGTAAAAAAACAGAGGTTAATACCGGTTTATTTCCGTTTTAAGAACATTATTATAACCTTTATAAACCGGTTAATAAAAAACTATGCCAAACGCTGCATTGGTCCTTTGTTTATTTTGCGTCGGAAGGAATAAACCCGATTTTATTGTTCTAAACCAATTAATGTCACAAGAACTTTTTGAAACCGTTCGCGCGTTCTCTGAAAAACCGAATTTAGAATTGTAACCGAAATGCAAAGGTTTTCCGCCAAGTACATGATAACGGCTTGGAAATTTATCCGGTATATACGAGCCCTGTAGATATTTGTCGTTTACTCCTATGTTGTAATTAGGCGGCCTAAAAATAGGTTTCTAGAGCAAATTTATGTACCTACCTATCTTAACCTAATTAGTAAGTTAACCTAAATTCTATTCATGACAAATTTAAGTACCAACTCGTGTATCTATTCCCATACGTTTTGAACCAATTTATAATCATGCATCGCATGTTTTGCTCCAAGCAACAAAAAGAAACGAATGCAAATAAAAATCAAAGAAGAAACCTTGAAAACGGCAACCGATTTGATAAATACCAATGATTTAAAACCGATTCCGCTTCAGAAGGAAAATAATATTATGCAGAACAGAACCATGCATATATGCGATATTTACATTCTATTACTCTTCACCTGTATATTAAAATGCTATTTGCTTTCCAAATACCTTAATTGATATTCTTGAAGGTCGGTGTTACCAATGTCACTTACTACCAAGGCCAGATTTTTGCATTTATGTAGATCCTGGAAGTATCTGGATGGGGTTGTTAAATAAAGATGGGACGTTGTCAAGGATCTGAGATCTAGCACGTAGGTATGTGGATTTGATTGCATAATAAATTAGCTGCAAAATAGTAGGTTAGAGTAGGTGATTTGCCTACCACATTACATAGCGATAGGACTTTTGTTTACCTGCAGGTTAAGTTATTTAAACATTATGAAATATGTTTAAGATACTTATTAACTACTGAGCTATATTTGTTTTTCTGCGAACAACACATAACGCCATCTAGCCCCGTGGTAAGCTACTAAGCTTGTGTTACGGTGACTAGACAACGGATACAATACTTATATTATATGTTAGGTAAGTAGTCTCGGGTAGGTAAGTCGATTACATTTCAATTAGGTAAGGGGAAACTCTACCTACCCTTTTCTCCATACAATCTTTAAAAACGTATTCGACTGTTTCCTCCCTGGATAAAGTTTAAAGATAAAACATGGCTTATGCCATAAAATCTATATCTACCATGGGCCATGACCATGGTAGATAGACTGTCTTCTTAATAGAAAAATTAGAACATGATAAAAAACAAAACGTAGGGGCATGGTCATGGCAGATATAGGTTTTATGGCATAAACATATTTGGTCTAATGTCTTTGTCCAGGGAGGAAACAGTCGACTATGTTTGTATGGAGAAAGAGTAGTTAAACTGTCCTCTTAAAAACTTGCGCTTCCGGTATCTGGTACACGTTTCCCAACAAATGATAGAAATGCAAAGTTTATTATTATAAACATCAAATCACGTTCGGAAGTATCAAAATCGGAATGTTTAGATCAGAGGTCGTATCGATATTTTTTATAATTTATTTTAATATCTGTGACGATTTCCTTGTTTACGTCTTATTGGCAAAATATTTGATTCACGGTCACTTCGTCAAGTCGATTGGCGTATCATACTTTTATATAATCTATAGCACGTTTTATTTTTTGAGTTTTTATTGCTCTACTAACCTCGCTTTCACTAGTGTTAGTAGTAAATACCTAGTAATCGTATGGGAATTACCTTGTAGGAATCAAGAATCAAAATTTTATCATTTTAATTTAACTTAATCGTTTTTCTAATATACTTAATAATAATATAATATAGAACCACACATGGTTCTGAAATGGGCCCACCGATGCAATTAGAAGACACAAAAATCTCATGAAATATCTCTCATGAAAAATTATAATTTTATATTATTCGACTGAGACCTAATCTTTCTCCTAATGCATCTTTAAAAATATCCTTTAGTGCTTTGGTACATTTTGATGTAGAATTCTTAATAAAATGTTGAATTCTTAAAATGTTGAAAAACACTCCGAAAAATATCGTGTTAAATTGTCAAGAGAAAAGAAAAGAAAATTTGAAAGACAATGACAAACTATAAATCTAGATAGGTAGGTATAATAATCTAAAATACCGTTTTTAATACCTACATTTTTGAGACGATATTAAAGTTTCGGTTTAGATTCAGTTCAGTCCCTAAGTTATATATATTTTACTAGGAGCATTCTTTTACAATTGCGTTGAAACTTGGACAATTCTAAAACAGGAATGACCATGTTCTTACTAAGTTTTATTGAAATCAGTTCAGTAGTTGATCCACAAAGCATCACCACCAAACGTTTCTTTGTTTAACATTATAAATTTCCTAACAACCTTCCCTTGACTTGTATCGAAATCAGACGAGGTGAATATAAATTAAACCCATTAAATAACAAAACAAATGTTTGTTTTAGTTAAATCTATGGTGTTCAGAATATTAATGCCAGAAGGGCTCAAATTCTTCATAGGAACGATGTGAAGATCTTGACTTTGAACAGAAATAAAATGGAGTTCTCTATTCTTGAAAGAACTTTTAAAGCTTGACACGTTTGATTGTGTTTAGTAAGATAATGTTTTCTCTTTAGATTTAGTTTAGTTTTAGATCAAGTACCTATAGGTTTAAATGATGTTTGTTAATAATAAATTATATTATTATTATTTTTTAAATCCTAAACTAAACTATAAATATTATAAAATACATACCAATTGAAACCTAAATTACCTGAATTCTAAATGATATGAATAAACAATTTTAATTTTAACTGAACAAAAAAATTGACTAGGAAAAACACATTAATTAGTAATTGTATTATTAGCTAATCCGACCTTAAACCACGTTTATAAATAGGCTCCGATACTATCTAAAAACTTTTTCGCAACCCACAATGGCCGAGTGAACCACGTACCATTTGATAAAGGTAGGTAGGTACCTACTTACCTTACCTAGTGTAAAATTAATTACAAATAGTTTCGCCCTGTGAACAGCAATGCTGATGATTTGAACAAGTAGTGTTTGATTGCAATGTTCTATTACTTCATAATCATAAGTATTTGATTCGTGATGTTGTTCTTGCAACAGTTTCGAAAGGAATTACGTTCCAAAAGTACTTTGTAAACGTATGTTTACAGTAAAATGTTACCGCGTTTTACGGCAATTAAGATAAGGCTAATATTTGACTGCCCTTGAACCCTGAAAGGGTGGGTTAATGAGTTTTTAGGGGACAGTTTAATTTTGTGATTTTTACAGCATTTTAGTAGGCAATTGAAAACGTTGATAGACCTTTTGATGCTCAGTCTGTTCTCGCTTCATTTCAAAAAATCTGATATAGGTAGAATAGGAACCACTGGAAAGTTTAACCTAGTACCTAATACATCGATTCCGAAAACTTCCCGTCGACTTTTCAGGACTATTTTTATTCCATGTTGACCAAATACAATACTAAAACGCGTATGTTTCGACCAATAATATATCTTCATAAAGTTTATTATCCCGTGAAAACCGTTGTATAATAATTCGGTAATAAATCGCGTTTAATAGGTACACTCTGAACCATATTTCATGCAATAAGCCTAACAACTTGGGGAGGGTGTGGACCGCCTTGAGTTACTACGCCTTACGTTTGCATCCGAATATCGCCACATTTAGCAAACATGTTCGATGTAAATATTATTGTCGTATGCATCAGTACTTATGTTGTTTATTTGGTTGTTCCAGGTTCGTGATAAACCTTTTGGCGACGAATCTGCTGACGACTTCCCTGCTGGCGCCCGCGTTGTTCGGCGAGCACACAGCCAGGGAGGATCAGGCGCGGTCCTGGATAGAGGCGGGAGATGCGGGAGCGGCTGCGTGCAGCCTGGTCGCTTTGCTGGCCGTCACGCTGATCGCGCTGGACCAGCATCACGCCGTCACTGACCCGCTGCGCTGCCACACCCGCCTGCTTCAGCGTCGGCCGGCCGCGCTGTGTGCCGGCACCTGGCTCATCGCTGCCGCTGCCGCAGCCATTCGAGCCGCTATCGCTGTCGTCAGACATTTCTACCCGCTCGAACCCATAGTGCAAGGCGTCGAGCTCGCTTACTACGTCGTCTACTTAATACTCGGTGTGCTGATGCCCATCGCCATCGTCTGCGTTATGTACGCGAGAATCTACGGCGCGGCACGTTCGTCTGGCTTACGAGCGAGAGCGCACGGTGCCAGCGCGCTGCAGCTCCACGAGCCCCAACCGAATCTCCCTGACCTGATCGAGGAGGGGGAAGGACTATCTCTGCGGATCGACGTCCCGGACAGCGCAGCTCCCGATGCTGATCGTAAGTTCGGGCCGTTCCTGCTACCGCCGGAGAGGCCGCTTCGATGCCCCTCAGTCGCCAGTCTCCGTAATTCTAAGAAAGAGGGAAAATCTAATGAAGATCTTCGAAAGGGTCTGCCGTCCGTGAGCTCTGCGCCTTTGCTGGCAGCTCCGCTATTGGCCGTGCAGAGGCCTTCACCGCAACCTTCTCAAAATGGATCGAGAATAACGTCGATACGATGTAGAATCTCAAACGCGTCGCTGTTTCGATACCGCGAGGAGTCGCGCGCGGCTCGCGTCGGTCTACTGACCGGTGCCTTGGTCTTGCTACACGTACCGCACGCCATCAACGCTGTGGTATCAGCGGCAAACCCGGCGTTATCAGACTACGTGCGCACTCCAGCCCTGGCTCTCTTACTACTGTCGTCGGCGGCGTCGCCGTTCTTGTTCGCGCTGCGGTCGCGGCGGGTTCAGCGCGAGGCGCGGCGATTGCTGCTGCCGGAGAAGAGTGCGTGGGAGCGGGCGTCGGGCGCAGCGTCTGCCGCCGCGGCGGACGGCCAGCGAGCTCGTGCCGCTTTAGAGTTGCTACGGACGCTGACGCCTGGCGCAGACCCGCCTGCTTCGGGAAACGGCGAGGCGGCGCCGTGCCGCGGCTCGTTCAGCTCGGGCGGCTCGACGCAGCTCTCGTCCGCGTCGGACGAGTGACCGCCGCTCTCCGCCGCGGCGCCGCCACCGCTCCGCGCCACCACGCGGGTCCGATTTGCCCCGCGCCCCACCGCTCTACTCATCTGTGATACTAGGCTAAGCCGCACCGCGCTCGGCGCGACCGTTAGACTGATTTAGTATTAAGATTAATTTATTATAATGTGTCCATTGTACCTTTTCGCTGAGCGGAACTAATTTTTACCTGATAAATGTGTATTAAATATGAATTCGTATCGAAGTTTAAATCGGTTTTTTATTCAATCCCAAGTAAGAGATTCAAAAATCACATTTCCTACATATATTCTACATGTATATATAGGTAGTGCAAGGGTTTCTAAACTTTCGAAACTTTAAACTAGGTACGAGTAAATTAATAACGGTAAAGGTCACTTAGTAAAAATGTTGTCTTACAACCTGAGGCAATATTTTGACTAAATACAACTTTTACCTGAAACTAAAAGCTCTAAATTTCTATTAATTTTTGTATGTAGCTCAAGGCTATTTTATTTAGAAAATTTATTTATTACGTTAGTAATGAGTTAACTGTAAAGTTAACCATTACGACGCAGGTGTAAACAACTGGAAAGTTGTTCCTGTAGCGTTAGATAGATGGCGCTTTAACGAGCCTTAATCGTAAACAATCAAAGGAGAATATAGCATTGGAAGTTTTCGCTGCACGAGACGTGAGCTTGCGTAGTCTAGTTGGAATAGACGTTGGGGTACTGACCCAAAGACGCGAGTTCAAGCCTCGCCGCAAATGAAGATTTTTGAATGCTATTTTTCCTTGAAAAATAAATTTTCTAACTAAAAGCTCTATTTTTTTAAAGTGTTTAAAAAAATGAACACAAATTAGGTACCTATCGGAACTTTAACTGCTGCTAAGAAAATAAATACTTACATAATACGTAATCCTAATCATAAAATAGGTAAATAGTATATGCTTTCAAGCACCACCGTCATACTCATGATATATTCAGAAAGAGATTTAAAGTTAATAATTTTCTACCAGTTTAAGGGAGAAGGAAAACCTTGGTAGGGTACCTATACTCTTTTCTCCTGGCAAACTTTGCCAACGTATTTGACTGTTTCCTCCCTGGATAAAGACATTAAAGAAAATATGTTTATGCCATAAAACCTATATCAGCCATGACCTTGCATGGCTCCACGTTTTGATTACATTTTGCACCATTGACATATTTGCTGTAATGTCCAGAGAGGAAACAATCGACTATGTTTGTATGGAGAAATCCCCTAAGAACACATCATTATCTCCGCGATCACGAACCCACCTAGTGCAGCCTTATCACCTACATAGGTGAGAACTGACTATCAAACTAATCTTCTGCATTATAAGTACTTCAAACTGAATAGGTGGTTTTGTTGAACTGATATTAGAATTATTGGTATCTGAAGCTAATAAGCTATAGTTATTTACTAGACAATATTAATAATAATCTAGGGAGGTACAAATGGGTGCCTGAAAATTTTCCTGCCACGAGAAAAAACAACTTGTTTTGAATGAAGACTGGAGTGGATTGCTAAATTATGTTGGTAAAGTAGGTACAGAACTAGGTAAGTATGAAAGTAGAAATTCCTATATAAGAATTAATTAGATCTGAGCTACATATAGACAACCACAGTTAAAGGGTATATGAGGGTTATATGAGAACTAAACTGAAAATCAATGTCGGATTCATTGAAAATTGTTTATTAGTAATCTAACGCAATGTTTTTATTAATAGATATTTTAGTTTAATACAAAATATCATATATTAAACGAAGTAAGTACAATAAATGGAAAATAGGTATATAAAATAATCTTTAGTTGGTAATGCATATAAAATTCAAAGTCCTGACTGTCCTAGATATCAACGCAAAGTCCAAGCCGCTGGACCTAGAGACATATAACTTGGAGAGTGTGAGACAGATCAAGTATTCTTTGTAGTGTGTAGGCTAGTGAAATATACAAAATATCCTGTTATATTATGTTTATTTTATATATTAGGTACACCAACAGTAAGGCCTGAGGGGCCCGGGGGGAATTTTACGAACATACGAACGAAAACGTCCGAAAATAAAATTTTTGGACGGATGGATGACATATGGAAAATTCTTCTGGAATTATCGTTCGTAGAATTAAAGTAGAGGCCACTTTTATTCTACGAACGACCTATCAAATACAGAAAATATTTTTTGGAAAGATGGATACCAATTATTACAGGTAAGACTGCACCAACGTTTCCTAACAGTAAGGTATACGTTCATATAACTTGTATAGTTCTATAGTTCTTCTATGCTGAGTCTGAACATACAAATATTATTCATTGAACGATGTACATCTTCGCTTATTTATCGGGAACATTGTTTGTGAGTGAAACCGAATTGTAAATGAAGGAACATTTTCAACATAGAGACAGTACAATGCACTCCATGGTATGGTACAATAAAATAAACTTTTCGCATAAACTTAGATGGCATAACGATTATAGCATAAACATTTCAGTCAAAATAGTCATTAGCTCATTACTCATTAGTCTCATTACGCATAAAAATATTTTGCATAAATATTTTAAGCTCAGGCTCAGCCAGCCCAGCCAAAGCATCAGCCATGACCATGCCCCTACGTTATGATTTTTTAGGGTTCCGTACCCAAAGGGTAAAAACGGGACCCTATTACTAAGACTTCGCTGTCAGTCTGTCCGTCTGTCCGTCTGTTTCATTTTCTAAGAAAATAAAAAAAAAACAAAACGTAGGGGCATAGTCATGGCAGATAAAGGTTTTATAGCATAAACATATTTGCTCTAATGTCTTTATCCAGGGAGGAAACAGTCGACTACGTTTGTATGGAGAAAGAGTATATAGAATTGTAGACTGTCCTCTGAAAACTGGAGCATTTGAATACCTACAGTATCAGTTTAGTACATAGGCAGGTATATGTATGTATTATTATGTAAGTAAACACCATTGTATAGACTACAATGAGTATTGTCTCTTGATGGGTTCTCGGTAATGTGTCGGTGCATTCGACACCATGACGCTAATAGAATAAATAAATATATTTATGTATTAATACGATAGTTGAGCGTTTGACCACTATCCCACCTGATGGTAAGTGACGATATGGTCTAATATTGGAAAATCTAGTTTTTTCCTGTTAAGAACAAATTTGGGAAAGCATTTCTTCATAATTATATACCTATTATTTTTTAATTTGTATTGCTATTTGCGACCCGCGGTTTCACCCGTGCAAGTCTCGATCCCGTGGGAATATCGGGATCAAAAATAGCCTATGTTACTCCTCGATAATGGGGTAGTTTTCTTTCAGTGGAAGAATTTTTGAAATCGGTCCAGTAGTTTTTGAGTTTATTTATTACAAACATACGACACAAACACAAAAATACAAATCTTTCCTCTTTAGAATATTATTACTAGGTGCGTCCTGCGGTTTCACCCGCGTAAGTCCCGATTCTGTGGGAATATCGGGATCAAAAGTAGTAAAGTAGTAAGTAAGTAATGTTACTCCTCGATAATGTACCTAGCTTTCTTCTTTTTAAGAGGCCTTACAACGTCAACGACCTTGAAACTGAAAATCCCTGTCGGGCTCATCGAAAATTGTTGATTATTTCATGACGGAATGTCGTAAAACTTTTTTTTGTGCACAGATTGTAGGTGACATTGTTTCCTACATTTTGGTGTAGTTTTAAGACAAGAACCTCCTATTGGTGCAAAGCCTATCCAAATTTTAGACAAAAAATGTCTGATTTGGCTAAAATGTCGATAGGCTTCAATACGTTTCGACATATTTGTATGGAAACTGCACTAAAATATCGGAAACAATGTCGCCTACAATCTGTACACAAAAAAAAGTTCTACGACATTCCGTCATGAAATAATCAACAATTTTCGATGCGCCCGACATGGATTTTCAGTTTTCCGGTACAGGGCCCTTAAGGAATTCGAGAATTTTTGGAATCGGTGCAGTAGTTTTTGAGTTTATTCATTACAAACACACAGACCCACCCATACACAAAAATACAAATCTTTCCTCTTTATAAAATTAGTGTAGATTATAGTGTAGATATAGGTTTAATAATAATTAGTGTAGAACTGTAGATGTAGATAACATTAGCTGTTGCCCGCGAGTCCGGCCACTCAATCAAACAACTTGCTTTTGCCCCTTGTCCTGATAGTGAGTGTAGATGTGGTCTAAGATCAACCACACTGACCTAGAAGATACCTATTCATTAGCAATTTTAAGTAATAACTAACTATCGGAACTACGTTCGACCTTATGATAATAAATAAATATTGCACGACGTTCGCAGCGTAATCTGGCCTAAAACTAAACACTAGGCTTCTACTATGGGGTACTAGACAACGGTTATACTACATAGTATATTGTAAATACAAATGAATGATGCCTACATAGAAAACACCCAGACCAGAAACAAATGTTTATTTTTAAGCATAAATACTTGCACCCAGCGGGAATCGAACCCGCAACCTTCTGCATTGCAGTCGGGCATTCGCACGACGCACCACAGAGGTTGTTGTGGCGTTAGGTATAATACACACATGGCGGTCAAAGTCATAACTCTCCTTTTTCCCGTAGTCGGGTAAAAACTAATTTTGTAAAATAGGTCATAATAATAATCCTTCAAGTTTTCTTTTAATAAATAATTCGCAAAACTCATAAACATTTTCCTCTCTGACTTCAAACGCTGAATAAATTGGATCGACACAGTTTAATTCTTAGAAAAGAAAAGAATAATGTCCTATTTTTTGTGTAGTTATTCGTAAGTACCTACATTACAGTTAATTTACCTTGTAACCCCGGCAGAGAATAGGGTTACCCTATCTCTTCCTGTGGGTATTGTAAATGGCGACTAAGGGAGCTGAGGGAGACAAGCAAAACATTAAGGGCCCTATACTAAAAAACTGAAAATCCATGTCGGGCGCATCGAAAATTGTTGATTATTTCATGACGGAATGTCGTAGAACTTTTTTTTGTGTACAGATTGTAGGCGACATTGTTTCCGATATTTTAGTGCAGTTTCCATACAAATATGTCGAAACGTACTGAAGCCTATCGACATTTTAGCCAAATCAGACATTTTTTGTCTAAAATTTGGATAGGCTTTGCACCAATAGGAGGTTCTTGTCTTAAAACTACACCAAAATGTAGGAAATAATGTCACCTACAATCTACTGTGCACAAAAAAAAGTTCTACGACATTCCGTCATGAAATAATCAACAATTTTCGATGAGCCCGACAGGGATTTTCAGTTTCAAGGTCGTTGGCGTTGACTCCTCTTAAGTTTTCCCCGCGCGGTGGCGGATAAATTTCTCGGTCCCTAGGAGAGTTGGTCGCGGCCTCAAAAATATTCCAAAATCTAGTGCAGATTAATACCTTACCTACTGCATCGACCCCAAATAATTTGGGGTAGGTAACCGGGATCATTGCTCAGATGAGAAGAAGATATTTTAAGTAATGTCTTTATCCAGGGAGGAAACAGTCGACCAAGTTTGTATGGAAAACAAGTAGGTTGGTAACCTTTCCTCTTGAATCAAGTTTTCAGCTATCTTACCTACCTACATGCTAAGCTTTTTAAGCTTTCATTGCAACCGACTTATAAGTTTTACCTTCACCTTTGAATATCATATAAGGTTACTAGATTATTTTCACATAATAACTTCGCAGCAAAATTTTCCATAATTTCGCCAACTGTCTGTGTATTCGGCCTGAAATAATGTTTATAAAAGTAAAAAGCTTAAGCCTTGACCTATTTAGCGAATCAGTAGCAATTAGATTAGAAACAAGATGTCGGCCATTAATTAATCTGGAAATATTTGACAGGCAGCTTTGTTTGGTTTAGATTCTTTCTCTTCTGCTGTAGCTTCATTAGCGGGCGAATATTTGTGTTTACGCAATGTATGTGGCCGGGTAGATCGTTGCAACGCGAAGTATTTGGGCGAAGACGATGTTTCTTGGATGGCTACACCTACGTCAATTCAGTCTAGACTGCACAACAAGAACAATGATACATCGCGTCAACGTGACACGAATCTTCGCCCGCCTAATGTAGATAAGAACATCGCGTATGCCCGAACACGATGTTTTTGTCTCGACAACGCGACACGAATCTTCGCCCGCTAATGAAGCCATGGCATTAGTGTCAAAGACTCAATTTTCAATGAACTTTACCCTAAGCTTGGCGACGGATAAGTACAGCATTAGATATCTGTAGCTGTATTCAGGTCCTCTGCTAAAGAACTGGTGGGGCACATGGAGCAGACCATGCGGTTGTTCATCGTCTGCTCGGCCTTTCCACAAATAGGTACAAGGTAGGTGCGTGTGACCATGTTTTAAAACTCCGTTTTTGGGGTTCCGTAGCCAAATGGCAAAAAACGGAACCCTTATAGAATCGTCATGTCTGTCTGTCTGTCCGTCCGTATGTCACAGCCACTTTTTTCCGAAACTATAAGAGCTATACTGTTAAAACTTGGTAAGTAGATGTATTCTGTAAACCGCATCAAGATTTTCACACAAAAATAGAAAAAAAAAACAAATTTTTAGGGTTCTTCATACTTAGAACTGAAACTATTTTTTTTTATCTAACCTATACGTGTGGTGTACCTATAGATAGGTCTTCAAAAATGATATCAAAGTTTCTAATATCATTTTTATCTAAACTAAATAGTTTGCGCCTTCTAAAATAAGAGATTTTTTTTCTTTTTTTTTTAGCCTATTTTGTCCCACTGCAGGGCAAAGGCCTCCCTCCCTTCTCTCCAAAAAACCCCGAAAAAAAACTCTCTCTGAAAACCATGAAGAGAATGATAAAACTAAAAAAATATATGATGTCCATTACCATGTAAACTTCCACCTCTTCACCACCACTTCTTCTTCCAGTAGTTTTTTTTTAATACGTCATAAATCGTAAACCGCAATTTACCTTTCAAAACCAAACCTGTTGTATATATAATGGTACGGAACCCTCCGTGCGCGCGTCCGACTCGCACTTGGCCGGTTTTTTAATCCTTAATACTTGTAGTGAAAACAACGATGCTAGTTGAAAATCTTATCTAGAGGGAACGGAATCGCAGCCGGCACCACCAATAGATACATAGATTAAAATTTGTATACTGTAACACCAAAATAAAAAATAAAAACTACTTAAATCTAGATGGTAAAATTCGGAGACCTTTTCTCTTACAGCGATTTCGTCCAGGCAACCTTTGTATAGACAAGAAGCGAAAAAAGCTGTGAAGATCAAATCCGATATGGCTTTAATTTGTACCTAGCTTTATATTGTTTTATTTGCTAACAAATAAATTTAATTACAGTTCAACACAACCCTGGCCAACTGTCACCTACTACCCTAGTTCAAGAAATCAGCTAGGCACACAGAGATCTATTCCAATCAAAGCAATAAATAATCCAGATCCAAGGACCGATCTATTAACGTCCTAATGATGACGAACAGCCTGAAAGCCTTAGATGAAAACAAAAAACAGCAGATACGTTACCTAGTCTCGGAAAATGAAACGATAAAACTGCGTCTAGCTGACTCTCTAGCCTCAGTCGTATGTCGAACCGTTGCCGCGTGAGCACGTGCTGTCACACTGCGATTATCTTTTTAAAATCCATAAGAATGCCTTTTTGCTTATTTACAAATGCCTGAATCATTCTTAAAGACAAATGTTTTTAAATACAATAATTTTATAAAAATGCATGTATAGGTGTTTCTAGCTCATTTTTCGAATACGAAATGTTGGAATATACCGTATCTACTATTTTTATTCTCATCTAAGCTGAAAGCTCTGTTCTGTTTATTACAGGAAAGGTGAGCAATTAAGTAAGGCGAAGGTTACGTAATGCATTTGCGAAGGTCTTGTGGAGATGTAGATTTGATTAGGTAATAAGGGTATTTATTACCTACTGAGTAGGCGTGTTACTCGTATGGGTTGTTAATTAATTATTTTCAACTAGGTAATTGACTCGGTGCCACTTTGTGACTGAATAACAAAACTTGACATGTGCAGCACTACACTACTGGATTCGATAAACACTGGAGAAAAAAACCGGTTTCCGGGTACCAGGATTATCTTTGAAGCACACGAGGGACTTGACTATAATATTTAGAACCTGGTCAAACCTGGAAGAAATGATAGAATTTTCGTCTGTTTTCGTGATGTTGAATAGAAATTATAATAAAAAAAAGGTTTATATTCGAAATGAAACCGAAAAATGAGTTTTTTTCTGGTTTATTGATGTTAAATCATCATTCATTATCATCATTTCAGCCGTAAGAAGAATTTCAACCGTTAGAAGGTTATAAGCATGTAGGGTAGCTAACTAGTGATTGGACACAACTAGTGAATGGACACTTCTGCTTTGCACGGGTTTATTAAGACCTACATGTAGTGTTTGAATCATTTTTTAAATTGTTCTTACTGCTGAGTTCAACGGAACCCTTAAAATATATCCACAATAAACCAATAGATGGTGTTGCTAGTGCACAAAAATATTTTGTTGTACTTGGGACGATTGTCTTGAATTCTTGTCGAAAATAAATTATTTTGTTAAGACCAAAGTATATTAAAACATAAAAAAAAATTGTTCCTGGAAAGTTTTGAAGGAATCCCATCGATGTAATGGTAAGTTTATCTGTTTAACGTGCTATTTCATTAGAAATCATTTTGTTTTACATAAGGGAGGTTATGTTATCTCGTGTCCAACGACTGTAATTAACTTTGTTTGGTTTTTATTCGTTGGACAGGACGTCCAATGACTAGATTCCCATAAAACGAAGATTGTTTAATTTTATGTCCTATATAGCCATGAGTTTAAATATTATCGTATATTTTTTTTACACATCCACTTGTTTTCTATACAGTCATTGGACACCGTCCAGTGACTATCAAGTTCCTTCAAAATCAGTCTTTGGACACCTCATAAAAAATTATTCATCAATCGCTAATTTCATTAATTACAGATTGCAAGATGCCAAAAGCAACAAGCCCATACGATCCTGTAAGTTTGAAAAAGGCTCTAGATGAAGTTATAAACGTCGGAAAAAGAAGAGAAATTGCACGGAAGTATGGAGTTCCAAAATCCACTTTACATTTTAAATTGAAACACCCAGACAATAAAACCACCTTCGGACCATCACCTTACCGTACTCTTGAAGAAGAAATATGTCTCGAAAAGTGGATCATTGAGTAATCTAAAAAAGGATTTCCGCTTAAAAAAGAAGATCTTCAATCCAGTGTATCCAATAAAGTATTTTGATATAAGCTTAGATAATATAATATACAGGGTGTCCCAGAAACGAGTGAAAAAAAAATAAAAAATGTTAAATAATACCTTGTAATTTGTTATTATTATTTGTTCTGGTAGGTAGGTACCTTACCTACCTAATTAGAGTAAAACAAATACGAAAAACTAATTTTTATTGTTTTATTTCATAATTAAATACCCCGTAGAACTCGAATACGACGGCATTAACGCGAATGGCATTATATTTGCGCACGGCCGACTCTGAAGTCAAATCATGAACGGTTTGATTCTGTGTGATTTCTGAAAATCATGCTGGAACAAAATATAAATATAGAGGCGCGTCATCGTAGCGTCGTGAACTCTACAAAATAGCCATGTAGTATGGCTAATGGGTCCAAAATTATGTTGGGCCCAAAATAGTTCAATCGTTGTAGATATTACCAAAAAATAGGCGATAGTCACAAAGGAATTGGGGACGCTACGACAACGCGAGTCATCATTAATCATAGGTAACTTATCAGTGCGCGTTATGTAGTACACTGTCTGTAATATAAGGTAATACCCCGATAGAAGCAATACAAACAAAACATAAGAGGAAAACATCAGTCCGATTAGAACAACACATACCTACTCAGTTTAATTTTACACGTTTTCCAAAAATCATGTCA
The DNA here is from genome assembly GCA_958496205.1 of Idaea biselata. Classification (NCBI taxonomy): domain Eukaryota; kingdom Metazoa; phylum Arthropoda; class Insecta; order Lepidoptera; family Geometridae; genus Idaea; species Idaea biselata. Next base: position 19,587,274 of record OY292405.1, on the reverse strand, counting down.
TACCTATCTTGATTCAAACTGGCTTTATGCATAAGCCGTACGAAGCTGCAGGACAAATAAAAAAATAAGAGGAAAAAATACTTTCCAGGTTGGACATAGACTTTTCGGTATGTACCTATGTATATGATTGTTGACACAATTTACACACCCACAACCTGCGCACACGCACAACAAGCGTGAGAAAAACCCTGTAATTACACTTAAGAGCAACAATTTTAGTCGGATTATTTGAGACTCGAAATGTTCTCGATTAACTTTTACATTATTACAATTTTTCCTAAGTGGATTACCTATATTTTGTATATTACCCAGTCTTCTCGGGTTCCCGATCCGCGGCAACGCCATTCGAGAATTGATTTTGATAATTTTGATTGCATTTTCTTTTGTTACATTTTGTGCTTGTAGCGTTAATATAGCGTTTTTCATTATGCAATTTATAAACACGCACGCTAGGAACTCCTCGTAAAAAACGACCTATCCGAAAAAGTTGCGAAAAAATAGCTACTAATATCACAAAGATCCCAATTACCATGCAATTACCTAGGTATTCTGTTCGCCGACCCAGATTCATTGCTCCCTAGAGTAATTAGAGTTTAGAAGATTAGTTATTCAAACAATTAAACAAGTCAAATGATAACAATTATAGTTAATGAAACTATAGGTATGTACCTAATCATCTAGGTAAATGCTAAATACAAATAACGTTGGGCAGGCGCCACGTTGGAGTTCGCAAATATAACGTGAAATTGAGACTGAGATAACAATATTAGTAAGCGTGTTGCATAGAGATTGGCTACTAATATAGAGGTGTCCAGTAGTTTTTGAGTTAATTCATAACATACAGACATACATAACTTATAATATTAGTGTAGATGATAAGCATCCGTTAAGTAGGTAAAGGTTTTTCGAGTTTCCCAAAGGATCGTGAGATGCGCAGGTGAAACCACGGGACCCACCCATTAAAAAAAATATGATAAATATACTTCATTTTTGAAAGTACTGTAAAAGCTATTTGGGTAATATTTTTTTGCAAGAATATCAAAGAATTTCGTAAATATTTTAAGTAATTCCCGATCCTAAAGACATGAAGTTTGGAGAGTGTGTTCTTTGTGCTGTGAACACTACTAACAAAGGGTTTTTTAAAAGTCCGGCGGGATCGGGACTTACACAGGTAAAACCGCGGGACCCAGCTCGTATTTTTATAAATTGTTAAACGGTGAGGCGTTTTTTCCATTGATGTCATATAACATCAAAGGAAACTTTACATCGACAAATGATAGACTTCAGACTTCAGTTCAGTGTAATGAAGGCCAATCTAGACAGCACACGCCCCTAAGCCCCATTTCAATGATTATAATATATGTATGTTAGTCTATAAGGTATGTATTTATGGGCCTTGGTAGCCTGAAATAAATGGTTATTATAATTATTCACTCATTTATTTCATTTCTTAAATTTAAGTTTTTATAAAAATAAACTACATACAAAATATATAGTACATTACTACAAAACCTATAAACCAAATTTCATCTAAAAACATTTCATTTAGTTTTTAATATTAATTATGTTTTATAAGTGTTTTTTGATTGATTAACATAAAACATTACAACATGATAACAAAAAAAATCTAAGTAACAAACTTATATAAAATTCAATCTACAAGTCTTATAAACAATGTATAAACTTTGCACAATAACAGTAAATTACTATAAAAACCTAAACCTAGAAGCCCTATGGCAGCGGGGCAGGGCCCAGGCTACCGATGGTTAGGGTCGCAGAGACAGGAACCTCCTGACGATACGTGCCGTATCAAGTACCACTGCCTTCTGAATCTGACCCTTATTATGATTATTATTATTTTGTGTAACAAATTTGTTTCTCTCCTCAAATGGAGGTTGAAGAGCACGGGCCGAAGCCAAGTGCAGATGAAAGACTCTTAACAGTCTGGGGAATTAAAGAATTTACGTGTTAAGCGGCAAGTATTAAGAATAACCGCCTTTTGCAGGAGTAGATATATTGATGGTGCGATGTGAAGTGTACTGAGGCCTGCATGGAGGGTTTTCGGGATGACGCCTGTGCTTGATATTACTTAATAGTTCTAACTTGGGTAATTTGCCATTGCGTTTTTATCTCAATTGACAGTTCTGTATACTTACACTGGGAAAAAAAACAGGTGATTTTTAGGTTAATTTTGCCGACTTATTAGGTGAAACGCAGACATTCGACTAAGTAGGCTAATTCTACCTAGTGCACTTGGTAAAGCAAAAGTCGGTAAAATTTACCTAGTCCACCCTTAACCAACTTATTAGGTAAACACTATGATTTGGTAATTAACCTACTTATTAGGTAATGGAATATTCATATTCATATTCATTATACATGGTAAAATCAACCTACTCACTGGGTATATCGACCCTACTATAAAGGTATGACTAACCTACTTGATAGGTAATATACACCTACTCGCTAGGTAGTTCTAGCCTACTAAATAGGTACCATTAACCTACTCACTGGGTATACTCCCCAAGTGAATAGGTACCATTAACCTACTCACTGGGTGTACTCACCAAGTGAGTAGGTTAATGGTACCTATTTAGTAGGCTAGAACTACCTAGCGAGTAGGTGTATATTACCTATCAAGTAGGTTAGTCATACCTTTATAGTAGGGTCGATATACCCAGTGAGTGGGTTAATGGTACCTATTTAGTAGGCTAGAACTACCTAGCGAGTAGGTGTATATTACCTATCAAGTAGGTTAGTCATACCTTTATAGTAGGGTCGATATACCCAGTGAGTAGGTTAATGGTACCTATTTAGTAGGCTAGAACTACCTAGCGGGTAGGTGTATATTACCTATAAAGTAGGTTAAAAATACCTTAATAGTAGGGTGGATACACCCAGTTAGTGGGTTAATGGTACCTATTTAGTAGGCTAGAACTACCTAGCGGGTAGGTGTATATTACCTATAAAGTAGGTTAAAAATACCTTAATAGTAGGGTGGATACACCCAGTTAGTGGGTTAATGGTACCTATTTAGTAGGCTAGAACTACCTAGCGGGTAGGTGTATATTACCTATAAAGTAGGTTAAAAATACCTTAATAGTAGGGTGGATACACCCAGTTAGTGGGTTAATGGTACCTATTTAGTAGGCTAGAACTACCTAGCGGGTAGGTGTATATTACCTATAAAGTAGGTTAAAAATACCTTAATAGTAGGGTGGATACACCCAGTTAGTGGGTTAATGGTACCTATTTAGTAGGCTAGAACTACCTAGCGGGTAGGTGTATATTACCTATTAAGTAGGTTAAAAATACCTTAATAGTAGGGTGGATACACCCAGTTAGTAGGTTAATGGTACCTATTTAGTAGGCTAGAACTACCTAGCGGGTAGGTGTATATTACCTATAAAGTAGGTTAAAAATACCTTAATAGTAGGGTGGATACACCCAGTGAGTAGGTTAATGGTACCTATTTAGTAGGCTAGAGCTACCTAGCGGGTAGGTGTATATTACCTATAGAGTAGGTTAATGATACCTATTTAGTAGGTTGCTAGTACCTATTCAGTTGGTTTAAACTACCTAGCGGGTAGGTGTATATTACCTATAAAGTAGGTTAAAAATACCTTAATAGTAGGGTGGATACACCCAGTTAGTGGGTTAATGGTACCTATTTAGTAGGCTAGAACTACCTAGCGGGTAGGTGTATATTACCTATAAAGTAGGTTAAAAATACCTTAATAGTAGGGTGGATACACCCAGTTACTAGGTTAATGGTACCTATTTAGTAGGCTAGAACTACCTAGCGGGTAGGTGTATATTACCTATAAAGTAGGTTAAAAATACCTTAATAGTAGGGTGGATACACCCAGTTACTAGGTTAATGGTACCTATTTAGTAGGCTAGAACTACCTAGCGGGTAGGTGTATATTACCTATAAAGTAGGTTAAAAATACCTTAATAGTAGGGTGGATACACCCAGTGAGTAGGTTAATGGTACCTATTTAGTAGGCTAGAGCTACCTAGCGGGTAGGTGTATATTACCTATAGAGTAGGTTAATGATACCTATTTAGTAGGTTGCTAGTACCTATTCAGTTGGTTTAAACTACCTAGAGAGTAGGTTGCTGGTACCTATTTAGTTGGTAAGAAGTACCCAATCACTAGGTAGTCCTAACTATCTTAATTGGTACTATTAACTGACTAAATTAGGTAATATCAACCTAGCCGCTAGGTAGCACAAACTATCTCGATTTTTAATGGGTCAGTTCTCACCGAAATGGCAGCGGCCGGCAGTAGTTGTGAGCAGTTTCAGTGCTAAAATTTGCAAATTACAGCAGCATTAATTATAGCAGTTGTGAGCAGTTTTAACTCCTCACAACTACTGCCGGCCGCTGCCATCTCTATGAGAACTGACCCATTAAAAATATTTGTGCTACCTTGCGATTACGGTGATACTATTACCTATTTAGTTTATAGTACCAATTAAGTTGATAAGGGCTACCTAGTAATTAGATAGATACTCTTATGTTGGGTTTTATAAAGGCCCGTTATATCAAATATCCGACCTAAGTATATAATATTAAGGGGCTTTTATAAAACCCAGCCTAAACGAACTAAATAGGTACTTATCATACTCTACTTCCGAGACAGTTTAAACCAACTGAATAGATCTTAGCAACCTACCTTACACATAGCTCTAAACGTACTAAGTAGGCACCTATAACCCATTCACCAAGCAGAAACGATGCTGAAAGCAAACAAATATTTATGTTACAATTTATTTAAAATCATATAACAGTAATTATTTTGAAACAGTAACTTAAATGTTTTACCTTATAATTATGTACTTGGCTACATAATCTATGTACTTATTAAAGTAATTCACAATAACTTAAATTACAAACTATAACAATGACTATATTTTTACAGTTACTACAAGTTATAACTTGTAACTAATATTGGCTACATTATCACGATGTATTATCGCCTTCATTGGGTGTTTCTTTGAGAATGTGCATATTCGGCTATTTCAAATAAAGCTGCGACAATGTACACATAAACTGTTCTTTACATACTTTTTATATAGTTTAATAAGTTTTATTTAAACATAATCTATGCACAGTCAGATGTCACAAATGTAAATAAGTAACTAAAAAACCTAGTAAGTAATCAATGTTTGTAGAAGGGACAATGATAATATTATTCATTTAATTATTAGAAAGCAAAGTATTTTTTTGAAAATGGTAATTATATCTAAGGACGAATGGTAATTATTACTAAGGAAACGTAATTAGATAATTTAATATGGGAATTAGAAATAGAACAAAAATATGAATCAATTATTAATTTATTTTCACTATATATATTATTTCACTAAATATATAATAGTAAGTAATTAACATAATTATTTATTTATATTGTATAATGTTTATTGCTGAGGGCAAGTTTTAATGGAAAGGAGGTTGCTGTAGACTTTTATAAAATTTTGTTCTTGGACTTTTGTAAATTACCTAACAAAGTATTTTTAAATATTTTAATAATAATTACTACCCAGTCCTACTACTACCCAGCCCTACTACTACTACTCAGCCCTACTACTACCCAGCCCTACTACTACCCAGCCCTACTACTACCCAGCCCTACTACTACCCAGCCCTACTACTACCCAGCCCTACTACTACCCAGCCCTACTACTACCCAGCCCTACTACTACCCAGCCCTACTACTACCCAGCCCTACTACTACCCAGCCCTACTACTACCCAGCCCTACTACTACCCAGCCCTACTACTACCCAGCCCTACTACTACCCAGCCCTACTACTACCCAGCCCTACTACTACCCAGCCCTACTACTACCCAGCCCTACTACTACCCAGCCCTACTACTACCCAGCCCTACAGCCCTACTACTACCCAGCCCTACTACTACCCAGCCCTACTACTACCCAGCCCTACTACTCTACCCAGCCCTACTACTACCCAGCCCTACTACTACCCAGCCCTACTACTACCCAGCCCTACTACTACCCAGCCCTACTACTGCCCAGCCCTACTACTACCCAGCCCTACTACTACCCAGCCCTACTACTACCCAGCCCTACTACTACCCAGAAGTACGTTGTTCACGTAACGCCACGCGATGTGCACGTTTTGAGAGAAACACCCCATTACAGAGTTCGTGACAGAACGCACCACTACATTCCACTTGTGTACAGTCGAGGAAACTGAATTACGCCTTTAGTCGCTGAGTACCTAAAACGCAGTCCGCCAATGTCGCGTTATGCCTAGACCTAACAAGATATTGGCATATTGCTATTTAGACCGATTGCGTTTTAGTTGAAAGAAAGTGCCAGACTATATGCTTGGCATCTGGTCTGCGCCCGCCTTTAAGATATATTCGCGGAATGAAAAGGCTGACCAGCTTTGAAATAAATTAATTTATGCGTTTCAAGCACATGTTCCCTTTTTATCTGTGGACCATGTAGTGAAATGACATTCATTGTGACGGAATGTGTCATACTCGGTCGATAAAGCAAATACCAATAACTTATATTGAGCAAAGAAAACCAACCTTTTCATTCTGCGATAGTACAATGATGTATGAAATTGCCTTCGCTATTGGAAGACAGAGCGCACCGCTACATTAAAGTTGTGTACATTTGTACATAAGTCAAATAAATAATTTATAATATATACATCGTTAAGGGTATAGCCTGGGAATGTCCAAAAAAGCATAATACTCGTCTAACAAGTAATATGCCGTTACCTCCTAGTTCAAATAAAGTGAACTTGAGCTACACTATGCGCTACAAATAATACAACGGTAAGAACCATTTTTTGAAATCATAGATATAACTCCAGGGGCGATATTGAAGCCAGCGCAATTTGAACAGTGGGCTCAGTATGAGTTGTGTACATTTGTACATAAGTCAAATAAATAATTTATAATATATTATACATCGTTAAGGGTAGTCGCTGAAGGATCCCTGCTCTGCTATAACATAATTAAAATTGAATTAAGAGGATATCCTCCTACCTGTCGCGTGACTTATGCAAAAAACTTAAATTCGAGCCGCCCGCCGTAGTCTCCTATCTCCTCCACCAAATTTAAACCTATATAAATATTTATTCTAATATACAGTAATGAAGAAGTGTTACTATGCCTCTATGTTTTGTTTTAATTGATTACTGGTTTTGTTAATTAACTAGAGACTCCTATATAACGCTCTTTACCGTCGTCTGTAAGAGTTAAGTAAACAAAAATAAGAAAAAAACAGAGGCATAGAAAAACTATTAAGTAATGTATATTAGAAAATGTATTTATATAGATTTAAAGGCAATTAAAAGGGGGACTACAGCGGTTCGAATTCAAGTTTTTTGTATGGGCCGCACGCCAGGTAGCATATTCTCTTAAATAATTCCACCAAACAGCATGATCCTGCAGCAACGCCGAGAGAAAGACGCGACACTATCCGCTACAAATAATACAACGGTAAGAACCATTTTTTGAAATCATCAAATACCTGCATTACCTAGGTAGCAAGTCAACATTTTATATTATTAACAGTCTTAGTTAACAGTGGAAATATTAAGTTCGGTCAACACTTGATTCACCCCTAGAATGGTCTTATCATTCGGCAAATAAATTTTAAAAAACCCTCGTTGAATGAGAAGCCATACGTGTTCGCACTCCAACGGATACTTTAGGTCAAATGCAAAAAAGATCTTGAAGCACATTTGAACAGCATCTAAAATATTATTGTACCTGTATAAAGGTGCATCGACGTAAACGTATGCACTTGTCACAGCAGCCCAACTGCTGCCAACAGCAATAACTAGGGGTTGAATAGAAGTTCCCTTGGAGTGTTTTCGTTGTTGCAGAATAGTTTCTTCTCCATCGGCGAGAGAGTTAAAAAGCGAGATGAATGTCCTAGCTGCTTCCGCTCTCGACGCTCTTTGGCCTTTCGCATTTACTTTTCCACCCGAAGAAAATAGATATGGTAGCAGCAACAGTGCAGTTTCAGTCTCACTTCCTAAAACAATAATGAAATGTTAAACAAAATCCATATCAATGATCTGAATAATAATATCATAGTATGAAAATGATGATATCAAAACCTACCTAACTTAAGTATCTTTTCCAGTATGTGCTTCTGAGTTTTGTCCCTGAGTTTCGAGTATTTCTCTTTAGCCTTCATAATAATAGCTTGTTCATGTTTTTGTAGCTCTCCAGCCAGGACAGTGTCATCGCGGACCAATGACGAACTTTCTTCGAAGTCTAAATCAATTAGATGTGTTGCGATTGCTTGATTTTTCAATACAGGGAATTTTTTAAGATATTCTTCTGTAGAGTGTCGATTTGCCAAGACAGCGAAACGCTCTTGTCTACTTTTCTTCCAGGCGTCTCGAAGATAGTCTGTGATTTCGTTACCCTGAAAGTCTTCAACAATGTTTAGGCAACTTTCGCGGTCTGCATCTGTAATCTCTGTTGCAGTTATTTCTGATGAATCAGAGCTAGTGCCTCCCTTTTTTGTAAAAGAAATTATGTTTTTAGAACGCAACTTTTTTCGTTCGTTATTCCAATTATCCCAAAGGCAACCATAGTATCGTCTACCTTTTGAAGGTAGCTGGCGACTGCCAAACGATTGCCTGTTTGCGGTTAAGTCTGTTCCTACTGAAAAATAGTAGAATTTCTTGTCTTCCTCGGGAAACAGTTCTATGACATATTGAGCCCACTGTTCAAGTTGCGCTGGCTTCAATATAGCCCCTGGAGTTATATCTATGAGATGTGTTACGACGCATCTAGCTAAGGAGCATCTTTCCGTTTTAGTAAGACGTGTGCTGGATAGCAGTGGTGTAAGGCGGATTTGTTCCTTTAATAGTTTCTTTAATGGATTGCTGCGATCGTGCGTATCTTCTGCGCTACTCTCCGAAGGTACAAACGATATTGTAGTAGTAGCGGAACTTGTTGAAAAAGCCTCCTCTGCCTGAAACAATGATTATTTTAAATTTGGTTAACAAGAAGGTGATTTTGTTTCATATTAATGTCGTTTTCTCATTTGTGACACGGTAGTATGTACCTACAGTCGAGGTCAAATATATATTTACAATTGAGTGTTTCAAAAATACCTTTACATTTAAATAAAGTCAGTTTACGGACGATAGTTTAACGTGACAACAGGCGGTCACCAATACAAATACTGACCGCGCCCGACGTTGCTTCGGGTCGGTGGTCGGTCACCTCGGTGATCGGACGACCCATACCAACCCCCCTCGCTCCCCTCCGCAGTATATCTGTCCCTGTACCGCTCAGTATATCTTTGACCTCACCTGTACGTAATCCTTCGTGCGCGAGTCCGACTCGCACTTGACCGGTTTTTTAATCTAGGCCGACCACCACCACTCAGGCACCATAGTTATTCATTCACATGCATACCTAATACATTAAATTTAGAGAATGCAAACTTGAAACCAGGACCGCAGCGACGACAAAAGTTATGGTGGTGACATCACACATTATGCTGGCCACAGATGATCCAGTATACTTGTGCAAACCAGCTACCCATCTCATCTCTTACTTCGTAACAGAATTTGACGGGTAGCTGGTTTGCGCAAGTATACTTGCATCGTCTGTGGCCAGCATTACATGACTTGTCCAATGTCGAAGAGAATGTTAGTATAGAAATAAATTTACCCCATGCACTAGTTTTTCCTTCCATGCCAACCAGCAGACACGAAATTTGGTACGAAGGCCCACTGAAGGTATAAGAACCTTCAAGTCATCGAGCAATAGATTTGGCAGCGCCTCTAAATCCACTTTCTCATCTGAAATATTTGACTGGGTTTATACCATAGGTATGTTGTCGTCAAAACTAAACGTTTATGTGAAAGTTTGGGTACCGTCCTTAACGCATAACTTTTTTGATCCTAAATACAAAAGGTCGAAAATATATGGCATAATTACAAAACGCATAATATTTATAAGGCATAAACTAAAAAAAGCATAAACTCTTTTGGCATAATTTCAATTGGCATAACATACAGAAGGCATAAACAAATAATTCCTAATACTCACAAAGCATAACATACGAAGCGCATAACATTCTAAAAGCCTAACATCAAATACCATAACCTACAAAACGCATAACATACAAAAAGTAAGTATAACATACTAATATTCAAAACTCATAAAAAAACTGTCTATGGAAACATTGTTTCTGGAGCTCCTCTCAATCGATTGGCATCATAAAAAGTGGGGGTTAATAGAATATCACTACCATTCAAAAAAAAAACTAAGTTTTTTTTACTATTATTTTTTTCGAAAATTCAAAAAAAAAAATTAAATCTCTTTACGTTTCCTATGTTTTTCTACCATATTCCATAAAAAAAAAAAAAAAAATTCAATGTTTTTCTTTGGTACACCCCGACCCAATATTGTCAGATCAGTTAATGTATTATATTACTAGCTGACCCGACAGACGTTGTCCTGCCCGTTATATATAAAAAAACCTACAACCCTACCCTACTACTACCCTATCCTACTACTACCCTACCCTACTACTACCCTACCCTACTACTACCCTACCATAACCTACTACTACCCTACCCTACTACTACCCTACCAATACGACTTTCTAATATTTATCTATCTCAATACCAAAATTCATCAAAATCGGTTCAGCATTTTTATATTATGCCTTATGAAATTATGCCAATTGAGTTATGCCTTATGAAATTATGACAAAAAAGTTTATGCGAAGTGTGGCAAACCTCATCACGTGCGACTACAGGGGCTCTAAAGTACTGTTTTCCAAGTGTCAGCAGTACTTTAGAGCCCCTGTAGTCGCACGTGATGAGGTTTGACAAAAAAATTGTCTATGGAAACATTGTTCCTGGAGCTCTTCTCAATCGATTGGCATCATAAAAAGTGGAGGTCAATAGAATACCACTACCACTCGATTTTTTTCCAAGTGTCAGCAGTACTTTAGAGCCCCTGTAGTCGCACGTGATGAGGTTTGACAAAAAAACTGTCTATGGAAACATTGTTTCTGGAGCTCCTCTCAATCGATTGGCATCATAAAAAGTGGGGGTTAATAGAATACCACTACCATTCAAAAAAAAAACTAAGTTTTTTTTACTATTATTTTTTTCGAAAATTCAAAAAAAAAATTAAATCTCTTTACGTTTCCTATGTTTTTCTCCCATATTCCATAAAAAAAAAAAAAAAAAATTCAATGTTTTTCTTTGGTACACCCCGACCCAATATTGTCAGATCAGTTAATGTATTATATTACTAGCTGACCCGACAGACGTTGTCCTGCCCGTTATATATAAAAAAACCTACAACCCTACCCTACTACTACCCTATCCTACTACTACCCTACCCTACTACTACCCTACCCTACTACTACCCTACCATAACCTACTACTACCCTACCCTACTACTACCCTACCAATACGACTTTCTAATATTTATCTATCTCAATACCAAAATTCATCAAAATCGGTTCAGCATTTTTATATTATGCCTTATGAAATTATGCCAATTGAGTTATGCCTTATGAAATTATGACAAAAAAGTTTATGCGAAGTGTGGCAAACCTCATCACGTGCGACTACAGGGGCTCTAAAGTACTGTTTTCCAAGTGTCAGCAGTACTTTAGAGCCCCTGTAGTCGCACGTGATGAGGTTTGACAAAAAAATTGTCTATGGAAACATTGTTCCTGGAGCTCTTCTCAATCGATTGGCATCATAAAAAGTGGAGGTCAATAGAATACCACTACCACTCGATTTTTTTCCAAGTGTCAGCAGTACTTTAGAGCCCCTGTAGTCGCACGTGATGAGGTTTGACAAAAAAACTGTCTATGGAAACATTGTTTCTGGAGCTCCTCTCAATCGATTGGCATCATAAAAAGTGGGGGTTAATAGAATACCACTACCATTCAAAAAAAAAACTAAGTTTTTTTTACTATTATTTTTTTCGAAAATTCTAAAAAAAAATTAAATCTCTTTACATTTCCTATGTTTTTCTACCATATTCCATAAAAAAAAAAATTCAATGTTTTTCTATGGTACACCCCGACCCAATATTGTCAGATCAGTTAATGTATTATATTACTAGCTGACCCGACAGACGTTGTCCTGCCCGTTATATATAAAAAAAACCTACAACCCGGGTAGGGTTGTAGGTTTTTTTATACTACCCTACCCTACTACTACCCTACCCTACTACTACCCTACCCTACTACTACCCTATCCTACTACTACCCTACCCTACTACTACCCTACCCTACTACTACCCTACCCTACTACTACCCTACCCTACTACTACTACCCTACCATAACCTACTACTACCCTACCCTACTACTACCCTACCAATACGACTTTCTAATATTTATCTATCTCAATACCAAAATTCATCAAATATGTGTAAAAGTTTAAGTGTGATGCCGTGACCAAGGGAAATAGGTATTGATTTTTATATAATAAGATATAGATTAATAATATTATTTCTTAAGTTTAGAGTATGTAAAATATCTTCTGACATATTATCAATAGAATTAATTATTCATTTAATAGAATTATTTAATAGAAATAGTTTTTTTATTTATTACAATTTGATATTTGACATTAAATTAGCATGCCTCGGACATAGATTTTTTTTGTATATTTGCCTTGAATATTTGTACGCTATAGGTATCATGCATGATACAATAAGGAAAGTAAATTAATGCTTTTAGGATTTGATTTTAAGTACGCAATTCATACTAAGTCAGCATGGGAACTACAGCCTTTTGCTCTTTCAAACTAAGAGGAGGCCTGTGTCCAGCAATGGGTAAATAAGTTGGAGATGATGATAAAAGCTCTCTGCAGTTCCATAGGTACTGACTCAGTTTGACTCGTATGGTGGACTTTTTAACAATCACACAAAACAATTTAAGTCATTTATAGTCAGTCATACACAAACACATTATAAAAACAGAGCCATAGTTAGCGTTGCCATCTCTAAAAATCAAAAAGCCGGACAAAGCCGAACGCTAAGAAAAACAGGATTTTTGACAAATATTATCAAGTAAAACACATATTAAAAAGCCTGACTTTTGAGTCTCAAAGTTTAAATGATCTACCCTTATTGATTTTTACCGTCAATATTTTGTAGGTTGTGAAAGCCTAACAAAAGCCGGACGGGCCGGATAAGAGGTCAAAAAGCCTAATACTGTCCGGCTTTATCCGGACGGATGGAAACGCTAGCCAGCAATAGTAACAAAAAGCGCACACACAAATGCAGTTAACCATTCAGCATAAATACACATACACCACTTAATTTTAAGTAAAAAGAAAAATTCCTACCTTTAAATATGTCTATTAATTCATCAGGCATAAGCCAACTTCTTAGTAAATCTTCTACGCTGGTATGTGCTGTATTTGGGTTTTGCATGTCTGAAAAGGACTTCTATGGTTCCATGCCAACCAGCAGACACGAAATTTGGTACGAAGGCCCACTGAAGTTTGACTCAGTTTGACTCGGCTGGTGGACTATCTAAAAATCACACAAAACAAAAAGTTATATATTTTGCCTAATAGGTACTGTACTTTGAAGTTATACGGAGTGGTTATTTGTTTTGGACTTATTTTTAAGTACATTACTTAAAATATACGTGAAAATCAGCTCGGAGAATTAACGTGAGGTAAGTAATTTTTTTATGTATCTTGATGACCCGATATCTCAGAATTGGCCGTCGCAGCAGGCTAGCGAGTAGGCATGCGTTCTTTGTACATACTAACACTACTCAATCGACTTGCAATACTTTATGGATTTTAAATTAGGTAGGTACTAATTTAAAATCCATAAAGTATTGCAAATAATTTTATACCAACCGCTCCATAACTTCAAAGTAGGTACAAGTGTTTGTTGCGATCCCAAACTTTAAGCCGTATTCAGAAAGAAATCTGGAAACTTATAAGCGCTTACCAGCGCTTGTCAGCGCTGGTCCGTTCTACACAAAGGAAGTAGGTTGGCAGGCAGACCAAGCAAAATGTCGGACTCATCGGACGATGATTTGACGTCAGCAGCCCAGCGCGTGTTGAAGCTTGTCGGAACTTGTCGGCACCGATCAGTCAAGCGCCGGTAAGCGCTTATAAGTTTCCAGCTTTCTTTCTGAATAGGCCTTCTGAACAGCCTTAGGCAACGTTTTTTCAATTGTCGCGAAGTATTTATGTATGCAGTATTTTAGTAAATAAGCACATGGACACAGTAGGAGTCAAGAAAAAAAGAATAGGTACAGGAATAGGTACCTATAGGCAAACAAGCTTGTCCCGCCCGCGTTGATTTCACACAAACCGCTGCCATGCCATTGCCACACAAACAATTTTACACAACAAAAAATGGCGCGCTCTCACCGCGTCACGAACAAGCGAACCTTGATCACGAAAACGTTTGAAGCACTTATGATAAGATTATATTGAGGACAATCACTTACTTATGCGTAGAGTTTTCTTTTCTTTCTTTCGTCTTGCGCGTCGCAAAGTAAGTGAGTGCAAGATGGCGGCCGAGCCGCGGCCGGCGCGGCGGCCGCACAGTGACCAAAAATCAAGAAGTAGCGGGACGATAATCAATGGTTATGGATTTTTGTTTTTATGATAGTAAAAATTGTAAAATTGATCTATTATAATTTATATATAGGTAGGTATATAACAATTTATTTTACATAATTTCACAAAATATATACCTATCTTAGTTACACTTAACTCTCTTCACATTCACATAGTTCACTTTAAAAAGATTTTATGTTAGTATGTATGTAAAATGAATAAATAAACAAGTTAATAAAGTTAAGTTAAGTTATAACTTTATTAAAATTGAACAGATCTTCATTTTTCACTGAAGTACCACCTTCTAAAAAAATACTTTTTGGTCACCGTGGGCCGACCGGCTCGGTCGTTCAGCGAACGACGCGAGCGCCTCTCTCGGGGCTAATACGAAATATTAAAAGCCAAATTCGTATCGTAGGTACCGTCCCGCTCACTCGTATTAAATAATATTAGCCTGAGCGAGACGGCATGATACGAAGTTCGAATATAGTGACTTTGTTGTCGACTATTTTATTCAAAAAGCAAAACGTAAAAGCTTTTAAAATTATGTATTAAAAAACTATACAATCCATAGTACTAATAATTGTCTGTCTGTCTGTTTGTCTGTTAGTTACCCATTTACGTTTAATTAAACCGTGCGCTGAACGATTTAGATCAGGGGTTCCCTAACTTATTTGAGCCGCGCCCCCTTTCGACCATAAAAAAAATCCGCGCCCCTCCCCGCCCTCCAGTCCAGATTATCAGGTCTGAATAAAAAAAAAAATCTTATTGCTTACTAGCTGACCCGACAGACGTTGTCCTGTCGTTTAGTATAAAAAAATAAAATTCATCAAAATCGGTTTAGCATTTTTTCTTTCATAAGAACCTACTCCTGACAATAGCAAACACAACAAAAAAAGAATTATCGAAATATGTCTCAAAGTTTAAGTGTGATGCCGTGACCAAGGGAAATAGGGGTTGATTTTTATATAATAGATATATATATATATAGATTGAAGTTTTACAAAGTCATACATAAGGTATTTGGTAAGTAAGTAAACATTCTCTCAGCGATCCCGTGTGGCCCGTGCCCCCTGGAACCCCTGGAAAGGGGTTCCAGGGGGCACGGCACTTAGGGAACCACTGATTTAGATGAAATTAGGTATGAAGTCTTCGATCAACAATATGGAGTGGATAGGTAGTTTTGAGACATTCGAAAGGACATAGCATAGAAAATCATATTATAATAATACCTATTATAACCTCACAACCCCGTTTTATAGTTAATTCATTCGAATGGGTTACATGTTTGTACTGGAAAACTGAAATTATTGTTTACGAATTTCTGTACTACCTATTTTGTTTCACGCTATTATTTGGATAGCGCGTGTGGCGTTATTATTTCTTGCTACTTACAAACAAATCCTTATAATTATCATATACCTACCTAGTTGTGTGAGTATAGACAACATCGTAACAAAATTCCCCGGGAACAACTAAGCGAAAAGTACAGCATGTTGACCCTTGCCTCTAGGCGAAAGCTTCTGCAAGGACAAATTCCGGTTTTAGAATACTAAATTCATTTATTAACACGTTCGCGTGAACAACTTCTTACGACGTCGTTTTAAATTAATTGTGAATCGGCGCAACGTCACCCGACGTCCTTTAACAGTAATACCTTATTTCGGTGGAACACCTTATGACGTCTAAAAAAAGAACAAAATCCTTTGGCACGTAGGTATTTTTTGCGCCGCAACAGAGACGATTCCTGATAATTAATTATGAATATTGCGGCGGAACGTGTTTAGACGTCGCAAAATTTTGTATGGGAAAATGCTGCGCCTGAGCAGTACAAATTATTTTGGAAGCTGCTCACGCGAATGTGTTAATGATAATGTACCTAGGTATCTATCAACTGTTCGTGATACGATAGAATACCATAAATGTGTGACTCGTTTGACGTCACGCATGCGCCGAGCTCACCGCCGGTCGAGATATTGTTGTATAGCTGCGCCCCACGGTTTCACCCGCGTTTGTCTCGATCCCTTTAAAATAGAGTAGACACTCGAATTCGGAATTAAGGTTAACGAAAAGTATGAAACGGGTGTGTCCCACTCGTCACCACCAGCGTCGTCCCCACTGGGGACGAGTGGGATTTTTTCTAAAAAAATATCCCATATGTCCCTACTGGGGACGAATGGGGTGTCACTTAGAAAACATCCCGTATGTCCCCACTGGTGACAAATGGGATTTTACTTAGGAGATATCCCAGTCGTCACCCCTAATAAAATTATTATTTAAAACTGTACCTTATAAATATAAAATTAATTAAAAGAAAGTATAATTGAACGATATGTATAATTTAAAATATTAAAAATTAAACAACCACAACTTTCTTCAAAATCAACAAGTTTTATTTGTATAGGTACATATAGGTTTAGAAGATTACAGCCAATCGAAGCAAAATTTTCAGTTATTTAAATCATATTATGAGAAAGTAGTGTTTACTGTAAAATACATCTTCACCTACTATGAATAATGATTATTTATCACTGATATCAACATTATTTACATAATTGAATAAACTATAACATTGGTTGTTTCCGTTTCTGAATAATCATCTTTACATTAGTAAATAAAATAAAAAAACTAAAAATAGATTTTACCTACTTGAATAGTTTGTCACATTACATATCACAGATCAACATTATTTACATAATTGACTATGTCCAATGAGTATAACCTATAAAATATATGAAAAAGAAATTAAAAAAAAAACCTTAAGAAATAGATTTTACCTACCTACTTGAATAGTTTCAGTATCAGCTCGCCGCACCGACACACCAAAGAATATTCAATTTTATTACATAGGTATTAAAATTGAATATTCTATGGAATCGCTTGTGTTCTGTGCGTTGTGGTCAAATAAAAGTAGGTAGGTAAAATCTATTTTGTAAGTTTTTTTATTTAATTTACTAATGTAAAGATGATTATTCAGAAACGGAAACAACCAATGTTATAGTTTATTCAATTATGTAAATAATGTTGATATCAGTGATAAATAATCATTATTCATAGTAGGTGAAGATGTATTTTACAGTAAACACTACTTTCTCATAATATGATTTAAATAACTGAAAATTTTGCTTCGATTAGGCTGTAATCTTCTAAACCTATATGTACCTATACAAATAAAACTTGTTGATTTTGAAGAAAGTTGTGGTTGTTTAATTTTTAATATTTTAAATTATACATATTATCGTTCAATTATACTTTCTTTTAATTAATTTTATATTTATAAGGTACAGTTTTAAATAATAATTTTATTAGGGGTGACGACTGGGATATCTCCTAAGTAAAATCCCATTTGTCACCAGTGGGGACCTACGGGATGTTTTCTAAGTGACACCCCATTCGTCCCCAGTAGGGACATATGGGATATTTTTTTAGAAAAAATCCCACTCGTCCCCAGTGGGGACGACGCTGGTGGTGACGAGTGGGACACACCCGTATGAAACTCATAGTTTCCCTTCTCACCAAACTTTTTATAGTGAGTATAGTGAGTTGAGATAACGAGTGCCGATAAAAACGATGTGTTCACGCGTAATTTTTGCTCTACGGATGGCAGCAGAGGCTGCTGAAATAATCCGCCGCCGAAATCGACATCGACAGCTAGTTTTGCGGCGAAAAAGTTGTCGGTATCGGATTTAGTATTTTCGTCGTCTTACAAAACCGGCCTACATTTAAACAACACTTTCAGTGGCCTAAAGGGCATAAAACGGATAATATTGAAAACAAAGGTGAGTTTAAAAGTGACTTAAGTAGTAGACTACATTCTAAGATTTTGTTCAACCAAGTTATGATACCAACATTTGCATTAATTACCTAAATAACTAATTAAGTACACACTCACTTACCTAATCACTGGGAACGGTGTGCAAAACATCACCAACAAATAGCACCATTATCGATGAATCCTTGTCATTTACCAATTACCTACTTGCAAGAAGTAATGTAACTTGACCAGCCTTGACACAATGATACCTAATAGGTATATCAAGACTTCAGTCTTGCTAAATTAATGTAATTTAGACTCAGTTTATGATATTTCTGTTGTCTTGTACCTACAGATACAATCTCTCTTATTTTTTCAGGTTATATGTGCCCGCTATTGTATGCCAATGGTCATTTGATTACCAAAGGGTGATAAAATAAGTCTAGCTAAGAAAACCCTAGACATTATTAAAAACACCTTTGGGAGAATGAAGAACCAATGGCAATGTCTCTGTAAGCAGCAGGTATTACACAATAAACCTAAAAAATGTGTACGGCTTTGGAGTATTACACAATTTAACTTTGGACTTAAATGTGACAGCTTCAAGAGATACTGTAGGTATGTATCTATCTACTCATTGTCTGATTTTATTTCAACTATGACCAATTTACCATGAACTAGCATAACTCATATAAATCTCTCAATCTATTGCAGAACGTGAAACTAAGACCTATACAACTTTTAATATTCAAAATGTCAAAGCCATTTTTCAACTACCTAGTGTTAATCTTACAATTTTTATTTTCAGTTGGTCCAAGTTTCATCGGGTAGATACTTTGGCTCAGAGACTTCATGTTGCACGGAAACTGCCAGTAAGGAAGTATTAACTGTGATAGTTCATCGAGCTTACGATACGAATTTTCGTTTTGTACTATTGTAACTGGTACTAACCCTACAGAAGCTGGTTTTTCAGAGAACCACTTATTGTTGTTGGTGAGTAGGTACCTACCTTTTACCACACCTTTTATTATTCCAGAGTTCAAGTCTGTGGACTCACATTGTTATCCTTCTATAAAGAATGAGGTAGGTAGTAGAGTACCTCCTGTAGGTATCTCATGTTTGTAACAATTTTCTTATTATAATTGCAGAGGTCCAGGAAGATCTTCAGGTCAGGAGTGGAATAGACCGTCACCAACTCCAGCAATAGTTGAAGAGCTTGCGCCGGCCACTGAGGGGCACACACCCCGACCGAAGAACCTCTCCAAGACGACGAGGTGCATTAAGATCTCCTCAACGGCGGCTCCAAACAAGGAATACAGCTTTTCAAGAAGCGTCACAACATTTTCTTCATTCTGATGAAGAATGGAGAAAATTTTTGATGGAAACTCAACATGACAAAGATTAAAATGAGAAGGAGAGACTAAGACTTCGTGGTATTTACAATTTTATCTTTTTAAGTAAGTTTCCATGAAATAGACTGTGTTCTTTGCTTGTTAAGATAGAATAAGTATACTAATAGTATCTAGTTATGTTACCTATTATGTTCCTAAATTAGTAGATAGGTACCTAATTATGACAAAATAATAAAACTGAATAATATTTAAAACAGAGATTTATTTCATATATTACTATTTGTTCACTGTTTTTGTTTTTGTCGTGTTTTTTATATATTGTTTTACGTCCACTAGTGTTTAATTTACTATTTATTATTGTTTACTGCCTCTTTGGTCTGTTTTTATCACTAATTAAACACTAATATAGTTCTTAAATTCGAGTTTTTATTTTTGTAAAAGTTCATTCACCGGCCAATAACAAAATTTCAGTTTTTTCACAATAAAATGCCTAATTTGCTAGTTATATAATGTTTTTACACACTGTCTACCGCTCTAATCTTAACTGGTTTTCTTTCACTACCTATTTGTTTGTTAAATAGGTACAAACATAAAAAATGTTTGTGTCCCAGTGTAACTACACTAATATCTTCGCCGTCTGAGGTCCGATCCGGACGCGGGAGGCACCACCAGGTAGAAGAGAGTCCCGGCCTCGATCCCACACCAAATCCCGACCTCCGTATCCCGAGCCTACAGCAGGAACCCACGCAAGTCTCCAGACCGTCAACAATGGCGGTCCCCAGACTTGCGGCGCCTGTATCTTCTGAACGGAAGCTCGTAGACCTTCGGGAGTTTCTGTGCCGGGTGCAGGAGAGCCCAGAGCATCCACCGGGACGCACTCCCGACCTCCCGGGAATGACGGGAACAAATCCGGGAAGTTTGACAGCTCGAAATTACACGTCACGTTCCAAAAATTTTCTTATTGAAAATTTTGTCACATATTTTTTTTATTTATTTAGGTCTGAGACCGATATGGCCAATTTGGAATAGCCAGGGTCAAGTTTTAGAATATTTGGTCGGGGTGTACCAAAGAAAAACATTGAATTTTTTTTTTTTATGGAATATGGTAGAAAAACATAGGAAACGTAAAGAGATTTAATATTTTTTTTGAATTTTCGAAAAAAATAATAGTAAAAAAAACTTAGTTTTTTTTTTTAATGGTAGTGGTATTCTATAGAGATTTATCTTAAAACTAGAATATTTACACCTAAATCTATACTATATACAAATGCTGGACGCCAGGAGGATTGTTACGGGAATCCTGCCACCTCGTTCCACGGCTCTTTGCTCAGCGACTATTTAAGGGCATGTCCCGAGGCTATGGACAAATTGCAGTAATTAATTATTTTGTCCATGGCTCCAGTGACAACGAAGATAACAAACAATATAGTGCAACTCACCCCTATCTGCATTCGCAGCACACAAACACAAATTTCGAAATAAAAGAATATTACAAAAGACAATCAATTTCTGGATCTCAGTTTTTATTCGAGAATGTCGGTGGTTTGTGCGAGCTAAATGACGGCACGACCCCAAATGACCTTCCAACCGATCAGCTGGAATATTTAAATAATTTATGTGTCTTATTAGATAAAATTCGCTCAACAAAAAGATACCCATCAGTTGAGATTCGATACCACACACTGCGGAATGCGAAGCAACGAACAGGACCACTAGGCTATCATTGCTTACGTATGTTTGTCGAAATTAGCGATGACTATCGTCGTAGGTACCGACCGCTCCACGTCACACAGGCAGCGCCCGATGTATAGCGGACTTTGAATCGAACATAATAATAGTTTAACGAAAATAAAATTGGAGCACGACATGTTGTCTCCGTTTTCCCGCCGAAAACACTAACACTAACAGTAATTGGCACTCGGGGAACGCGAATATGTAGATTTCAAGGCGAAAAATTAACTTTAAAAATTATTTAAAAATTTCTTGTGAAAGAGCGCGTCAAGGGTGAACCGACCATTTGCGCGGCGAATTCAAACTCGTTTGTTTGTTTGTTAGGTTTGTTCGTTTGTTAGTTTGTTAGGTTTGTTCGTTTGTTAGTTTGTTAGGTTTGTTCGTTTGTAAGAACATTTTCTTATATGTAAAACACATATAAGAAAATGAAATAAAATGGCTAAAAAGTTTGTACAAGTTGTATATAGGGATGTCACAATCTTAAAATAGGCGGTTTTTACCCTTTTTCAAATTTCCGTTAAAAATCAACTCTACAAATATTGCTCTACAATGTGCTCTATTTGTAGAGTATGTCTTTGTCTACACTTATATGCTATTCTCCGTCTTATAACTTGATAAACAACGAAGTTATGTCGTTTTTAGCCGTTTTTTTAGGGTTTTTTGTTCAAAAACAAAATGGCCGCCGGTCCTAAGCCGGTCCGACACACCTTGGGGGACAGCCCTAAGCCTGGGTTGAGCCCTCGAACAAGTCTCAGGCTTGTAGCCCTTCTAGTTCCGGAGATATGTCCACTTTAAGATTTCCAAGATGGCGTCCAAAATGGCGGCCGGAAACTTTCGGTGGCTATATCTCCGAGACTATACGTGCTATACCCCTGTTGTGCGAGTGTTTTAGGACGGTCTCGGCGTGCTCTATCGATTAGTGGGGGAATCCGCCCACCAAAGTTTTGTCCCTCCGATTTGGGTTTTGGGGCCCGGGGGGTGTAGAGTCGAGCGGGGGATGTACCCTAGAAGAAACCCCAAACTCGTATCTCTACCGGTTTCCGAGATATAACCTCTCAAAGTTTTTCAAAATGGCGGCCAAGATGGCGGACGCCGACTTTGAGTGGTTATATCTCCCTACCTAATAAAGGTAACCCCCTAGTGTGAGGGTTTTTTAGGACGGGCTCAACGAGCTCCGTCGGCTGGTGGGAGATTTCGGCCCCTAAAGTTCGACACCTCCAAAATCAGAATTAAGTGGCGGAGGGGGTAGAATACCCAGTGGGAAGGTGCCTAAATCAAACCCCGTCTTCCTACGACCGACGGTTTAGGAGATATGGGCGGCCAAAGAAAAACAAGATGGCGATTCAAGATGGCCGCCAAGGTTTCAAACCTTTATATCTCCGCCGCCGGTGGTCGTACAAAGTCGTGCGAGGGTTCGTTTGAATGGGCTCGTCGAGCTCTACCCAATGCACGATACAGTGAAACTATGTAGAGCTCTAAAAATGTTTTTTTGACTCTAGGTAGAGTCAGTTCCTAAACCTACTTAATTCTATGTTGCGCCTTAAAATTAGTGCCTGCCGTTGTCCAGATATTCCCAAGTCCCTGAAAATCCGGGTTTTTTGCCCCCCTCTCCCGGGGGAATGTTCCACCACCTTTGGATTCTATAGGAGAGTTGTAGATCTCGGCGATCTACACAATTTACAAAAAATCTCGTAATTTAAGCCTAATGGTTGCCGAGCGATTTAATTTTGAAAATCCGGATTTACGTAAATAATTTCCTAAAATAACCACCCCCCAATTTTGATGCAAAAAATTTGGAAAAAATATGGTAGGCAGAGGCCCCCCGAAAAAATGACCTCCACGAAGAGAAAAATCGAAAAAGTCAATTTGGGGGGCAGTTACGACCCCTGGAAGTTAGGAATTTTCGTGACTTTTTTCGCCCCGATGTCAACCTTATATCTCTCTTATTAATGTCAGAAATTACTCTAAAAATCTGAAATAAACTAAAACTAGTGTGGATTGAACCCTTCTATTTTTAAAAGAATTTTAACTTAATATTTTGGGGTATTTTTGTTGATTTTTCCAGCTGGTCGAAAATTTGTCACACTTATGCTAATAAAATCAAAAATATCACAGTAAAAAATTTAAAATTGGTGTCAAAAGTTTCGGGGCAGTCAGGTCTTACACATATAAAGAAATAAAAAAATATAGTATAAAAATAAAAAAGTTATTGATAAAAAACAAAATTTTTGAAATTCGGGTCATAAGTTTGTAACTAAAATAAAAAATATTTTTTCCCGGGGAAAGTGTCCTAATTTTTGGTCACAAACTAATTCAACAGAAAGTCTACACAAATACAATTTAAAAAGTTTATACCACAGATCGTTTTCAAAAGTTATCACGGTTACAAAGTTCTAAATTGGTACTTTTGAAAAATAAATTTTTTTGAAGTTCAATAACTTTTCAACCACTTAATTTCTGGTCACTTTTCTTTTTTCCTCCTGGTCCTCTCCGCTTCCTCTAAGCGATGGCAATGTTCAAAAATCCCGAAGTCCTGTTTTCAGTTTTTCCGACCACGTGTCGGAAGATGATTATGTCCCGTAGCTCCGGCGTCCTTTTCCTTAAAAATCCGATGTTGGTCTCGGGAGATAGGTCTCACCGAGACGCGTCGTTTGACCCCAAGTGATGGTTAGGTTGTCGATGAAACGCCGGAGTTATCGGCGTTTTTGTCATAAAAATCCATGGACTTAGTCACCTTTTTCACTGAAAATTTTGTGAAAACATTGAAAAAATCACTTTTCTCACACTTTTCTTTTCGCACTTTATCACTCACGACTTTTAAAGTTGTGTAGAAGTTTTTCCAGCGTGATTGGACGTTTTTTGCCGTTTTTTCGTATTTATATATTCGAGGTTTGTTTGTTTGTTAGGTTTGTTCGTATGTTAGGTTTGTTCGTTTGTTAGGTTTGTTCGTTTGTTAGGTTTGTTCGTTTGTTAGGTTTGTTTGTTTGTTAGGTTTGTAGGTAATAAAATAAATGAAATGAATGAAATGAATGAAATGAATGAAATGAATGAAATGAATGAAATGAATGAAATGAATGAAATGAATGAAATGAATGAAATGAATGAAATGAATGAAATGAATGAAATGAATGAAATGAATGAAATGAATGAAATGAAAGAAATGAATGAAATGAATGAAATGAATGAAATGAATGAAATGAATGAAATGAATGAAATGAATGAAATGAATGAAATGAATGAAATGAATGAAATGAATGAAATGAATGAAATGAATGAAATGAATGAAATGAATGAAATGAATGAAATGAATGAAATGAATGAAATGAATGAAATGAATGAAATGAATGAAATGAATGAAATGAATGAAATGAATGAAATGAATGAAATGAATGAAATGAATGAAATGAATGAAATGAATGAAATGAATGAAATGAATGAAATGAATGAAATGAATGAAATGAATGAAATGAATGAAATGAATGAAATGAATGAAATGAATGAAATGAATGAAATGAATGAAATGAGATAATAAATATAAGATAAATATAAGGTAAGGTAAACATAAGATAAATATAAGATTATCACTAAGATAATCACTAGTTAGTACATACCAATTTATTAGGTAACATCAACCTAACCGCTAAGTGTTTCCAACCTACTTTTTAGGTAGTATTTACCTACTCACTTTGTATGTCTCACCAACTCACTAGGTATTATTGACCTACTGAATAGGTAATATTTACGTAATCACTAGTTAGTACATACCAATTTATTAGGTAACATCAACCTAACCGCTAAGTGTTTCCAACCTACTTTTTAGGTAGTATTTACCTACTCACTTTGTATGTCTCACCAACTCACTAGGTATTATTGACCTACTGAATAGGTAATATTTACGTAATCACTAGTTAGTACATACCAATTTATTAGGTAACATCAACCTAACCGCTAAGTGTTTCCAACCTACTTTTTAGGTAGTATTTACCTACTCACTTTGTATGTCTCACCAACTCACTAGGTATTATTGACCTACTGAATAGGTAATATTTACGTAATCACTAGTTAGTACATACCAATTTATTAGGTAACATCAACCTAACCGCTAAGTGTTTCCAACCTACTTTTTAGGTAGTATTTACCTACTCACTTTGTATGTCTCACCAACTCACTAGGTATTATTGACCTACTGAATAGGTAATATTTACGTAATCACTAGTTAGTACATACCAATTTATTAGGTAACATCTACCTAACCGCTAAGTGTTTCCAACCTACTTTTTAGGTAGTATTTACCTACTCACTTTGTATGTCTCACCAACTCAATAGGTATTATTGACCTACTGAATAGGTAATATTTACGTAATCACTAGTTAGTACATACCAATTTATTAGGTAACATCAACCTAACCGCTAAGTGTTTCCAACCTACTTTTTAGGTAGTATTTACCTACTCACTTTGTATGTTTCACCAACTCAATAGGTATTATTGACCTATTTAATGGGTAATATTAGCAATACCAACTTAGTAGGTTGTATTAACCAACTAATTTGTTAGTAATAACCTAAGCGCTATGTAGCCCCCAACTAACCTAATTGTTAGTTACTACCAACCTACTTATTGGGTGAATGTCGATACTAAAAATACCTAAATTAGGTTTAATTAACCTACTTTTTTGGTAAACATACCAAAATAGTCGGTTGCCGATACCTACTAAGTCGGTTATTTTGGGTCTTTATAAAGTAGGTATTTTTAACCTAAATAATAGGTTGATTGTACCAAGCTATTGTGTAATTATTACCAAATCAATAGGTTAATTCTACCTACTTAAAGAGCAAGTTGATAAACCCAATTAGTAGATTATTTTAACCTTAATAAGTAGGTTGCATTTACCGACTCAATACGTTAATGTGTACCTACTATTGGTTAAAACACGGTTTTACCAAAAAGTAGGTTTAATCTACCGACTTTTTGCATTACCAAGCGCACTAGGTAGAATTAGCCTACTTACCTAATATGTTTTTAGGTACATTTAACCTGAATTAGGTACATTTTACCTACTTTTGACATTAACCTACTAGATTAGGTTTGTAATTACCTAACTTTTTTCCCAGTGTAGGTGAACTGATAACTGATAATGTCAGTCATATTACTCAATATGTTTGACAGGATATGTAGCAAATAATTTTTTATCGATATTAAAAACGAAACATTCAGACACCTTATAGTTAAAATATAGTCCGACAAAATGACTGCTAATAGTAATTATTATATTCATCTGTGTTGCTGAATAAATCAATTTAATTGATGCTCCCCGCGGTTACACTCGTACAAATTTCGATTAAACCGTTATTAGCAATCAATCACCTTCATCGCAACTAAACTATCATGCTTAGGCTGTAGCATCCAAATGTATAAATGTATGCTACCTCAACTACAATAGTTGTCAACATTGATGACCTAGACTAGAATGTCCGATTTGACTGGAAATACTAAAATGTTCTGGTGCAGACTTATTCTAAATCAAAATTGTTTCAGAATTGTTTCGTCTCTAGCTAGCCCAGTCATAATTTAACTTAGCAACTTAGCTTAAACATTGTGGCCCTATAAAAATAAAATCTTAATCCGAATAATACCGATATTAGAGTAGAAAACGAAATTTTTCATAATTCTATTTTGGTATTATGTTTGTATGGAAATGGTAACAGTGCCCACCTTCTTAATACCGCCACCGCCAACCCTATATACAAGCCCCAATGCAAAAGAGTTCGTCTATTCATATATTGCAAAGGTTGCCTCTTTTCAACTTCACTATATTATTATAAAAAAGGCCTATGAAAAAATTTAAGTATGGGGTAAAATTCTCAATCCTAATGTTGTTAATCAGGCAATTTTAAATAAAAACATATCTTATCTAAATTATGTATTTATAGCACTTAAACTTGCTTCGTCTAAAGCAAAATAATACGTCTGGTTCTTAATCGATGCAAAATAGTACGTCCATGTCTCAATACTATCTGTTTTAGTTGAAAAATAAGTTAAATTTGAATTGAAAATAGAAATCATTCGTCAGAACAATTATGCAATAAAACCAATATTTATTGAATTAGTAGTACAGTTAGAAGGTGGGTAGTCAGAAAAACGTAAACAAAACACGTCATGGCCTACATATATCATCTAAACATCATACATCTAAAATGTCATAACTATGCCTGAGCTCCATTCAAATTTTTTCCAAATTTAATTTTTATTTCGGCCTTTTTTTTGCAAATTTATCCAAAAATAACAACAATCGCCGAGTGTTCATGATAATATCTTGGAATTATAATTATCTGCATTGCCGACTACTCGGCTAGTCTGCTAGTCGGCAGAACCCCTAGTCGGCCCACCTCTAGTAATTTTAGGACGCACGTTTTGTCATGATGTTTGGTTTCACCGTAAGAGTTCTGTAACAATTGACAATTTTTTTTTAAATATTTTCAAGGAAAAATACATCTTCAACAATTCACTCGCGGCGAGGCTTGAACTCGCGTTTCTGCGTCTGTATTGCAGCTTGTTAATCCATTGCAACACTCTAGTTCCCACCCCGAGCAATGAATTTAAGAATATGTATGTTAGAAATTAAACTAATTATTCGGTTTTAATCGCGTGGTGTTTCTCACTTTTAGCGTCGCGAAAACAGAAGAAAAATATGTATGTTTCCCCGTTTACTATTTTCGACTTAGGCTCGTTCGAACGCATCTACCCAAGAACCCACTTTCCAGTACTTTATCTGGTGGTGGTGGTTCCTGTAGATGGAAAAAGAGCGACAACTCTTGGGGAATGTGTTAACTGTAAAGTAAATCATTGAACTTTACAATTAACACTTTCGCTCACATCGATTTAACCATTAGCAATAGAATTTCGCAAGATAGCCTTCAGCACAGAAATTAATAAATATTTTGTTCAATGTAGGTACTGGGGTCAATTCGAGCAAACCACCGACTAAAACTTAACCTAACCAAAAACAGACTTATTTTAGTTAAGTTAAGTTTGTATGCTATTCGGTTTTGTCCACAAACTAAACTTAGAATTTGAAAATGACAGGACTAAATACGGACTAAATTGGATTCACAGATAAAAAATTGAGAACGAATGGTTTATGCTGTGAGGTTGGAGTACTTTATTCGTCTAGATTTCTCTATGATTATTTGTTTACTTTTTGTAGTTTGTAATACATCTGAATCAGTTTTGGTGTAGTTTTGAGTCGGAAAATGTATATAAGACCTAACGAACGCAGCAAAAGGAACTGCTTGTGGAGTGGAGAGGCTTCATGCTCAGTTGGCAAAAGGTAGGTCTTATTTCTGACGCAATTTACCTATGCTAATTGCTATTTCGATAGCGTAAGAGGAATTAGATTTATTTATCTACCGATACTAGTGCCTGCGGCTTTACCCGCCCAGGTCCCGATTCCGCGAGAATATCAGGATCATTACTAGCCTTTAATCTTCCTCGATATGTGGACTATCAAACACAAAAATATATTTTCAATTCGGACCAGTAAGTTCCTAAAATTAGCGCGTTCAACCAAACTAAAAAATCTCATAAGCTTTCTATTCATTAGTTTATTTAAGTTAAATGGATTAAGTCTAGTAAATTTAAGCCTTACCGACGCAAATAGGTCCACACAGAGGGTCTGAATATAGTAGGTGTTGCATAAAATGCAATTTTAAACCTGTTCTGTTCTGTGAAAAAACATTTTTGCTAAGATATTACTTTCAACTTTCAAGTCATAGTATATGGAATCAACTAGTTGCGTCCCGCGGTTTCACCCGCGTAAGTCCCGATCCCGTGGGACTATCGGGATCAAATGTAGCCTATAGCCTTCCTCAATAAATGGACTATCCAACACTGAAAGAATTTTTCAATTTGGACCAGCAACCGCTGGTGCTGAGATTAGCGCGTTCAAACAAACAAACAAAAAAAACAAACTCTTCCGCTTTATAATAGTAGTAGAATTACTAGCTCTGCACCCTGCGGTTTCACCCGCGTAAGGGTTAGTTTTAAAGATCTAAGCGTACATAGAAAATACAAACAGACACGACAGAGAGGGAAGTCACTTTGTTTTATACTATGTAAAGATTAAAGTTGTCCGAGTACCAGTTTTACCAAGAAACCAAATACCAATTATTACTCGGCTCAATGTTTGTCATTACAAGTACTTCGTGATTAACTATGTATGAAATGTATTTCCTTTGTTTTTTTGTAATTTTTTACCATTACTCTTTTATTTTTAGAATTGGGATGTCTGGCGCAGCAAAACAAAAACAAAAGCTCGAAAAGTATGGGCTCCATCAGCGGAACTGGAGGAGGTCCTCCAGGTCCAGATTTAACAGATCTGGACAATAAAATATTGGAAATTGTAGGACCTGCCTCTGTGTATGGTTTTGCGACTGTAGAGCAGGTAAGTTTTCCTTTAAAAACCAAGTGATACATATAATTAAATATTTTTGCTGTATATCTTAAATTATTTATTGTTAATTTCAGACCCCAAATGGAACATACTGCTGCTGCTGTTGCTGAAGTTCCTCCTGCTGTGCCTGCTCAGCTAGAAGATCCTCAATGAGTTCATCAACCACCGCCACAACAACCTGAGCTGCCCAACCGCCCCCATATATGCCGGCCTGAGCGGGTGCGAGCCCCAAGACCACCAAGACCGCCTGTTGCCGATAGCCTGACAGCAGCATTAAATGAAAATATTAGGCTGCTGAGCTGAGCAGATATTGCACTGCCATTAAGAGAAAATGCCTGTGCTAAGGTGCGGGCAGCTCAAGTTTTAGCTGAAGCGTTGAGGGGAGACACAGTTGAGGAAATTTTTGTTGAAGAGGCACAGTAAACTCCTAACTGGTTTAACTGTATAGACAATTCTAGCCAAATCTGAATCAAATTCTATTTTAACTACCTACCTAGTATATATTTTGAATAAAACTTGTAAATGATATAAAATGACTTTTATTGAAAATAATTGTTGCCTCCTAGTATGTGCAAATAGGCATATTGACAGGTATTTTATTATTATTTACTTATCAGGCAGGCAGTTGTTACAATTTTATTGATAGATGCCTGTATCCAGCTAGGTATTCTTAGTCTGTTTCTGTATTGGCTAAGTATTTGTCAAGTTTGTTCTTGAACTGGCTGATACTGTGCCGAGATGATGTCCTTTGGTAGCTTGTTCCATGCTCTGACCACTCTGTTGCTGAAGAAATGTTCGTGAGGGTTGTTGTGCGAGAAGGCACGGTGCGTAATTTGAGGTGGTGACCTCTGAGACGATCATTGGTGTCACGACTGAGTAGTTTGTGAAAGGCCAGCAGGTCATAGTCATTTGGTAGGTATACAAAACAGTTTTTTAAATTTGTTATCCGGCAATACGAATGGATTGAAACAGTCTCTTAATCGTTTTAATCTAAGCCCTTCGTCATTGCTTCTGCAATAAAATTAAACAAAAACATTTTACATAACACGCTTTTCTGAGGGTTTTTACTAAATCTGTCCATAAAGGCCGGCACTCAGAACACCTTTCAGCCCGTACTACAGCCAAAATTACAAATTCGTCAATCGTAACGTTATTTATTCGATAAATGTTGTTATTTACTTCAACGACCAATTTTAGTCCACACAAAATTAGTCGCGACTTAATTTTAGTTTGACGTTTACTATTTTGGTTGTTTTGTGGTCGTTCCGAATAGCTAAAAACGTTTTCTAACCTAATTTAGTTCGACTTAACTTATTTTGGTTTAGTCCTGTCATAATAAGTTAAGTCGGCGTTTTCTGAATAGCAATCTGTAATTTGACACGTCTTAACTAATTTTAAGTTAAGTTAAGTCGGAATTTGGCTTGCTCGAATTGACACCAGTACCTACACGTAGTTAAGTGTTTTGAATGGAGCCATTCAAGTCATTTAGCAACGACATGAGGCAACAATTATTATCCTTTCGAACATGTATGAGGTGTACAGTTGTACATACATATCGCCCAAATTATCCAATTGATAAAATTAATTCTTTATTATCAAATATTTCAAATACTTCCACGTCATCAATTTTTATTAATTCAATTTCTTACCCCTTTACTTACAAACGATGACTAACATGTGACTAAGTTAAGAAACGTTTGTCTTTGTCTGTCAACTTTGAAACTTCATGTCACAGTAAAAGACAAACGCTACGTAACATGGTCATCTGTTAATCATCGTTTGTAAGTAAGGGAGTAAATTAATATCTATGGTATAAATAAAGGTTAAGTTATGCTAAAATTAACTAGGTTATTGAAGAAGATATAATGTGTACAATTCTGATGCAGAAACCTTTCTTTCAGAGGATAGTACGTGAAGCATAATTATGCTGCCACGGATACACCAGTCCTTCAAAGTGTGGAGCAGTTAATGTCAGCTCCTGTTGAAATGGCACAATCTGCAATAGTTTACTCTGCAGCATCCTATTTGATGCCGGCACCTATGATTTTAATGTTAACTATCGTTAAATCTTGTTTTACCTGACAAGTATTCTTATATAAAGCGAAGAATGTTGGGTCTCTAATCTTATCTAATTTAGTATTTTCCTCATGTCATGTGACAGAAATAGATATAAATAGATAGTAGTGTCGTCACTACTATGGTGGTTGTGGTGGTGGTGGTGGTCACAAAATGGTTTAGAACATTTCTGATTTGTTAAGTTTTCTTAATGTTATTTAGCTGCATTTTAGCTTGAATAAAATCGGTTTTTGAAAAAGTGGAAGAAAATGTTTATATTAGATTCTTCTTGTGTTTTCGCGATGTTGTATTGAAATTAAAGACATTTTTCGGTTTGAATCGCGTGGTTTTTATTACTTTTAGCATTGTTACAACGCTCAACGTTTCGAGACCTTTCCAGGTCTCTTCTTCAGGATAGACTAACGATTCAAACCGAAAAATGTCTTTAATTTCAATGTTTATATTATTTATATTTAAAAAGTAACTACTAAAGAAGGTACCTACCAATGGACTAATCAGGATGGCAAACGTGGACGTGAATATAGACGCGTGTGCCTACAATGGAGCGACTATGTTCAATGACAACAACTCTTATATCTTGTACTAATAAATTAGGTGACTTTTCGAACCGTTGGAAGTTTTCTGTAGCCTGTTGATATAGGGAAAATCAGCAGTTTGGTATATATGTTATGGGCAATATGTATAATCCGGCATTGTATAGAATGCCTAGGCATTGTATACATTGCCTAAAATGTTCAGGCAATGTGTATAATACTATTCATTTCATACATTGCCTAGGTATTGTATAAAATGCCCGAAGCGCATCAGGCAATGTGTATAATGAACGACGGCAGCGGTCGCCGAAGCGCCTAATACTATAAATAAGAACATTATGAACATTTATTTTATATACAGTGCGATTTTTATACATCACGCCATTTTTATTTACAGAATAAGGCGCTGCGTGTAATCATGTTCTAACATTAACCTAACCTAACCAAGTCGGGGTGCTCCGTTTAGTTTTTCCGTGCTTTAGATAGTTAGATAGCATCGGGATTTTAACTGTAAATATTTTAATAAGTATTAGATACCTATTCGAATACGTACCCCCCCAAACTCCCTGCTAATATATAAAAGCTTATTTTAAATGAAAACTGTTGGTTTTTTTTGTATCATGATCAAATTTCCATAATCAAGTGGTAAGAAATGAACAGGGCGACTTTCTGCAGCAATTTTTTGGTACTGTCAAGTGCACTTCGACCTTTACACTTGCCATTCGATTTTGTCCTAATATCGCAGAAGATAAGAGAGGTGGAAATGTCAAAATGTAGAGCTCTACGTGTACTTGACTGTACGTTGTAAATGTAAATGTTTATCCGAAGGGAACTGCTATGTGAGAAACGCTGTCTACGCAAAAAAACACGTTACATACATTCCCTATGCGTCAACCGGCATTCTATACAATGCCTAGGTATTCCATACATTTCCTAGGTAAAGTGTAAAATAGTTTGAACATTCAATACCATTTCACACATTGCCTGGACGACCCCGGCATTCTATGCAATACCTAGGAAATGTATAGAATGCCTGCATTATACACATTGCCTATAACATATACATTGTACCTACTTGTAAATAAAACTTGTTTGGTTAGAATCACAGACTCATAAACAACTAGCATCGCCCTGCAGCGTCACCCGCATAAATCCAGAGCACATGGAAATATTGGGATAAAATTAGCTCATGTTACTCCCAAGGATCCAATGTATCATCAATCATCATATTAACATTCATCAAAATGGATTGTTCGTATCGGAGATTACTTTAAAAAAACAGTCATCTAAAGATACTGTTCAACTCATTGAAACATCCATATTTTTCTTCCCTATATTTTTGTTATTAGTATTGTATAAAATAAAACTCACAATAAAATACCTAATAATCATTTCAGCTCAGTAACATTATATAAATATAACGAACAAAGTCAGAGGACAAACTAGTAATTAAAATAATCTTAAAACTAATATTGTTAAAAAGTGCATGTAGGTCGAGAGTACCACTGTAAATTGTGATGAGTCGTTAGAAGAATCTCGGTCAACAATCGCACGATCACATCGATACACACATTAACAACTAATTATTGCCGAATTGTAAATTAAAAATGTATATAAACTTAAGATAATTGTTAAATAAATTAATTGGAAACCAGCATCAGAGTCGAGTTTTACTCCTCCTCCCAAAGAAGAACGAGCTGTGCCTAGCAACCGCTAGAAGAGCTATTGCAGCTAAGAAGAAACGATCTGTGCCTAGCAACCGCTAGAAGAGCTATTGCAGCTGCTACATGCTTCTAGCATCCTCTCACTGCGGCCAGGAAACCTTTCGCCGTCAGTAGATCGGTCTTGTGAGTCCGCTTGACCGGCAGTGAGAATACCCTTCCTGTGTACATTGCACTTCGTACACACACCTTTATTCCTACCCACTTTCCGTCTGTCACTCTAGGTCTCCTGGTGACAGATATCCCGTATCTATCTATATATTTATGTATTGTCACTATATGGTTAGGGCTAGGTACACATAGGGATGGTTAGGTAGGGTAGGGCTAGTTAGGTACACAATAAAGTTAGGTACACACGCTTACATACATACACTATACTAGGAACCATACACAACAGATTCATTTGATATAGTTAGCTACCAGTAGGGAATAGGGAACTATTAGGGAATAGGGAACCGAGTACTTAGGAATTAGGTATTTAGGCACCCTCTCATTTGTAAAACACTTAAACGCCGTAAGGTAAGTAGCGGTTTACTTGGGTTTTACACAGATACATACGGCTACATACAAACATTAATCCAAACTTTTCCTCTAAAAAATATTAGTTTAGAAAGAGTTAGAGTAATGCTTTTTGAAAAAATGCTTTCAAAAACTTTAGAACCCGGCGGGACTCGAACCCGCGACTACTGGTATTCCGTTCCAGCGCGATACACAATTTACAATTTATCTACAATTTTAACCTATTCAATGAAATTTTTGGACCAAACGATTCAAAATTTATCAAGGAACTACTTTCTAAGTCAGGGGTTCCCTAACTTATTTGAGTCGCGCCCCAAATAAGTATTTTTACTGCTCATAATTTTTTTTTCAGTCATACAAAAGGTATTTGGTACAACTTACCAAATACCTTTGATAGCGCCCGTGAGGTGACCGCGGGGCCAGTCTAGAGGCTGATATTGGCCG
This sequence comes from Idaea biselata, assembly GCA_958496205.1. Classification (NCBI taxonomy): domain Eukaryota; kingdom Metazoa; phylum Arthropoda; class Insecta; order Lepidoptera; family Geometridae; genus Idaea; species Idaea biselata. The sequence goes on along the minus strand of OY292405.1, from coordinate 19,552,103 downwards.
ACTGAGAAAAAAATATTATGTTCTTCACAGGCGTCAAATTCAAATAATTTCATTGGTCGAATGGAATGCATTCTCTCAGCGATCGCAGGTATTAACTGCACAGGTGCCCCGCGCCCCCCTTGAAATACCTCTGCACCCCCCCTGGGGGGCGCGCCCCCAGTTAGGGAATCCCTGTTCTAAGTGGTCAGCAGTATCAAGTTATACTGAACGTTACAATCTTTAAAATTTGTAGGCTTTAGGTTTGTACCATGTGTCCCTTTATATGGCCGATTTGATCCTACATGTCGGCTGACTTGATCCGGGGGATCAAGTCTTCCATATATGAGGAACACTTGGGACGTCTACACTTGTTGCCGGAAATTTGGGGACTGGAACATAAATTAAATTGAAATTCAACTGTATCAAGCAATTACTCAAACTCAAAATTCAAAATTTTACCTCAATATATTTGTATCAACTGTCCCCTTTGTATGGATGACTTGATCCTACCTGTCGAAAGTCATGATTTTGGAGGGATCAAGTCTCCCATATATGAGGGACACTTGGGGCTAGTTTTAACAATAAAGATTTTATTAATTATGTTGTTAAAATTGGAGTTTTTTAAGATAATAAAAGATGGTTAGATAATTATTATTTTTTCTTTAATTCGATAACCAGCAAAATAAGCTTACAAAATCAAGAAAATGCTATCAAGCCTAAAAATGCAATAATTATCATTATATATTTTTTCTATTAACATTAAAAGATTATCAAACTATAGGTTGATGCTTAAATTGCCTACCTACTAAACTTAAGTTAGTTACGGTCTTTGTACCTAAATATAACAAGTAAATCACAAAGGTCAGAGATTCTAGGAACGGATAATAGTCTTAGACAAAATCTTTTAAACTAAAAAATGTTAAGCTTAAAGGAAATTGTAGAAATCAAATCAAACTTAAAAAATCTTCTAAATATTTTTTTGCCATTTTTTGGAAGTTTCACTATAGCTTGCGAAGTGCAAATTTATCAAAAAATAGCAACAATCGCCGAGTGATCATGATTAACCCAAATATCTCGGAATTATAATGATCTCCATTGCCGACTAGTCGGCAAATTTGGAACCGACTAGTCGGCTAGTCTGCTAGTCGGCAGAACCCCTAGTCGGCCCATCTCTAATCTATATCTATAAAATTCTTTGTCCTGAGTGACTGACTGACTGAGTGACTGACTGATGTTCTATCAACGCACAGCCTAAACCGCTGATAGTAGAGAGTTGAAATTTGGAGAGTCTGTTCTTTATGTGATGTAGGCATCCGATAAGAAAGGATTTTTGAAAATTCCACCCCTAAGGGGGTGAAATGGGGTAGCAAAGTTTGTATGGGACAACGTGTTTCCTTGGTCTAATCGACTGGAAACTTTGCATAGATATACTTCTATAGAATTAATTGAATACGTGTTTTGTATTTTTTTTTTGAAATTCATCCCCTTAGGATGGTTAAACGGGGTATAAAGTTAAATTTGCACCGATACGGGGGTGATTTACTTCGACATTGGAATAAATACTCTTTGTTGCATTTGAATAATCAATTTTATTTTGACACATGTTTGACAACTAACAATTATTTTTTTTAATTTGTTCGATTTGACAATTGAAAGTAAAAAGGTTAAACTCACATTTATTTACGAGTATAGTGCGTTTCATCTTTATTTACCTATGCCGTCATGTTGGTAGCAAAACAAAAAGGTGCAAAATACAAAAAAAATAAGTGTGCTACCTTGAATTTAGGGAGATTTGTATATTAAGAATGAATGAACGAATCTTCCTGTATTCAAGGTTTAGGGTAAGTATAGCACATTCAAGATATTAAGGCAAGACTTTTTTGTTTTGCTACCAACATGAAGGCATAGGTAAATAAAGATGAAACGCACTCTAGGTATTTGGTCAAAACAGTTCACCTTTTTAACCAAGTTCAAAAAAGAAGCATGCATGTGAATATGTTCACACCGTACCTACTCCGTATATGATTTCGATAATTCTTTTTTTATGGTGAGTAGTGAGAGTTCCAAATTGGTCCCATAAAATCCAGGTGAAAATGATGAGAATCTTCGGAATGATGAGCAGAATAGTATCCCACAATGCAGTAAATTACAATTTTTAGGACTTCTATCAATAGAATAGGCTTATAAAGAACTAGGTACAAATTGATGGACTACCCGAAACTACCTTTTCATAAGAAAACTCCTCAATGATTAAAGTTACGGTCACAATTTTGATGATTTTTATTTAGTTAGAATGTTTTTTTTCACATTTCTTTGTAGGTTTACTGTTATTGCGATGTGTTCCCATATCATGCGGCGGGCAATATCATGGGATGATCTTTCTATGATATTCCCCGTCCCAAATCAAGCAGAAGAAGAATCGAAGAGACTGTAAGAAACCTGATTCAAATAGTTGTTAGCACACTGGTCATCATGTTTCATCTTTGACGTCATCAACGCTTAGCATCAGGTGTAATAGCGGTCAAAACACTTCTCTTACGTTTTTAAAGAAAGCTAAAGGAGCGGGCTATTTCATTAGTTACGATTATTAAAAAAATACTATCGTGTTTTTGTTATTTAAAATGGCATGACTCAAGATTAGGCGCATAATATGCTTCTGGATAATGTAATGTAATGGTATATTAGGCCATGTAGCCCCGGCATAGAATAGGGTTACCCCATCTCATCCCGTAGATGTCGTAAAAGGCGACATAGGAATCTGAGGGAGATTACCAAACCTTAAGTTCTCCCCGCGCGGTGGTGGATAAACTGCTTGATCCCTAAGAGGGTTGGTGTCAGGCAGAAAGCCGGCCGTAAAAACATTGCCAAATCTAATTGCAGAAGGTATGGTCAATGATGACTAACCGACTGCGCCGACCCCAAATAAAAAAAAAACAATTTGCGTTTAAGCGACACCCGGGCTCCCGAGAGGGATGCAACCGGGAACATCGCTCGGATGAGAAGGAGAATGTAGGTATATTTGTGCAAGAATCATCAAAATCAGTTTAGTAGTTACCTACGAAGATTACTATTCGTATACGTGATACCATACATCCATCCATACACCCAAACTTTACCTTTTATAATATTAGTACCTACTGATAAGCAGCGTGCGTTACCTCCACACTTTACCTCCCACTGTGCAAAATTCCACACATAAACAGTCGCCCAGGGAAGTAATTTCAGAACAGCTGGACCGATTACGATTATGTATTTAAATAACTGAATCTTCTTCTTCCTTCCCTTTATCCCGCCGTTATTTCTAACAGCTGCAAGTTGATCTGTCGTTGGGTTGTCGTTTTTGCCCATTTGGCTTGCTTGAGGACTCTCGCAATATAAATTTACCACGTCGAAGGCCTACCTTTTTATTAGAGCTGTTTCACTTATGTGATGTATTTTGATAGCTGAATAGCTCACGGTAGGCTATATTGAATAACAAACAATATGACATTTTACTGTTTAAAATAATTGAATTTAGTTCACCACGCAACCGGATGGAATCGGAACTAGCCGAAACCCGACGGGTTTCGAGCAACCGCTAGTAACTAAATTAAGTTCGGAAATAAGTCTTCTTATTTAAAAAAAAATGTTTTCTTAATAGTTTTACTGTTAGAAGGAAAAAAGTAGGTAAAATCGATAAAAATAAATTAAATTTGTAGAAACATAAACGAGTCACTAAAAGATAATCACAATAATACTTATTCAAAATCATAGGGATTTTTAGTATTAATTAATGTTAAAAGATTAGATAATAGAATTAAATATAATAGCAAAGACTTAGACGCCGCCGCCGTGCCTATCAAAATATTGTTATTGTTTTGATATATAATTACTTAATTTATTTTTAGAAATGAATCATAGGTTTAATCTATTTGTTTCGAAAATAATAAGAATGGGAGTTTATCACAATCTGTGATAGTACAGTCAGCATAAATAGTCCAATACCACATTCAGATTTTCAAAATAGCTCTCCTCTAACTTTTCATCGCTTTTAGCGATAAGGCCGTCCATTGTACCTAGATTTAAGTTGTTTTTGGTTTTTCTTTGAATTGTAATTGTATATTGGTGCGTAACAATAAATAATTAATCTGTCTATCTATACTTCTATATCAATACTCTATACTTAATGTTATAAAGAGGATTCATTTGTATTTTTGTATGTATGTGTGTCGTATGTTTGTAATGAATAAACTCAAAAGCTACTGGACCGATTTCAAAAATTCTATCACCATTAGAAAGTTGAGTAAATAGGATACTTTTGTTCCTGATATTCCCACGGCATCGGGACTTACGCGGGTGAAACCGCGGGACGCAGCTAGTAAAGTTATAAACATACTATGCGTCATTCTATCACGTAGAATGGGATGCACGTTAAATCGTCGACTTTCTCTTCGTTTACGACCGACGTCTCCATCGACGGTATGCAAGCCACAACACAACCGCTGTATCCGAGTCCATGTTTATAATTGACTAAATCCGTCTCATCACATGCGCGCGTGATTTCGCCGCATCTGGACGCAATACAAATCAAAAAGCACGAGTGGACTCGCGCGTAAATCGCGCTTTCTGGACAGGCTCGTAGATAAGTTTCCGCGTCACTCTTATTTTCGAATGACGTGTAATGTTTCCTACGGTGGACGCTGAATATATATCGCAGGTTACGTCATTAGCAGAACAGTCTAGTTTACCTAGCGAAGCTGAGAACTTGCCCGGAGACACTCAGGAAGCAACACAACAGAACCACAGGGAGATAACCTTCAACATGCTTTTGAAGGAAATAATATTCTGTGTTGCCCTAGCCCTTACGACCTACGGTGCTCTACCCAACACGTAAGATACCCGAAGACTTACTATAAATATATAGAAGTTAAGGCCAACCATTATTTTATCTAAGCATTATGTTTTTAGGCCCACCAAAGTCAGTGATTGGTACCGAGGGCAGCTGAGCCATGCCTTAGCATCTGTGAACACAACTGACATATATTTTGTGATGTATTATGCTCCCTGGGATGCCGAGTCACAGTATGTTAGAGGAGAATTTGAAAAAGCAGCCGTGGTGCTTGGGGATCGGGTTAGTTGTTTTAATAATTTACTAATTCAAAAATTTTTGTAGATTGATCTGATCTTGTTTCACTGCTGTCTTCCTATCTTCTAGATTAGTGTGTTACATCTAATATACACATCAACATCGTCTAGGGATATTTTATATAAAGTTCTTAAACTTAAAAAATACTGGCCGATTTAAAAATATTTTAATGGAACCTTATTGTGTAGGCCTTATTGTATGATTCCAAATTTGAATTTTAAAAAATTAATTAAAAACATAAGATTAGCACGGCAATTATTGTAGCGAGTTCGAAGGTTTAAATTTACTTAACGCAGTTTTAAGCATTTTGTTTAAACAAATTGAAGTTTTAATATTTTGTTTTTGATTAATTACAATTTAATACAACTGTATGCATCATGCAGCGGCGTCATTTAACAAGAAACGAAATGTTAAGGGCAGTAGGAATGCTCCAAGCTGGGGCTACTCAACGGAGTATTGCCGAGGAGATTGGAACAAGACAAAACGTGATATCAAGATTGTGGTCACGTTATCGTGCTACTGGTGAAGTGGCTGAAAGGCATCCAGGCGGAAAGCGGATAACTACCCAAAGACAAGACCGATTTTTGCAAGTGGCCGCGAGAAGACAACCAAATGTTACGGCCATGCAGTTGGTTCAAACGCTCCAGTCAGACCACCAGGTGCTTGTCAGTGACCAAACTGTGAGGAGAAGACTGCACGAGGCTAACCTTCATTCTCGCAGGCCGCTTCGTACTCTAGCACTACGCAGAGGAAATCGTGGACGAAGATTACAGTGGGCTAGAGAACATTTGCCTTGGGAAGATATCGAGTGGTCGGTAGTGTTGTTTACCGATGAGTCCCGATTCGGATTTCATCCTGATTCACGTAGAGTACGCGTATGGCGAGCTTCTGGTCGTGACAACCGTCTGCAACACCCTCAAGAGGTCCATCCATACCATGGCGGAACAATTATGGTTTGGGCGGGAATTCGTATTGGTGGAAGAACAGACCTCGTTTGGATCAGAAACACTATGACTGCCGAAAAATACCGTAATCAGGTGCTAGCACCAATAATCTATCCCCATCGACTGCAAATGGGCCAAGTTTTTACGCTCATGCACGACAACGCCCGTCCGCACACTGCGCGAGTGGTGACCAGCTGGCTAGAGGAGCACGACGTGTCGGTCTTAGACCGGCCCGCGCAGTCACCAGACCTAAACCCCATAGAGCACGCGTGGGATATGCTTCAAAGAAGGGCTTTGAGGAATTCGCCTCCAAATGTTGCGACTGAAGAGCAACTTTTTTTTGCATCTTGGCAGGACCTGGGACAATATTCCGCAGCAAGATATTGACAACCTGATTCAAAGCATGAAAGACCGTTGTAGGGCCGTGATTAACGTCATGGGTGGTTTCACTGACTACTAATTTTAACTTCAAATAAAAAAACCTAATAATTTCGTTTTACTTTATTTTTTTCCTTAGATAGACATTTTATCTTAAATTTAACATTATTTCACTTTTTGCGTTTTTTAAAATAAAAAAATATTTAAGCATAAAACAATATTTTGTTGTATTCTAAATCATAGTCTGATAAGTAGGCTTTACAAAAATATATACATGTTGTTTGTTAGTAAACACAATTTTTGAGTAAATTAAGAAATTCTGAATATCCCTAGACGGTGTTGATGTGTGTACCATAATCACCCCTTACTATCAGCTAAGATGGTGGTGAAATATTGTATTGCTATTGTTTACTAAATACCTAAAACTTTTCTATAATTTTCAGTTTTAGACATAAGAAGGCAAATGGGTGTGAACTTCTCCATACCAGCAAATTCAGCTGTTTTCTTCCTAATTATTGATCAGACCACATACCTATCTGCCTTATTAACTGTAGGTAGGCTTAGTTATCATAGCTAGTAAATAAAATTCAGTACATTTTTGTTGAAAAATATTTCTAACAGTTGCACTTTGTGGAACATGATTACTTTGCCCTTTGCCATTTATTACCCTTTGTGATGTCACCACTAGAGATGGGCAGTGGGGAAAAAACCCGGTTATTTATGTGGGAAAAACCCAATAGACGGGTATTTTCATAACTTAACGTAATTATCACGATCTTAAAAAAATTACTTTATTTTTATTTTTAGAACAAATTCAGCGAAAAATAGGTACTTGGCGATGTGCACATACTTTGCGCCAGCGTATACAGGGTGAACCATTTAAATGGGCCTTCAGGGGGATATCCTAAACTATAAGAGATAGCGAAAAATGCTGAAAAGAGTTGCGTCCCCGATTTTGATAAAAACTAACATGGCATTAATTGATTTTTTTAAAAATAATTACCCTGGCCAGGAATTAAACTTTGTCTTTTTGCAAACAAATAAACACCCTATATTATTGTACCGATCGATAGTGTTGCTGATAAAGATCAAATCCTGGAAACAAACAAATTGTGGTAAATCGAGAAAAATGTCAATTTTTAATAAAAATATGAAATAGTCAAGTATGCTGTACAAGTACTCGTGGGTTATCTACCCGTACCTATTACAACGACCTACTCGATTTGAACGACTGCAAATCGAGTAGGTCGTTGTTCTCGATTTGCAGAACATGGTCTGAAATGATGATAAAATGCTAGATTTTATCATCATTTCAGAACATGTTCTGGTTTCAAAATTTCGCACACAGTTCAAAGCATGAGCTTTGATGTGTGATGTAAGCAGTGATGCACAACTGAGAGATTTCTTTTTTTGTGAAAATTAATATTTTTATTAAAAATGAGGCATTTGTCTTGATTTACCACAATGTCTATGTTTGTTTCCATTTATCAGCAACGCTATCGATCAGTACAATAATATAGGATGTTTATTTTTTTTGCAAAAAGTCAAGGTTCGATTCCTGGCTAGGGTAATTAATTTTTCGAAAATCTATTAATGCCATTTTATTTTTTGTCAAAATCGGGGACGCAACTCCTTTCAGCATTTTTCTCTTTCTCTTATAATTTAGGATATCCCCCTGAAGGCCCGTTTAAATGGTTCACCCTGTATATTATTAATTTTGCAAATTCTATTTCTTGTGTATTTCCACTAGATGTAATTTAATTATTTAAATATTTTATTTTATTTTATACCGACGACCTCTGTGGCGCGTCGTGCGAAAGCGCGACTGCAATACAGGAGGTTGCGGGTTCGATTCCCGCCGGGTGCAAGTATTTATGCTTATAGAATAATCATTTGTGTCTGGTCCCTCTATGTATAATATGTATGTACTTACAAAAGAAAAATAAATATAAGTATTATATCCGTTGTCTAGTCACCGTAACACAAGCTTAGTCGCTTACCACGGGGCTAGATGGCGCTGTGTGTTGTCACAGAATTTATTTATTTAATTAATTAGGTAGCATTGAGTAAATAAAACGTTTTTGTTGAATTATAAAGATAAACAAAGTTACATTAGCTCTAATTATAGAGCACAAAAACGTTTTATTTAATCAATGCTACCTAATTAATAAAATAAAAATAAAATAAAATAATATATTTAAATAATTAAATTACATGTATATATCAAATAGTACATACTATTTGATACATACTACTAATGTAGTAATAGTACTTAAATAGTACATACTATTTGATATACAACGTGCTCCGAGGTATTAAGCCGAAAGGGGGTTGTTCTAGAGGTCAAGGCGAACAACTTTTGTTCTACAAGTTTTGAAAATTCGAAGTAGTTTTCGAAAATTTTGAGTTTAAAGTTTGCATGAAAATCAGCTGTTTTTTACAGTTTGAGGTCATTGGCCTTAAGGTGCCCTTTTATTTAGTTTGGACCACTACAATCTAAACATTAATTGCCTTTTTTTTACAAAAACATCTGTTTTTTTTGTGATACCACTTTAAATTTTTCGAAAAAAAAGTTCAAATTTCCAAAAGACGTAGAATAAAAGTTGTTCGCCTAGACCTCCAGAACAACCCCCTTTCGGCTTAATACCCCCTCGTCGAAACACCCTGTATACATGTATGTACACATTACCTAGATGTTACATATGCTAAATATGAAAAAACCCGAGAATTTTCCCCGGGTTTTTTCCCTGTTTTTTCCCACCTTTGGGTTTTTTCCGGGTAAAATCCCATCACTAGCACCACCCTTTAACAGATATAAAAACACTTTGCAAGTTAATATTAGAAATAAATTTTAAAGGAAAAATGCATTCCTTTAAAATATATCTAGTAAATCTGCTAAGAGCATTTAAAACAAAAATAAAGAGTACCTAGGTATTAAAGTAATATTATCAAAATATTATTGCAAAAACATTCAGTTTCATATTTAACATCTTTTGAAAATTGTACTTTTCCATAAAATTAATTATTGAAATGTATTTATCAAACGAAATTAATCTTTAAACAAAATGCATAAGGTTCATTTTAAATTAACCAATACAATACACAGTATATTGTTGTTGTCATATTGTTGGTCATATTATCATATCATGTTATCATGTTGTTGTTATTGTATATTGTTATCACCTGATAAGCAATGTCCTTGACATCACATTTTTTCCTTGTTTTGAATGTGAGAGAGTGTACTTACTAGAGATGGGCCGACTAGTCGCCGACTAGTCGTCAACTAACAATTATGCAATAAAACCAATATTTAATTGAATTAATAGTACAGTATGAAGGTGGATAGTCAGAAAAACGTAAACAAAACAAGTCATAGCCTACATACATCATCTTAACATTAAACATCTAAAATGTCATAACTATGCCTCAGCTCCATGAATTTTTTTTTCCTACTTTTATTTTTATTTTTAACTTTTTTTTTTGATTCAAACCGAAAAATGTCTTTAATTTCAATACAACATCGCGAAAACAGAAGAAGAATCTTTTATTTTTATTTCAACATTTTTTGGAAGTTTCGTTACAGCTTTCGAAGTGCAAATTTATCCAAAAATACCAACGATCGCCGAGTGGTCATGATTAACCCAAATATCTGGGAATTATATTGATCTGCATTGCCGACTAGTCGGCCGACTAGTCGGCAATTTTGGAACCGACTAGTCGGCTAGTCTGCTAGTCGGCAAGTCGGCACTACCCCTAGTCGGCCCATCTCTAGTACTTACAGCTACTACCTACAAGTATACCATGGATAAACTGTATTTGTCACATATTTCACTTATTTATTATCATACATTTCAAATTACTTTCACAGTTATTACAAAACTAAATTCTCTGTAAACTTAGACAAACACACAAATATATTTCCATATATTTTTATTATTATACCTAACCTAACATAAAAAAATCATGAATATTAATTAATTCAATTGATGACAAATAATAATAACAATAAAATGCCCGCAGGGCACCTTGAGGCGAGGTGTCGGGGAGTAGCGACCCCGCAGCTTCCCGAGTGCTCCAGGGGGAAGTCACCGTTCGTCACCTCCGGCTTGTCTTAGTTGGCTGGTCGGAGTAAACATTGATGAGGAAGCGGTCCCCCGCCTCTGGCTTGCCTTCACCGGCTGGTCAGAGTGGAGTCGCAAGAGCAGAAATGCTCGAAGGATGGACACCTCACGTCAGTGATAAGTTGGCCCGATCTCTGGAATACCAGTGATGACTTAAAATCCAGGGAGGTCTCTCCATCCTTCAGCCTCTCACGTTCCTGTTGCTCCCTTGCTGTTATTTTCTCAGCTGATTAGTTTGTGAGTTGGCAAGTCTCCGTCTGCCATTTTTACGTGTTTATTGAACATTGTTACGGCAGACGCCATAATCACCATAGTTCCCCCAGTAGCCAATCCACTACCATCACATCACTATAGCCCATGTTGTTTTCATCCGTAGATTTCTCAATAGTTCCATCCGATCCGGTGGTTGTCCTTGGCTGCATTTTATAGTGCAGACAGGGACAATCGCTGGCTTGGTGTCCACTTCATAGTTTGCGAGTTAAATTGTTATTGAAAAGGGCCTCTACGTGTTGGCTTCGGCTCCACGTACGCCTTCCAAAAGTCCGAGGCTCCATAGCCCCGTGATACTGGACGTATAACAGACAATAATAAAATCTTTGAAAAGTATCTACCTTTTAATCCTATATTAGACTAGGTACATACCTACATATTGAATTTAGCTCTTCTGGCTTAATAATAAGTAAATATTGCAAGACGTTACACACAACGCATATACAGTGGTGGTCATTTAATTAAGAACGCTGATATAGAGCGAAGATTTTTTCAAACTAAGACGCAATAGTAGATTGTATAACAAGGGAGCAAAATAGTATTTTTACGGCGAGGGCGTTACTTTGAATCACGAGCAAAGCGAAGAATTCTAGAATAGAATCCCGAGCGTAGCGAGGGATTCTAACGTAGAATTCTGAGCGCAGCGAGGGATTCAAAGTATACATCGCCCGAGGCAAAAATAATTTGCTCTCGAGTCATATACTCTACTTTTCATCCCCTTTCTATGAGAAAATAAAAAAGATATGGTGTTACGTAATTCGTGAATATACCTATTTACTTAAACAAAAATGTTGGGTATAAAATTTTAATATCACGTTTATTATACAGAAGCCCTCTATAAATATTTGTTGGTTGTTATAGCGGCTACAGAAATACATCATCTGTGAAAATTTCATATAAATACTAAAAAAAATAAGCAAAATGAATAAAACAAATGAAACAAATGTAACTAATGAAACTAATGAAACTAATGAAACTAATGAAACTAATGAAACTAATGAAACTAATGAAACTAATGAAACTAATGAAACTAATGAAACTAATGAAACTAATGAAACTAATGAAACTAACGAAACTAACGAAACTAACGAAACTAACGAAACTAACGAATCTAACGAATCTAACGAATCTAACGAAACTAACGAAACTAACGAAACTAACGAAACTAACGAAACTAACGAAACTAACGAAACTGACGAAACTGACGAAACTGACGAAACTGACGAAACTGACGAAACTGACAAAACTAACGAAACTAACGAAACTTATGAAACTAATGAAACTAATGAAACAAATGAAACAAATGAAACTAATGAAAAAAATGAAACTAATGAAAAAATGAAACTAATGAAACTAATGCTACTAATGCTACTAAAGAAACTAATGAATCTAATGAAACTAATGAAACTAATGAAACTAATGACACTAATGAAACTAATAAAATAAATAAATTCTGTGAACAACACAGCGCCATCTAGCCCCGTGGTAAGCGACTAAGCTTGTGTTACGGTGACACAACACATATCAGCCAGTAATTCATATAATTTACGTTTGATTTCTATGAATGATACAGATGTTCCAAATTCAAATTTACTTTGCTCCCGCCTATTTTATTTTGCTCCCGCCTGTTTTACTTTGCTCCCGCCTGTTTATCTCTTAACAGAAAAGAGCTGCTTTGGTCGCACTTATAGAGGACCAAAGCGACACTTTTCGAATAGATGGGATGAAAAACTAATTGCATGCATTTGCTTTTATTTCTCTCGGTATCGTAAAACATTTCCATATTACCACTGTATTCATTGATACACATGATTAGCTAAAAATAAATAGACAAACTTTTTACACTACTTTTAAACAAAGTATTCCTAATTACTGGCTGGTCACGTAATTAAGAACGCTAAGTAGTTTATACCTTCATTCAAATTTAAATAGAGAAAACTCAGTCGATTTGTTACTGTTTGTATAATTTTGGCGCCATTTCGTGCTGTAAAAGATTAAAAGTGATTGCTTCTTTTGAAAAAACAATGGGAAAAAATAAAAGTTGTGATAAATCTACAAGGGAAGTAATAATAAACTTCGCCGGAAGAATTGGTCTTATAAAAAGATAGCCGACCATCTGCAATGTTCAAAAACGATGGTTTTCCACGCTGTAGAGCATTTTGCTACGTATCAAACTACTTCGAATGTTCCACGTGTACCTAAACAGAGAAAAACAACTCCTCGAGATGACCGATACATCGTTCGTATGGCAAAACAAAATCCTTTTAAAGGGTCCAATGAGCTTAGAAAAGAATATTTTTGGTGAAAACAACCCGCAATCTCAGCACGCACTATTCGAAGACGTTTAGTAGAAAAAAAATTGCACGGTAGGATAGCAAGAAAGATACCCATGTTAAAACTTTGCCACAGCAAGCCCGGCTTGCTTGAAAACTGGACTGTGCGAAAGTGGAAAAATTTACTTTTTTCTGACAAGACGAAAATAAACAGAGTATGTTCTGATGGAAAACGATATGTACGACGTCCCCCGAATACAGCATTCGACCCTAAGTACACGAAAGTTGCATTAAAGCACGGTGGTGGAAATGTGAAAATTTGGGGTTGCTTTTCTGGACATGGTGCAGGACCTGTAAAGTTGATAGAAGGTAACATGGATCAGTTCCAATACAAAAATATACTGGAAGAAACAATGTTACCATACGCTGAAGACGTTCTACCGGTCATTTGGACATTCCAGCATGACAATAATCCAAAGCACACTGCACGCACCGTAAAAGAATTTCTTACAGCGCAATCAGTTTCTGTCTTAGACTGGCCTGCTAACAGTCCAGATCTAAACCCAATAGAGAATCTGTGGTTTGAAGTAAAGAAAAAGGTTTCAAATACAAAGTGTGGAAATTAAAGAGAGCTGTATTGAGTTTTTTAGAAGAATGGAACTCTATTTCTCTTGCAAAAGGTCAAAAATTAATAGAGTCAATGCCTCGCCGGTGTAAAGCTGTAATTAAAAGCCGGGGATATGCTATTAACTATTAATTTTAGAATCAGAATCAGAATCATTTATTCACTTAAAATAGAGTTGCTTTACAGGTGTAATGGCTATTACATTTTATGTCCGTCCATTTTACCTACTTGAGGCATGTGAATATTTACATTTTGTTTTTATATTTATGTCAAATAATTTAAAAAAGTCAAACAATTTAAAAAGGTACACACACGAATTAACTTCAATAAATAATAATAATCAAGTACAATGTCAATAAATAATAATAATCGTTACATAATTTAGTTAGTTAAATGTTTATAAAATTTCTTTTTAAGTTTCCTGCGCTACATAATATTGTGATTTTTTAAATCTAAGTGTCAAACAAAACAAATCCCGAGCAGTTAAATAAATCGTTCTTAATTATTTGTCCAGTTTTAGTACTATTTGAATGTGTTACTTTGGTAAAATCAATAAAATGTGCAAAAAATAGTTAGCGATTTCATACTTTATTCCTAAGTCAGGTTGCTCTATTAATGTGACTATTATATAACATAACTAGTTGCTTCTCAGAAGGTACACATCTCTGTGTATAATACGATTTAAATAAAAAACTTCAAGAACTTCAAATCGTTCTTAATTATATGACCACAACTGTATGTACCTACTGTAAATGGAACCTAGCGAATTCATGCTTAAAAATAAATATTTGTTTCTGGTGGGTGTTTTCTATGTCTTTTAAGCATGTAGGTATTTACAAAAGAAAAATAAATTTAAGTATAATGTCCATTGTCTAGTACCCATGTTAAAACTTTGCCACAGCAAGCCCGGCTTGCTTGAAAACTGGACTGTGCGAAAGTGGAAAAATTTACTTTTTTCTGACAAGACGAAAATAAACAGAGTATGTTCTGATGGAAAACGATATGTACGACGTCCCCCGAATACAGCATTCGACCCTAAGTACACGAAAGTTGCATTAAAGCACGGTGGTGGAAATGTGAAAATTTGGGGTTGCTTTTCTGGACATGGTGCAGGACCTGTAAAGTTGATAGAAGGTAACATGGATCAGTTCCAATACAAAAATATACTGGAAGAAACAATGTTACCATACGCTGAAGACGTTCTACCGGTCATTTGGACATTCCAGCATGACAATAATCCAAAGCACACTGCACGCACCGTAAAAGAATTTCTTACAGCGCAATCAGTTTCTGTCTTAGACTGGCCTGCTAACAGTCCAGATCTAAACCCAATAGAGAATCTGTGGTTTGAAGTAAAGAAAAAGGTTTCAAATACAAAGTGTGGAAATTAAAGAGAGCTGTATTGAGTTTTTTAGAAGAATGGAACTCTATTTCTCTTGCAAAAGGTCAAAAATTAATAGAGTCAATGCCTCGCCGGTGTAAAGCTGTAATTAAAAGCCGGGGATATGCTATTAACTATTAATTTTAGAATCAGAATCAGAATCATTTATTCACTTAAAATAGAGTTGCTTTACAGGTGTAATGGCTATTACATTTTATGTCCGTCCATTTTACCTACTTGAGGCATGTGAATATTTACATTTTGTTTTTATATTTATGTCAAATAATTTAAAAAAGTCAAACAATTTAAAAAGGTACACACACGAATTAACTTCAATAAATAATAATAATCAAGTACAATGTCAATAAATAATAATAATCGTTACATAATTTAGTTAGTTAAATGTTTATAAAATTTCTTTTTAAGTTTCCTGCGCTACATAATATTGTGATTTTTTAAATCTAAGTGTCAAACAAAACAAATCCCGAGCAGTTAAATAAATCGTTCTTAATTATTTGTCCAGTTTTAGTACTATTTGAATGTGTTACTTTGGTAAAATCAATAAAATGTGCAAAAAATAGTTAGCGATTTCATACTTTATTCCTAAGTCAGGTTGCTCTATTAATGTGACTATTATATAACATAACTAGTTGCTTCTCAGAAGGTACACATCTCTGTGTATAATACGATTTAAATAAAAAACTTCAAGAACTTCAAATCGTTCTTAATTATATGACCACAACTGTATGTACCTACTGTAAATGGAACCTAGCGAATTCATGCTTAAAAATAAATATTTGTTTCTGGTGGGTGTTTTCTATGTCTTTTAAGCATGTAGGTATTTACAAAAGAAAAATAAATTTAAGTATAATGTCCATTGTCTAGTACCCATAGAACAAGCTTAGTGCTTCGTTTGGGGCTAGATTGCGCTGTGTGTAACAATGCGCATTATTTATGTATTTAATGTTATCCACATCTGTTTAGCTATTTTTGCGCGATTGACACAAACATGGCTACAAATTTTCTCTTCATGCACATTTTACAGGTATATTTTGCTGCAATCAATTGTTGGAATCCAGGCAGTGAATGCCGATTACAACACAATAAAATACCATCGTGGCCTGTTCTCATGGCTTACACTGTTAACTCAAGGGGCATACATTATAAAGGTTTGTCTTCAACTTTATAGAAAAAAATACTCATGCAGTTTTAAACAATTAATGTGATAGACTTTGTACGAATTTTAATGTTCCACCACAATCCGGACCTCATTTAATAGTTATTTGTTATGCAAGGCTGCAAAGTTGGTTTTTGCAGCGAGTACTTGTATTGAAACCTGAGCTAGCGAAGCATTCTAGGATTGAACCACGAGCGCAAGCGAGTGGTTCAAATATAGAATGCTGAGCGTCGCAAAGGTTTCAAAGGTACGAGATGCAAAAAACTTTGCTGCCGAGTGAAACACACAATTTTTCACCTCACTACAGCGAGGAAAACGCTAGGTGCATTTTTCCGGTAGAAAACTCAATTCGGCATTATATACCGCTTATTGTACTGTAAATAATAAAAATAAGGAAACAATCTCTAAATTGAATAATTCATGAAAAAACCTGCTTGATACTAATGATAATAAACAATAAATACTACATTGGCAATGTGCAACAATACTTCGTGGTTCGATGCCATGCACAAAAAAAAAGAAATGAGGTTCCGGTTAGCGCATTTTCAAAGGACTTGCTCTTCTTCTTCTTCAATTTAATTTTGGCGTCGTACATCTTGTACATCTTGCCAGTATCAAGTAAATATAGAATGCTGAGCGTCGCAAAGGTTTCAAAGGTACGAGATGCAAAAAACTTTGCTGCCGAGTGAAACACACAATTTTTCACCTCACTACAGCGAGGAAAACGCTAGGTGCATTTTTCCGGTAGAAAACTCAATTCGGCATTATATACCGCTTATTGTACTGTAAATAATAAAAATAAGGAAACAATCTCTAAATTGAATAATTCATGAAAAAACCTGCTTGATACTAATGATAATAAACAATAAATACTACATTGGCAATGTGCAACAATACTTCGTGGTTCGATGCCATGCACAAAAAAAAAGAAATGAGGTTCCGGTTAGCGCATTTTCAAAGGACTTGCTCTTCTTCTTCTTCAATTTAATTTTGGCGTCGTACATCTTGTACATCTTGCCAGTATCAAGTATTTTGCATGAAATTAGCCCGATCGGGCCTATAGTTCAAGTCAGGGGCTATGGTAAAGCGGTGGCAACTTTACTATAACCTTCAAGGATCTTCGGCGCGAACGACGGAAAGTTCATGTTTAACACTCAATTTTGTTTTCACTACACTTGTGCACATTCACGGAACTAAATTGAATAAGATTCCACCAAAATTACACAATTTAACCGAGTTTACAACATAGTTTAACGAAAATAAAATTGGAGCACAACATGTTGTCTCCGCTTTCCCGCCGAAAGTCCAAGGACTTGCTCTATATAAAAGTATCGAGAAGACAGATTCGAATTTTAAAATCTCTTTCCACGCTAGGGCGCAAAATGCGATTTTGCACGCAGAAATCAGCGTGCAAAACGATCCTTTCCGAGGTTGTGAGGTGAAAAATAATTTGCCGACCCCTGGGTTAGAACTAATGTTTATATTATTTATTATTTCAGGACCCAGAGATGCTCACAGTATTGTTAACTTTTTAGAATTAATGATGATGCCTTTAAAGAGGATAACATCTACTGAAGATCTTGTGCATTTGTTGTCATATTGTGATGTAAGTATTTTACACAAAATATGTAATTTTTGAAGTTGGACATAAAGAGCCTTGATCTACATTGTATTATTGATTGTAAAGAAAACTCAGTAGACTTACCGCGCAAGTTCAAGCCGAACATCGAAATGCGGTGTTAAGATGCGAAAGTCAATCCTCGAAGGATTAACTTCTGCGGTGCAAACCGCTCGAGATTTATTTGTTTGTTTTATTTATTACTAGCTGCGCCCCGCGTAAGTCCCGATCCAGCGGGAATTACGGGGTAAAAAGTAGCCTATGTGTTATTCTAGGTGTCCAGCTATCGATATTCCAAGTTTCATCGCAATCGGTTCAGTAGTTTTTGCGTGAAAGAGTAACAAACATCCATACAAACTTTCACATTTATAATATTAGTAGGATTATTTATTTATCTTAGCGCCCGCAGTAATACTCATTTGCATCTCAACGCTTACCTAAGAATAATTTGCAACTATAGTTGCCAGTGAATTTGATACATATAGAACAAACCTGTGATATATGTGTGTGCCAGGCAGTAGCAGTAGGCTACACTCCCCTCCAAGAAACATCAAAATACTACAACATCTGGTACCACGTGTCGCTCAAGTCGCGCGAGTACGACGTGAGCGGCGAGATTTGCTTCGCGTCCGTCACGTCGCGTCGGAGGAACTCGCCGCGGACTTGGGCGTCGAGATGGTGCCCAACGCTCGCTTACTGCTGTGGAATGACACAAAGGTAACTCACGTTTGTTTACATTTTTCTTGTTTTCGCGATGTTGGATTGAAATTAAACTTATTTTTCATATAAACATTATTTCTTAGTGTTAATCCACACTTAGGAATACTGCTTTTGAAAAAATGCTTTCAAAAACTTTAGTACCCGGCGGGATTCGAACCCGCGACTATTGGTAATCCGAACCAACGCGTTAAACCGCTTCGCTATTGTAATCATTTCCATGTAATATGGGAAGTTAAAAGCCGAGTCGATCTGCAAAGTTCGCCGGTAGATGTCACTACGAGGCCTTACTCGCAAGAACACACGAAGAGGTGCTTTCTTAAATTCGACCCGGCTGGAGGACTACCCGTGGCGAAGCGGTTTAACGCGTTGGTTCGGATTACCAATAGTCGCGGGTTCGAATCCCGCCAGGTACTAAAGTTTTTTCAAAAGCAGTTATTTTTCATATTTAAACATAGTCGACTATTTCCCCACTGGATACACAGTCTTAAGGGTTCCGTAGCCAAATGGCA